>CP136055.1:278081123-278548623 GCA_032464435.1 Aegilops umbellulata
TATGGCATGTCCACACTCGGACCCCAAGTCTATCTCTCCTGACATATATATGAATGCCCCCAAGTTTTGCTCGACGATCGACAATGCCCGATCATTCGGAAACCCTTTTGTCCAGAATCAGTTGCGTTTTCCTCCAAGGCGCATCTGACCACGACTCAGAAACATATTCCAAGTGCCCCTGAAGCACTCGGACAGAATCAAGAAGCTCGACTTGCTTGCTCTACGAAACCTCAACCGATCCGGGGGCTAATGATGATGTAAGTTACTACAAGTAGGGTCAAGGACCTATCATCTAGGGCCCACCTAGGGCCCCACACCATCATTGGTAGATCTTCTTACCATATACGCATTCGGATGCGTACAACTGGAAGTCCACTCGAACGAGGAAGGTGAAGGGACGACGTGGGAGCTGCAACGGTCGAGTGGTCTTAAGTGAGGCTTTAAGCTTAGTCAAGGCTACCGTTAACTGTAACTGCCATAGTTGTGGCTATTTGTACTAGTAATTGTCGTAGTTATGAGACTTTATTCACCCTTGCAACATGGAGGTGGGGAGGCAGCGGCGCACTCTATATAAGTCACCATGTCTCTCTCTGGTCCAGGGTTAAGCACTTTCTGTAATCACATCCCCCAAAAGAAAACAAGCCTCAAGGCACGAGACGTAGTGCTGTTACCTCCTCCGAAAGGGGTCTGAACTCGTAAACATCGAATGTTACACCTGCGGCGTAGCTAGGCTGTGCCCCTCTTTCGTACCTCTAGTACTCATTGTCAGGATCGTAACCCCGACAGTAACCCCTCGGGTATGCCGTCTTAGGAGACACCGACCAACCTCACCACTATAGAGATCTCGTGGGCCAAACATGACCCACGAAAAGACCACAACTCCTCGCTTTATCGGCCACCGCTGCAGAGACTGTTTTCGAAGTAGACATCATTTCTCTCCCCTTGCTTATTGTAAAAAATATCTCTCCCGTTACGGCGCATAGACATATATGGGCAGTCCCTTGAAAAAAAGAGCGTCGACGAGAGGTAGAGCATGCCAAACACGCCGACTTGGATGGCTCGGTTGTAGCAACATCCCGGCTCGGCTCGGCTCGGTTCGGCTTGTGGGCTGCTATGTTACAGTCCTGTAGATCAAGACAGGTTAGGCAGCAGTTTGGCGGTGTCCACTTTGTGGTGGCGCGACCAGGTGTCCAGGTCCCCACGTCATCGAACATGGACAGCCCGTCCCGCGTGCCATGCCATATGACAGACCCGGATTCCCGCGAGAAGTCACTTGCATTGCATCTCATACGTAACTACTACTACCTTGGATTCGTGCTCATCTCTAGCTAGTTAGTAGTGCCATAGTGCCGCGCTGTACTGTACTGTACTCCGTGCACGCAGCGGGATAAAACACAAAAGCACGGCACATACGCGTGCATGTGCATCGGGTTCGGGGCACCAGCAAGGATAAACAAGAGCCGATGCACCATTCCATAAGAATTCAGATCAGAGACGGGGCACGATCGAAGACCGCCGCAGCGCATGCGCGAGCGCTGGGGCGCCGGGACGGCGCATGTGAGCGAGCACGCCGACGCCGCAGCCGATCGTGCGCACGCGTGCAGATGCGGCGCGCCACGTGAGCCCCCGTGCGCGCGCCCGACGGCCGGTTGCAGCGGCATGTGCCACGGCACGGCCGTGGATGCGTGGCGTGGCTGGCCGTCGCCACTGCCGATGTCCGCGCACATGGCGCCACGCACGCGTGTGCCTGTGCCGCGAGACCGGGTCAAACGTGGCTGCGCTGCACGAGGCCGGGACGGGATCGAGCCGAGCGAAACAAGGGAGGAAGCATCCTCGCGTCTCTATCCTCCCGGGCCCACGTCCTTCTGACCTGTCTTGCAACTTGGCATGCATACGCTTATGGATGGTTCAATGCATGCTTGCAAGTGTAGCTTCATGTCTAACAAGCCGATTTTTTATTAATAATAAATTATAAACCAATTATTCCATAACTGATAAATGTAACTTGAGATTTTGAAAAATGGGAAGGACGCTATGAGTAACAGCGTTCAAGCTGGCCGCTATTGCAAACCTTGTCTAGGTCTGGACGCTAGTGTTAGCGGCGTCTAGTGCATGATTGAACTAGCTCAACCCAGGACCCCCTGAATCGGCTGTCCCCAACCTAATCAGCTTGCCCATCCAAAGAAATGCCAATTGGTGGATCATAATGGCGAGCAGCCGGTAAGACGGTGTCTCAGCTATGATGATCGGTGTTGTTGGCTGTAACATCCCGAAATCACAGACCGACACATCCACGAGAAGCTTTGGCTCGGATCTTTCCAGTCCGCCGAGCAGGATGCCATAGAGTATGACATTTGGTTGGTCCGGCTGCACGGAGCCGACGGCCACCGAAACTTTGATTTTGGTGAGATGCCGTGGCTAGATGTTGTTCACCCGCGAGTGGTCTCCGCACGGGAGAAAAGGAAGGACCCGAAGGCGAGGGAAAGGGTGGCGGCGGAGGCCTTCGACGAGGCGTACATGGCAAAGCTCCACCGCCTCTACCCAGAGCAAGTCGAGGCGGAGCTAGAGATGCTCTTAGCTCTCTTCCTTCCCAATCTCTCCTTTCTAGTATTTCCCCTCCTGTAATCAGACCTGATACTTGAGTGAATCAATACGAGAGAGCAGTAACCCCCTGTGTTTGATGGAGTAGTGGCTGGGTTTGTAACATCGGCCGAGGTTGCTTACCGCGCAGCAAGGAAGAGGAGCAATGATTGCCAGCGAACTAGGTTTTACAGCTCATGTAACTCCATAATCAACTGGAAACGACTCCGTTAAGTTTAATTACAGCACCGGCTGAACCACAGAACTGGACGCTGTTGGCTATAGCGTCCAGACATGGGCGTTGCTCCTAATGGCGTTCAGGTCTGGGCGCCGTTGTTTATGGTGTCCTTCCTATTTTTAAAATTTTCACATCTTCTTTACTAGTTTCCGAATTACCGAATTATTAATTGTTAATTATAAAAAAATCGGTCCAACAAGTCAATGCAAGCTTGGAGATGCTAATCAATGTTCACTCCAAAACCTTGACGGGATCCACCGGCCAAATTCCTCCAAAACCTGGTTAATTAAGTTTTGCTTTTGCATGGAACCTGTTAGCGCGCTTAACAAAGAGTAATGCTAGACCGACGAAGGGATTCTTACGTACCGTACGTAATTAATGATTTGGCAGTCTTTAATTCGTCATTAGTTGGGGACACGAGCCCACCCTTCAAATCGGGGGCAGTTTGATTAGCGTTTAGCAAAGTACGTAGGTTACATAAGGCCTTGTACAATGAGAGATGCTTAGAGGAACGTTTAGAAAAATAAACCGAATTTTTTTAAAATACCGGTGTCTATTTTTACAGAAAAGACGCTTAGTTAAGCGTCTACCCTATACAAATAAGCACCGATGCTTAAGAAAAATCTAGTTTATTTTTTTAAGCACCTTTCTTAAGTATCTGCTCTTAGGTGTAGCATTATTGCTTAATAAAAGCCCGAAGTTGAGAGACAATGAGCTTTGGCGCCTCGCTGGGGCTCCATGTTTAGAGACCCCTCTGCCTCTGGGGACCCAGCTAGGCTGAGAGACTTTAGCTCACCGCCCCGTTTTTGTGTTTTCTCTTATCCACGCTGATCTTTTGATTACTCGCATTGTTTTCCCGCCACTGTTCTTTTTAATATATGGTGAAAGGCTGGATCTATGAAAAAACGAATCTGCGTGGAGGAGGAAAATTGGAACGCCACCTGAGTACACAGTACCATTTATGCAGGCCCTTCTCTTAAAATTCCTTAGAGCAACTCTAGCAGACCCCGTAAAATGCCCGATCCGCATAAGGCTTTTGCAATTTGTACGGGAGCGTTTATGCAGGCTCAAAATCTCCGCGGTAGAACAGAAACTGTATCCAAACCCGTAAAATTTAAAACACTTGTTTCGCGCGAGAAATTTAAGCAAAAACTCGCCGGAGCTCGCTCGCATAGATAATTCTTCTTCACATAGATACTTCTTCTTCACATAAGTTCGTACACAGCATGCATATACATATCAGTTCGCCGGAGCTAGACCGGGCCTACCCTACCGTACCACTACACAAAATTGAGCTCACCGGAGCTCGTATGATAGCTGCCCAACGGCGGCGCTCAATCGGAGTCGGGGGAGTCGGAGGAGTCGAGGTCGATGTAGAACTTCGCCTGCTCCGCCTTCATTAGTCGCAGATCAGCCTCTTTGGTCGTGTGCGCCCGCGGCGACGCCTGTCTGGAGGAAGAGCCACTCGTACCGGAGCTCGCGGCGGATGCGCTCTTCCATCTTCTCCTGCTCCCTCGTCGAACGCTCGAGGACGACGCGCTCGAGGAGCTCCTCCTGCCCCGGGGGGAGGTAGTCCTCAGGCCCGATGACGCCTTGGCGTGGCGGCGCATCGGGCTCTACGGCGCGAGGCGAGAGCTCTTCCACCGTCTTCCTCTTCGTCGGAATGAGCCGCTAGCTTGATGCGCCCGCGGATGAGCTCCCCGCGGACCAGGAGCCGGAGGAGGAGTGGCGGCGGCGGGCGAGCTCGCGATCGAACTCGTCCAGCTCGCGGCGGTCGAACGCCGGCGGCGGACGACCACCGCGTTTGAGCCACCGACGTGCCCCCCGCTTGTGCGCGACGTCAGATCTGGCGCAGCGGCGGCGCTCCGCCTCATCCCCAGAGCTGTCTATGACTTTGCGGGCTTGCCGGCGGCGAGAAATCAAGCGGCGCAGTGGGGAATCGGAGGGAAACGCGGCTACTTGGGGATAGGGTTTCGACCCGCATCTGCCCCGTAAACCCGTAGTTATACTACATCGGGGGTAACGTTTGCGGGCTCCGGTAAAAAAATTTACGGGCCGGACAAGTATACGGGCTCTGTTCTGGCCAGAAAATTGAACCGAGCCCGTATACTCGCTGGAATTATGCGGGTTCGTGCGTTATGCGGAGTCTGCTAGAGTTGCTCCTAGGCGACTGGAGATTATAAGGTAGTAGTAGAGGCGGGGTGGGTTCAAGATAAGATATTGGCGTTTTCTTGAAATAAAAGAAAAAGATATTGGCGTTTTCTGGCTGGCTCTAGACATGTTTCACATTGTCGACGATGCTGACCCACCAGCCGGGAAATAAAAAGAACGAGAAAAGCTTTTCATAACCATTACACTAGTCTTAGGAATTTTCTTCAGAATGCATGTGCATATGCGTTTCGTTGGAAGCACGTGTAGCTATAGCTAAGAAGGCCTAAGTGTGGTGGCATCAAGTCATATTGGAAGCACAAGAAGACACGCAAAGGTAAAGCAAAACCTGGTAATGAAAATCAGGAGTACAAGAAGATCGATCAAAACTGTTGGTTCTTGTCTCGACTACGGACGATTTGCTTACGTATATATAACTTGGAACAAACAGTGACCTGTGAGACTACGAGCGATCTGGTTATACATGCGGCCGACAAAACAAGGCCTTTCTCGTTCCCTAGCTAGATAGTTCATCAGTTATGGTGCAGCATCGCGAGACCCTGCATGCCGGTGCTTCGAACCGACAAGGCACAGGCGCAGCTTGGCTGCAGGTCCATACCATCCTTCATAGCTTCCACCACTGCCGCGGGAGTAATGACGCCGGACGAGCTCGCGGTGTCGTGGAGATCGTCGTCGTGGAAGACACGATGGCGACGCGTCGCCGACTCATCCTGCCCTTGGACGACGGCCCTCCTCTTCTTCCTGCTGCTCATCTCGCCCGAACTACCAGACCTCGTGGAGACGAAGGAACGGGAGCCAGAGCGGCTCGCGCTGCGACGACTGCCACCCCAGCCGGAGTGGCATTGGTCGCCGTCGAAGGCCGATCGACGCTGCTGTGAAGGCATGTTGGTCTGACCTCGCACTTGCAGCAGCTCCTCCTCTTCGCCGCGCAGGTGCGGCGGCAGGCCGGAGGACGCGTCGGAGACCATGGAGTCCTCCTCCTCGTCGTCGGAGTATTCCGCCTGCGGCAGCATCTGCCTCAGGACGTCGCCGGGGTGCACGTATGGCAGCGTGCGACGTTGCTGCTGGCCTGACCCGGAGTGCTCCAGGTACAGGGTCCAGCCGGACTGGCAGCCGCTGCTGCACTGCGAGCTCTCCTCGTCGGCGGAGGCTCCGTCTTCTCTCCCCGGCATGGTGTGTGTGATGAGAGCAGAATCAGATCGGCTTCTCCTTTTCTCTGGCTAAGCTAAGCAGTGGCGTGCGACGATGCTGTGTGTTCACTCGCTTGTCGCAGTACTCAGTAGCTGGCCAGTAGAGTGTATATGAGGAGAGTGGAGTGGGGATCTCGAGGCGAGTGGAAACACTTGTTTTATATCAGGCGCAGCTGAGCTGGGCAAGCCATTCCCTTCTTGGTTCCTGTCCACGGACAAGGGCACATGTGGATGGGCGTGGGAGGGGTGCGCCCTAACGAGCCGTGCACGTGCGCGGACACCACGACGACTGGGGGACATCTAGGCTTGGATCCAAACTTGGGGCTTCGCTTGGTTCTGGCTTCCAAGCCGACCCACATAACCCGTATTTTAAAAAAATAAGGTATAAAAGGCTTGCCATTTTCATTAAAAGAGTTAAAATTGCTCTGTTTTCTTTTTGCGTGGAAAATTGCTCTGTTAATTGACGGAAAATCAGGCTAAACCAATACAATCCAACCCATACGACGACATGGGCATCACCGGCCAACATGGAACACAGAGCTGCAAAGAAGAAAGACATCTGCCGAGGAGTCACAAACATCATCATCGTCACCGGTAGCCCGGAACAAGCGACTCCGACTTCACCGTAGAGTCCATCATCGAAGCCAACCTGCAAATGGCTACACAATGCGGAGTTTAGATGGGTGTCCCAACGGCTCCTGTACGGACTGCGGTCTCGGGCAACAGGGCGGCGATTCTGCGCCCGTCTCTGCCTTCGACGGCTGCGGCGGCGATGCTCTGGCCCCGGTGTGGGAGGGAGAGGGGGCGTCTCCGGCGGAGCCAAGGCGGACGTCCGGCATTCCCCTGAGTGCGGCTCGGGGGTCGGGGAGCCGCTTTTGGGCTCTGGCCGATGAGATCTCCGACGACGACGAGGAAGGTGAGGTTTGCGCTGAGCCGGATCCGGCGGTAGGCGCGCGTGTGGCCTGCTCCATTGGGGAGTTTGTGGCGCGCGTGGAGGAGCTCGGGGGCTCCTTCAAGGCCGGGCGCCGGCGTGCTTTTGCGCCCGGTGGTCGTGGCTCACGGCGGCTTGCTCAGGCTGCGGCTCGAGCGCTGCGCGCATCTCCGACGCGCGAAGGGCGTGGCTGTCCTGGGGCGGACGCCGCGGGGTTGTCCTCAGTCCTACGCCGCCCACGCCCTGCGGTGGCGGCGGCGGCGGCGCGGTGGTGGCGACGCCGACGGCGTCGTGGTCGCCTCTCGCTAGGGTTGGGGGCGACGCGTCACGTGGTGGGCTGGGCCGGCATGCTGCGGTGCCTGGCGGGCTGCCCACGGGGCCGCCACGCCAGCTGGCCCAGCCAAAGGGCTCGGGTGTGTCTGGGCTGCAGGGGGCCCCGCATTCGCCTGTGGCCCGGTCCAGCCCGGGTGGGCTTGGCCTGCCTATGCCGGCCCACACCGCACGGCCATATAAATGGCTTTGGCTCCCCCGTGGAACCCTAGACATCTCACTAGGGTTTCCTGCCTCCGATTCGGAGGTGCGGCGATTCGGTCACTCCGCCCGCTTCCTCCACCCCACCCCTCCTCCCCCTCCTTTGCTTCGCTCCTTCGCTGAAGTGGTGGCCATGGGCTCCAAGTCCGACCGCCGTGGGGAGAAACCACCCATGGAGCCGCCACGGGACCGCACCCGTGGGCGTGCCGACGACGAGGGCGGCTGGGGGCCGCCGCCTGCATGGTGGCTTAAGGAGCAGGAACGGAAGAAGAAGAAAAAGGAAGAATACCGCAAGAAAGGCCTCGAGCTCAAGCGCAAGGGGCAGTTGGCAGCTCAGGGAGGCGACCGCACCGGTGACACGCTCGCGAAGAAGCAGAAGTCCAAGCCTACGGGGGCGGCGGCCTCCAAGCCTCCCCTCCCGCCCAGATCTGAGGCGCCGGGCTCGTCCTCGGGCACGCAGGCGGAGCCGATCCCCGTCGACGAGGCGGGCGGCCCGGAGTGCTTCAAGTGCGGCCGTTCTGGCCACTTCCAAAGCCTATGCACTTTCCAGCCACTTTGCGTCGTGTGCAGTAAGGAGGGGCACACCTCGGCGCAGTGCCCAACCCGAGGCAAGCCTCTGCTTCTCCAGACCATGGGCCATGCCATCGCCGGAGAGGGATTCTTCTGCCTCCAGTTTCCGGTCGATGCAAGTGAGGAGGCTCCGGTTCTGCTGGGGGCCCACACGGCGGTGCTCTCCATGCCATCCGGAGCGCTCTCCCCTCAAATCCTCGAGGCAGAGCTGCGGCATCTCTTTGAGGGAGAGTGGGATTGGAAGATCTCACCTCTCGAGGGCGGGGCATTCTCTGTGGTCTTCCCTGATCCAGCTATGCTCCGGATGGCCACCAGGAGCGGCAAGCTCTTCCTGTCCCTCAACAACCTCATGGTGGACATTCGTGATGCGGTCCTTGATGCGCCCAAAGGGTTGGAGATGCCAGAGGTGTGGGTCAAGTTAGGTGGGATTCCCCCCAAGCATCGCTGCTTCGAGAGGCTCATGGCGGCGACCATCATGCTTGGCCGCCCTCTGCTGGTGGATGAGGATTCTCTGCTTCGTCCTGGGCCGGTCCGCATGCGCTTTGCTTGCCGCAATCCGCGCAAGCTCCGCGGGTCGGTCCAGATCTGGTTCAACAATGAGGGCTTCAACATCTCTGTGGACCCGGAGATCCCCCCGGAGCAGGCCGCGGCGCCCGCCCTCCCCCCACCACCCCATCCTCCCCACGGCAAGGGCCCAGACGGGAAGGGTCACGATGGCGACAAAGACAACGATAAGGAGCCGGACGCAAGCATGGAGTACGACTCCATCGACACGGCGGCGTGGGAGAAGTTGGGCATCATCGACATTGGCGGGGCGAGGGCTTGTGCGTCGCAGCCCCAGGTGGAGAATTCTCTGGCGGGAGGGTCGTCGGAGATGGAGCTCTCCATCCTGAACCAGTACGGCTCCAACCTGGGCTCGGTCACATCACCTCCGGTGCGGATGGAGGCCGCGGTGGACTCCTTGCTGCTGGCGGAGCCCACGCGCAATTCACCGCTGGCGTCCGAGGACCCGAAGCTTGTGTCTTCCCCCTCACGCTCGCCTGCCCCTGGTGGTCGCAGCGGCAGCAAGATTGGAGTGATGAAACAGATCAAGAAGGTGGCGGTGCGCAAGGTGACCGTGGAGGCTGGGCGTGCTGCGGAGCCGTTGGGGGCGCCGGCGACGCCGCGTCAGGCGGTGATGGCACTGGCCGTTCCTGCTTCAGCTACGGTCGCGCTGGAGACGCCCTTGACGGCGACGGTCCCGAAGGCCAAGCGCTCCAAGGCGGTGGTGGAAGGGCAGGCGGCTCCCGTGCGGGCCAGTGCATGTGCCAGGGGCACCAAGGGCAACTTGCCATCGCTCTAGCGCGCCCAACTCCTCCAAGCTCAGAAAAATCTGGAAATCTCAGGTAATCCCCTGCCCTGCTTTACGATTCTTGACTCCTTTTCGGATGAACGCTTGAGCGAGGTTCTGGGGGAGAGTGGGGTGGAACCAGTGGGAGGAGGTGAGATGTGCGAGCTTATCTCGTTGGTTCACGCAAAGGAATTGGCGCAAGCGGCGCTAACAGCGGCGGCTGTGCAACACGCGGATCGTTTGGCACTAGAGGCACAGGCCTCGACAGCGCTAATGACCCAGCCCGATGAGGAGACAGCAACAGGGGTTGCTGCGCCTCCCTCGCCCCGCCGCGGCAGGGCGAGACGTGTGGCCAAGGCGATCACATCCAGGGGGTGCGCCTGCGTAATCGTGTCGTTTAGATGCGTGCACTCTTATGGAACATACGTGGCTTCGGCCACTTGGGTCGTCGTACCCAGCTAAAGGAGTACATTAGGAAAGAAGCGATAGATATCGTTGGACTCCAGGAAACGATCAAGTCTGAGTTCAGACATCAAGATATCTTAGCGATCGAGCCCTTAGAGCGTTTCGTGTGGCATCACACTCCGACCAACGGTCACTCCGGTGGCATGTTGCTTGGCCTATGTACTGCCACATACGAGGTGCTTCACTGGGAGAGTGGCACCTTCTTCATCGCGGCCAAGTTCCGCGTGCGAGCGTCGCTACGCGAGCTCGCGATCGTGCAAGTCTACGGACCTGCAGATCACTCACGTTCGGCAGAGTTCCTAAGCGAACTCGAAGCCAGGGTGATGGCCTTTTCGTCTGCTCAGATCCTGTTAATGGTGGGGGGAGATTTCAACCTAATCCGTTCGGGGGCGGATAAAAACAATGACAATATCAACTGGCCAAGGGTGGCCATGTTCAACAATTCGATAGCATCTATGGCACTTAGGGAAGTGACAAGATCCGGGGCTAGATACACTTGGACTAACAAGCAGCTAGCCCCAGTGCGATCCGTGCTTGATCGTGCTTTCATGTCTCCGGACTGGGAAATTTTGTTTCCTCTATGCTCACTCCTTGCCAAAACAAGGATTGGGTCGGACCATGTTGTTGGAAATATGCCCTAGAGGCAATAATAAATTGATTATTATTATATTTCCTTGTTCATGATAAATCGTTTATTATCCATGCTAGAATTGTATTGATAGGAAACTCAGATACATGTGTGGATACATAGACAACACCATGTCCCTAGTAAGCCTCTAGTTAACTAGCTCGTTGATCAATAGATGGTTACGGTTTCCTGACCATGGACATTGGATGTCGTTGATAACGGGATCACATCATTAGGAGAATGATGTGATGGACAAGACCCAATCCTAAGCCTAGCACAAGATCATGTAGTTCGTATGCTAAAGCTTTTCTAATGTCAAGTATCGTTTCCTTAGACCATGAGATTGTGCAACTCCCGGATACCGTAGGAGTGCTTTGGGTGTGCCAAATGTCACAACGTAACTGGGTGGCTATAAAGGTACACTACAGGTATCTCCGAAAGTGTCTGTTGGGTTGGCACGAATCGAGACTGGGATTTGTCACTCCGTGTGACGGAGAGGTATCTCTGGGCCCACTCGGTAGGACATCATCATAATGTGCACAATGTGATCAAGGAGTTGATCACGGGATGATGTGTTGCGGAACGAGTAAAAGAGACTTGCCGGTGACGAGATTGAACAAGGTATCGGGATACCGACGATCGAATCTCGGGCAAGTATCGTACCGATAGACAAAGGGAATTGTATACGGGATTGATTAAGTCCTTGACATCGTGGTTCATCCGATGAGATCATCGTGGAACATGTGGGAGCCAACATGGGTATCCAGATCCCGCTGTTGGTTATTGACCGGAGAACGTCTCGGTCATGTCTGCAAGTCTCCCGAACCCGTAGGGTCTACACACTTAAGGTTCGATGACGCTAGGGTTATAAAGGAAGTTTTTATGTGGTTACCGAATGTTGTTCAGAGTCCCAGATGAGATCCCGGACGTCACGAGGAGTTCCGGAATGGTCCGGAGGTAAAGATTTATATATGGGAAGTCATCATACGGTCACCGGAAGAGTTCGGGGGTTACCGGCATTGTACCGGGACCACCGAAGGGGTTCCGGGGGTCCACCGGGAGGGTCCACCTGCTCCGGGGGGGCCTATGGGCTGTATGTGGAGAGGGACCAGCCCCTTAGTGGGCTGGGCGCCTCCCCCCTAGGGCCCATGCGCCTAGGGTTTGGGGGGAACCCTAAAGGGGGGCGCCCCTTGCCTTGGGGGGCAAGGAACCCCCCTGGGCCGCCGCCCCCTCCTCAGATTGGATCTGAGGGGGCCGACCCCCCTCTCCCTTGCCCCTATATATATGTGGGGGGTGGGAGGGCAACCACACCAATGTGCTGGCGCAGCCCTCCCCCTCTCGCAAGTCCTTCTCCTCTCCCGCGGTGTTTGGCGAAGCCCTGCAGGATTGCCACGCTCCTCCACCACCACCACGCCATTGTGCTGCTGCTGGACGGAGTCTTCCTCAACCTCTCCCTCTCTCCTTGCTGGATCAAGGCATGGGAGACGTCACCGGGCTGTACGTGTGTTGAACGCGGAGGTGCCGTCCGTTGGGCACTTGGTCATCGGTGATTTGGATCACGACGAGTACGACTCCATCAACCCCGTTCACTTGAACGCTTCCGCTTAGCGATCTACAAGGGTATGTAGATGCACTCTTCTTCCCCTCGTTGATGGTTTCTCCATAGATAGATCTTGGTGACACGTAGGAAAATTTTGAATTTCTGCTACGTTCCCCAACAGTGGCATCATGAGCCAGGTCTATTGCGTAGATTCTTTGCACGAGTAGAACACAAAGTAGTTGTGGGCGTTGATTTTGTTCAATATGCTTACCGTTACTAGTCAATCTTGATTCGGCGGCATTGTGGGATGAAGCGGCCCGGACCGACCTTACACGTACTCTTACGTGAGACAGGTTCCACCGACTGACATGCACTAGTTGCATAAGGTGGCTAGCGGGTGCCAGTCTCTCCCACTTTAGTCGGATCGGATTCGATGAAAAGGGTCCTTATGAAGGGTAAATAGCAATTGACATATCACGTTGTGGTTTTGCGTAGGTAAGAAACGTTCTTGCTAGAAACCCATAGCAGCCACGTAAAACATGCAAACAACAATTAGAGGACGTCTAACTTGTTTTTGCAGGGTATGCCATGTGATGTAATATGGCCAAAGGATGTGATGTATGATATATGTGATGTATGAGATGATCATGTTCTTGTAATAGGAATCACGACTTGCATGTCGATGAGTATGACAACCGGCAGGAGCCATAGGAGTTGTCTTTAATTTATTTATGACCTGCGTGTCAACATAAACGTCATGTAATTACTTTACTTTATTGCTAACCATTAGCCATAGTAGTAGAAGTAATAGTTGACGAGACAACTTCACGGAGATCATGATGATGAAGATCATGGTGTCATGCCGGTGACGATGATGATCATGGAGCCCCGAAGATGGAGATCGAAAGGAGCAAAGTGATGATGGCCATATCATGTCACTATTTGATTGCATGTGATGTTTATCATGTTTTTTGCATCTTATTTGCTTAGAACGACGGTAGTAAATAAGATGACCCCTCATTAAAATTTGAAGAAAGTGTTCCCCCTAACTGTGCACCATTGCGAAAGTTCGTCGTTTCGAAGCACCACGTGATGATCGGGTGTGATAGATTCTTACGTTCGAATACAACGGGTGTTGACGAGCCTAGCATGTACAGACATGGCCTCGGAACACATGCAAACACTTAGGTTGACTTGACGAGCCTAGCATGTATAGACATGGCCTCGGAACACAGAAGACCGAAAGGTCGAGCATGAGTCGTATGGTAGATACGATCAACATGAAGATGTTTACCGACGTTGACTAGTCCGTCTCACGTGATGATCGGACACGGCCTAGTTGACTCGGATCATGTAATCACTTGGATGACTAGAGGGATGTCTATCTGAGTGGGAGTTCATAAGATGAACTTAATTATCTTGAACATAGTCAAAAGATCTTTGCAAATTATGTCGTAAGCTCGCGCTTTAGTTCTACTGTTTTAGATATGTTCCTAGAGAAAATATAGTTGAAAGTTGATAGTAGCAATTATGCGGACAGTAGAAGGCTTGTGTCCTTAATGCATCGCTCGGTGTGCTGGACCTCGAACGTGGTCTGTGGATGTTGCGAACATCTGACGTACACATTTTGATGACTACATGATAGTTCGGTAATGATAAATGGTTTAGAATTGAGGCACCGAAGACATTTTGAAATGTCGCGGAACATATGAGATGTTTAGAGGGCTGAAATTGGGATTTCAGGCTCGTGCCCACGTCAAGAGGTATGAGACCTCCGACGATTTTCTTGGCCTGCAAACTAAGGGAGAAAAGCTCAATCGTTCAGCTTGTGCTCAGATTGTCTGAGTACAACAATCACTTGAATCGAATGGGAGTTGATCTTCCAGATAAGATAGTGATGTTTTTCCAAAGTCATTGCCACCAAGCTGCTACAGCTTTGTGATGAACTATATCAGGGATGGATATCATGATCCTTGAAATATTCGCGATGTTTGACGCCGCGAAAGTAGAAATCAAGAAGGAGCATCAATTATTGATGGTTAGTGAAACCACTAGTTTCAAGAAGGGCAAGGGCAAGAAGGGATCCTTCATGAAACGGCAAATCAGCTGCTGCTCTAGTGGAGAAACCCAAGGTTAAACCCAAACCCGAGACTGAGTGCTTCTATAATAAGGGGAACAGCCACTGGAGCAGAATTACCCTAGATACTTGGTAGATGAGAAGGCTGTCGATAGAAGTATATTGGATATACATTATGTGAATGTGTACTTTACTAGGACTCCTAGTAGCACCAGGGTATTAGATGTCGGTTCGGTTGCTAAGTGTTAGTAACTCGAAATAAAAGCTACGGAATAAACGGAGACTAGCTAAAGGTGAGCTGACGATATGTGTTGGAAGTGTTTCCAAAGTTGATATGATCAAGCATCGCTCGCTCCCTCTACCATCAAGATTGGTGTTAAACCTAAATAATTGTTATTTGGTGTTTGCGTTGAGCATAGACATGATTGGATTATGTCTATCGCAATACGATTATTCATTTAAAGAGAATAATAGTTACTCTATTTATTTGAATAATACCTTCAATGGTCTTGCACCTAAAATGGATGGTTTATTGAAATCTCGATCATAGTGATACACATGTTCATGCCAAAAGATATAAGATAGTAATGATAGTACCACCTACTTGTGGCACTGCCATGTAAGTCATATTGGTATAAAACGCATGAAGAAGCTCCATGTTGATGGATCTTTGGACTCACTCATTTTTGAAAAAAGATTGAGACATGTGAACCATGTCTATTGGTATATACGCATGAAGAAACTCCATGCAGATGGACCGTTTGGGCTCACTTGATTTTGGATCACTTGAGACATGCAAATCATACCACATGGGCAAGATAACTGAAAGCTTCGGTTTCAGTAAAATGGAACAATAAAGCAACTTGTTGGAAGTAGCACATTTTGATGTGTGCAGTCCAATGAGTGCTGAGGCACGCAGTGGATATCGTTATGCTCTTACTTCACAGATGATTTGAGTAGATACTGAGCATATTTACTTGATGAAACACAAGTCTAAATTATTGAATGGTTCAAGTAATTTCAGAATGAAGTTGAATATCGTCGTGACAAGAGGATAAAATATCTATGATATGATCATAGAGATGAATATCTGAGTTGCGAGTTTGGTACACAATTGAGACATTGTGGAAATTGTTTCACGACTAGTACCGCCTGGAACACCATAGTGTGATGGTGTGTCCGAACATCATAACTGCACCCTATTGGATATGATGCATACCATGATGTCTCTTATCGAATTACCACTATCGTTCATGGGTTAGGCATTAGAGACAACCGCACTCACTTTAAATAGGGCACCACGTAATTCCGATGAGATGACACCGTATGAACTATGGTTTAGAGAAACCTAAGCTGTCATTTCTTAAAAGTTTGGGCTGCGACGCTTATATGAAAAAGTTTCAGGCTGATAAGCTCGAGCCCAAAGCGGATAACTGCATCTTCATAGGACACCCAAAATAGTTGGGTATACCTCCTGTCTCAGATCCGAAAGCAATAGGGATTGTTTCTCAAATCGGGTTCTTTCTCGAGGAAAAGTTTCTCTCGAAAGAATTGAGTGGGAGGATGGTGGAGACTTGATGAGGTTATTGAACCGTCACTTCAACTAGTGTGTAGCAGGGCACAGGAGTTGTTCCTATGGCACCTACACCAATTGAAGTGGAAGCTTATGATAGTGATCATGAGACTTCGAATCAAGTCACTCCCAAACCTCGTAGGATGACAAGGATGCGTACTACTTCAGAGTGGTACGTAATCCTGTCTTGGAAGTCATGTTGCTAGACAACAATGAACCTACGAGCTATGGAGAAGCGATAGTGGGCCCGGATTCCGATGGATGGCTCGAGGCCATAAAATCCGAGAGAGGATCCATGTATGAAAACAAAGTGTAGACTTTGGCAGAACGGCTCGATGGTCGTAAGGCTGTTGAGTACAGATGGATTTTAAAAGGAAGACGGACAATGATGGTAAATGTCACCATTAAGAAAGCTCGACTTGTCATTAAGATGTTTCCCGACAAGTTCAAGGAGTTGACTACGATGAGACTTTCTCACCCGTAGCGATGCTAAAAGTCTGTTAGAATTATGTTAGCGATTACTGCATTATTTATGAAATCATGCAGATAAGATGTCAAAACATTGTTTCCTCGACGATTTTCTTGAGGAAAGGTTGTATGTGATGCAACCGGAAGGTTTTGTCAATCCTGAAAGATGCTAATAAGTATGCAAAGCTCCAGCAATCCTTCTGAGGACTGGAGTAAGCATCTCGGAGTTGGAATGGATACTTTGATGAGATGATCAAAGATTTTGGGTTTATACAAAGTTTATGAGAAACTTGTATTTCCAAAGAAGTGAGTGGGAGCACTATAGAATTTCTGATGAGTATATGTTGTTGACATATTGATGACCAGAAATGATGTAGAATTTCTGGAAAGCATATAGGGTTATTTGAAAATAGTTTTTCAATGGAAAACCTGGATTAAGCTACTTGAACATTGAGCATCAAGATCTATAAGGATAGATCAAAACGCTTAATGGTATTTTCAAATGAGCACATACCTTAACATGATCTTGAAGGTGTTCAAGATGGATCAGTCAAAGAAGGAGTTCTTGCCTGAATTGTAAGGTATGAAGTGAAGACTTAAAGCTCGACCACGGCAGAAGAAAGAGGCAGGATGAAGGTCGTCCCCTATGCTTTTGTCATAGGCTCTATACAGTATGCCATGCTGAGTACCACACCTGATGTGTGCCTTGCTACATGTCTGGCAAGAGGGTACAAAGGTGATCTAGGAGTAGGTCACCAGATAGCGGTCAACATTATCCTTAGAGGAATAAGGATATGCTTCTCGGTTATGGAGGTGATAAAGAGTTCGACGTAAAGAGTTACATCGATGCAAGCTTAACACCTATCCGGATAGCTCTGAGTAGAGTAAACCGGATTCGTATAGTAGAACAGTTGTTTGAAATATAGCGTAGTAGCGACATCTACAAGATGACATAGAGATTTGCAAAGTACATACGGATCTGAATGTTGCAGACCCGTTGACTAAAACCTCTCTCACAGACATAACATGATCAAACCAAGAACTCATTGAGTGTTAATCACATAGTGATGTGAACTAGATTATTGACTCTAGTAAACTCTTTGGATGTTGGTCACAGGGCGATATGAACTAGATTATTGACTCTAGTGCAAGTGGGAGACTGTTGGAAATATGCCCTAGAGGCAATAATAAATTGATTATTATTATATTTCCTTGTTCATGATAAATCGTTTATTATCCATGCTAGAATTGTATTGATAGGAAACTCAGATACATGTGTGGATACATAGACAACACCATGTCCCTAGTAAGCCTCTAGTTAACTAGCTCGTTGATCAATAGATGGTTACGGTTTCCTGACCATGGACATTGGATGTCGTTGATAACGGGATCACATCATTAGAAGAATGATGTGATGGACAAGACCCAATCCTAAGCCTAGCACAAGAACATGTAGTTCGTATGCTAAAGCTTTTCTAATGTCAAGTATCGTTTCCTTAGACCATGAGATTGTGCAACTCCCGGATACCGTAGGAGTGCTTTGGGTGTGCCAAACGTCACAACGTAACTGGGTTGCTATAAAGGTACACTACAGGTATCTCCGAAAGTGTCTGTTGGGTTGGCACGAATCGAGACTGGGATTTGTCACTCCGTGTGACGGAGAGGTATCTCTAGGCCCACTCGGTAGGACATCATCATAATGTGCACAATGTGATCAAGGAGTTGATCACGGGATGATGTGTTGCGGAACGAGTAAAAGAGACTTGCCGGTAACGAGATTGAACAAGGTATCGGGATACTGACGATCGAATCTCGGGCAAGTATCGTACCGATAGACAAAGGGAATTGTATACGGGATTGATTAAGTCCTTGACATCGTGGTTCATGCGATGAGATCATCGTGGAACATGTGGGAGACAACATGGGTATCCAGATTCCGCTGTTGGTTATTGACCGGAGAACGTCTCGGTCATGTCTGCATGTCTCCCGAACCCGTAGGGTCTACACACTTAAGGTTCGATGACGCTAGGGTTATAAAGGAAGTTTGTATGTGGTTACCGAATGTTATTCGGAGTCCCGGACGAGATCCCGGACGTCACGAGGAGTTCTGGAATGGTCCGGAGGTAAAGATTTATATATGGGAAGTCATCATACGGTCACCGGAAGAGTTCGGGGGTTACCGGCATTGTACCGGGACCACCGAAGGGGTTCCGGGGGTCCACCGGGAGGTTCCACCTGCTCCGGGGGGCCCTATGGGCTGTATGTGGAGAGGGACCAGCCCCTTAGTGGGCTGGGCGCCTCCCCCCTAGGGCCCATGCGCCTAGGGTTTGGGGGAACCCTAAAGGGGGGCGCCCCCTTGCCTTGGGGGGCAAGGAACCCCCCCTGGGCCGCCGCCCCCTCCTCAGATTGGATCTGAGGGGGCCGGCCCCCCTCTCCCTTGCCCCTATATATATGTGGGGGGTGGGAGGGCAACCACACCAATGTGCCGGCGCAGCCCTCCCCCTCTCCCTAGTCCTTCTCCTCTCCCGCGGTGTTTGGCGAAGCCCTGCAGGATTGCCACGCTCCTCCACCACCACCACGCCGTTGTGCTGCTGCTGGACGGAGTCTTCCTCAACCTCTCCCTCTCTCCTTGCTGGATCAAGGCATGGGAGACGTCACCGGGCTGTACGTGTGTTGAACGCGGAGGTGCCGTCCGTTCGGCACTTGGTCATCGGTGATTTGGATCACGACGAGTACGACTCCATCAACCCCGTTCACTTGAACGCTTCCGCTTAGCGATCTACAAGGGTATGTAGATGCACTTTCTTCCCCTCGTTGCTGGTTTCTCCATAGATAGATCTTGGTGACACGTAGGAAAATTTTGAATTTCTGCTACGTTCCCCAACACATGTGCCGCTAATCTTGTCTTCAGGGGAGGACAGAGTGGGTCGAAGCCCGCGTTTCTATTTCGAAACTGCATGGTTCGAGATACCGAACTTTGACACCATCTTTAGGGAGAGATGGCGGAAATGTGTCCAGCTCGCGGGCCAGCAACGTGGCCCTTTGGAGTTCTGGACTGCGGTAGGGGCCGCTTGCGTGCAAGCCTTAAGGGATGGGGCGCGAACCAGGGACGTGATGACAAAATCCTGAGGGCAAGGCTCATCGAGGAGATTGCTATTCTCGACGGTCAAGCGGACACGCGCCCCTTCTCCGAACAAGAATGGGCGCGGCGATATGCCCTTGAGGGGCAAGTCGAAGCCCTGCTACGTGCTGAGGAGGAATACTGGAGGCGCAGGGGTGGCCTCAAGTGGACGCTCAAGGGTGACGCGAACACGAAGTATTTCCACGCGTACGCTAATGGCCGGCGCCGGAAATGTTCGATACTCAGGTTGCAGACGGAACAGGGGCTCCTTCTGCAACAATCGGAGATTTCCCGCCACATCTACGACTTTTATATAGGTCTGATGGGGACGGAGGAGGCCCAACGCGCACGTTTGCGTGCGGATGTGTGGCTCCCTTCTCAACGGGTGCTCGATAGCGAGAACGAGGGGCTGGAGCTCGCTTTCCTTCCGGAGGAGATTGACAAAGCACTCCAGGGAATGAAATCCGACACGACCCCGGGACCGGACGGGTGGCCGGTGTCAATGTGCAAACATTTCGGGCCGCTGCTGCGTGAACCCATTTTTGCGGTGTGCAACGGCTTCATGCATGGTTTCGTCGATATATCGCGGCTCAATTTTGGTGTGCTGTCGCTCATCCCGAAAGTGCCCGGTGCGGATCACATTCGCCAGTACAGACCTATTGCGCTCATTAACGTACCCTTCAAGATATGCGCCAAAGGCTGCGCTACTCGTCTCACACCGATTGCCCACAGAACTATTAGCCGTGCGTAATCGGCATTCATCCGCGGGAGGAATATTTTGGAGGGACCGTTAGCCCTCTAGGAGACCCTCCACGAGCTCAAACGCACGCACGAACCTGCAATACTTCTCAAGTTAGATTTCGAAAAGGCCTACGACCGCGTTAATTGGGATTTTCTCCGACAAATCCTTATTAGTCGAGGTTTCTCGTCGGCGTGGGTGCACCGAGTCATGCAACTGGTCTCGGGGGGCCAAACTGCGGTCTCGGTAAACGGAGAAGTAGGGAACTTCTTCCGGAACAAGCGTGGTTTACGCCAAGGCGACCCCATGTCACCAATCTTGTTCAACTTTGTCGCAGATGCGCTGGCGGCAATGCTGTGGAAAGCGGTGGAAGCCGGACACATCAAAGGGGTGTTGGGACACCTCATCCCAGGGGGGATATCACATCTGCAATATGCGGACGATACGCTATTGCTTTTTCAGCCGGACCTCCATAGCGTGGCCACTGTTAAAGCCTTGCTCATTAGCTTCGAACTCATGTCGGGTCTTAAAATCAATTTTCACAAGTGTGAAGTGATGCCCATGTGCATGGACGAGCAGGACGGGAGCCGCATCGCTGATCTCCTGAACTGTAAACTTGGCAAACTCCCGTTTACCTATTTGGGCCTCCCGTTAGACGCTAAGCGCATCTCGATAGAGGGGTGGGCTCCACTTTGGACTAAGGTAGGTGGACGGGTTTGTCCGTGGAGGGGTAAGTATATGTCCTCTGTCGCGAGGCTGGTGCTCATGAATGCGAGCCTCTCCTCGCTACCGCAATTCGCCATGGGACTGTTCCTGCTGGCCGAAGGGGTGCATACCAAGATGGATACACCCAGGTCCCGTTTCTTTTGGGAAGGATCAGGACCCAAACGCAAGTACCACATGGTAAGGTGGGACGCGGTTTGCCGGCCCAAAGCCCAGGGAGGGCTAGGGATCACAAATACTAGAATCCTTAACATCGCGCTGATGTGTAAATGGATTTGGAAACTCTCGCAGGGGGCGACGGGTCTGTGGGTAGACCTGTTGCGGGCAAAGTATTTCCCTTCCGGGAATTTTTTCGAAGGAGTGGCGAGGGGCTCTCCCTTCTGGAACGACCTACAAGCGGTCCGGTCGGCTTTCGCCATGGGGGCCAAGTTCGGTATCGGCAATGGGCGTTCGGCCCGGTTTTGGTTAGATCATTGGGTAGGAACCAGGCCATTATGGCAAGACTTCCAGGACCTGTACAGCCTGGCGGTCAATCCGGAGCAGCATGTTGCTACGGCACTTGCCTCCTCCCCTCCTGCAATTTTCTTCAAACGGGAACTAATGGGAACTGAGCAAGCTCACCTCACGGTTTTGCTTGATCTTATAGCGCCGGTCGCGCTTTCCCCACACGAGGACACAGTAACGTGGTCTCTCACCTCATCCGGCAAGTTTTCCGTCAAGTCGTTGTACTGGAAACTTTGTTTGGGCCAGTCCCCCTAGTGCCGAAAGGCTTATGGAATGCGCGTCTTCCACTTAAAATTAAGGTGTTTTTTTGGCAAATGTTACGCAACAGATTACCTACCTCGGCTAATGTTGCCAAATGCAATGGCCCGTCGTCCGGCCTATGCGCAGTCTGCAACGTCCAGGAAGACGCGAACCATGTGTTCTTTCGCTGTCCGTTAGCGCGCTTTGCGTGGGCTGCGGTCCGTATCGCAGCCAACTCCGCATGGAACCCGAGCCCGATCGCCGACCTTGTGGCCATTATGGACTCGGTCCAAGGGGGCAACAAACGCGTCCTGTGGAGCTGTGTGGGCGCGCTGGCCTGGGCCCTCTGGCTCACGCGGAACAAACTCGCGATCGAGGGAATCTTCCCATCACACCCTGCTAATATCATCTACAAATGCAATCTTTTCCTGCAGCAGTGGAGTCCGTTGGTGAGGCGCAAGGATGCTGACAAACTCCAACACGCACAAGAATGTCTCCGCCAAGTCTACCTAATGGCTAGGGAGCCACCCGCCTCTTCTTCGACTTGAAGTGGCCCTTTTGGACAACGCACGAGCGAGCCTGCATGCTCTAAGCTCAGGCTACGAGCCTTGTATTCGCCTATGCTTGCTCTGTGCTACTTTTGGCCTGCCCGATAACTCTTCAGACTTTGCGTTTCCATTTGGCCGGAGCCTCCGTGCTCGTGTTTGTAATGTCAGACCCTGTTAGTTACGCTGCCTAGTTTGTGGGCTTTATTAATTTAAAGCCGGACGCGCCCAGCGTCTTCGTTCTAAAAAAAATGGCTACACAAAAGCCATTACGGCACATGCCAACAGGTGGCCACACGCGCGAGCAACCGACAGCTCCGACTTTAAAAACGAGCTTCACATGGGAAATATGTAGGACTTGCGCCAACCGTGCCCTCGCAAATGAGCACCGACTGACTATCATTGTCACCACCTGAACATGCTTTACCGCAGCTCCGGCTTCAAAGCAACCAAACAACCCACGAAAAAGCACCTTAGACACACCGGAAAGAACCGATTACTGAAGTCAATGACGCAACCATAGCTCTTCTCGATGCCATCGTCGTCGTCGCCAAAACAGAAATCAAGGCCTCTCCTCAGCAAACCATGCAGCCAAGATGCCGTCATCCACCGGTTTCCCAGTAGTAGCCGGCTCCGAGACGATGCCCCCAACGAGGAGAAAAACATGAAAATTCCTCCATGGCCCGACCCAGCGGATCTAAGATTTCCCTCCAGAGCCAAAGTGGTGGTGAGAAGCAGCACACCTCCATGATGACGCTTCTAAGAAAAGGTTGTGATGCCCACGTGTCCCCGTCGCCAGCTCCAATGAAGATTGGAACACGGATTTCTCCCAAAGACGTTGTGATCACCTACCGCTGCCCACGGACCACCACACATGCCGAGGCCTACCTCACTCTATATGTGAGATCCCACGATCCGCTGTGCCCAGAAAACGCACCACCCCCTGGCCGTAGTAGACGTCCACCACCGCGACCACCACCACTGCAACAACCAATTCTGCATCGCGAGCAGCAACACCTAGATCGGAGAACAAGCATGCACCAGATCTAGATCGAAGCCGCTTGAGCTAAGTAGCAAAGTATACATGCATGCCCTCCATCTTTAGCACACTAGGCACCCTACAGACGTCACAATCTCCATGCCTTGCAAGAAACCGCGCCTAACGTGCGCCAACCGCCGTCACACCAGACCTTCGATCCGTGCCCCACACGCACATCAGGAGATGAGCACCGCCGCGCACACACTACCACGCACGCCATCCATGCCCAGGCCACGCCAAGAGCTCGGACCGGGGTTGCCGTCTCGGCGCCCTGATGGAGAACGTTGCATGAAAATCAAAAAAATTCCTACGAACACCCAAGATCAAATCTAGGAGATGTATAGCAACGAGAGGGGAGTGTGTCTACATACCCTTTTAGAGCAAAAGCAGAAGCGTATATAACGCGGTTGATGTAGTCGTACTCTTCGTGATCCAATCACGATCCAATCCGATCTAGCGCCGAACGGACGGCACCTCTGTGTTCAGCACACGTGCGGCTCGATGACGTCTCCTCCTTCTTGATCCAGCAATCAAGATAGGAGAAGTAGATGGGATCTCCACTAGCAGGATGACATGGTGGAGATGGTGGTGTTGCAATCCCGACATGGCTTCACCAAACGCTGTCGGAACCAATCTGAGGAGAAAACGGAGTTTTGGGAGAGGTAGGGCTGCCGTCGGGGCATGGGATTTGGTGTGTCCAGACCCTCCCTCTCCCCAACTATTTATAGGAGGCAAGGGGGAGGATTGGGGTGCAGCCTTGGCCCTCCTCCAAGGGAGGGGGCGTCGGCCTAGGGAGGAGTCCTCCCTCCCCAAGGCACCTAGGGCGGTGCCTTCCCCCCTTAGGACTCTTCCCCTTTTCCTTGTTCTAGGTGCATGGGCCTCTTGGGGGTGGTGCCACTAGCCCATGTAGGCCAGGGCACACCCCTACAGCCCATGTGGGCCCCCGGGGCAGGTGGATGCCGAACCCCTTTCGGCACTCCTGGTACAATACCGATAATGCCTGAAACTTTTCCGGCAACCAAAACAGGACTTCCTATATATGAATCTTCACCTCCGAACCATTCTGGAGCTCCTTGTGATGTCTAGGATCTCATCCGAGACTCCGAACAACATTTAATTACAAACGCACATATCCTAATACTACTCTAGCGTCCTCGAACATTAAGCGTGCGGACCCTACGGGTTCGAGAATCATGTATACATGACCGAGACACCTCCCCGTTCAATAACCAATAGCGGGACCTGGATGCCCATATTGGTTCCTACATATTCCACGAAGATCTTTATCGATTGAACATGATGTCAAGGATTCAGTCAATCCCGTATGCAATTCCCTTTGTCCGGTGATATGTTACTTGCCCGAGATTCGATCGTCGGTATCTCCATGCCTAGTTCAATCTCGTCACCAACAAGTCTCTTTACTCATTCTGTAATACAAGGTCCCATGACTAAACTCATTAGTCACATGCTCGCAAGCTTCTTGTGATGCAGTATTACTAAGAGGGCCCAGAGATATCTCTCCATCACATAGAGTGACAAATCCCAGTCTCGATCCATGCCAACCCAACAGACACCTTTGAAGATACCTGTAGAGCATCTTTATGATCACCCAGTTATGAAGTGACGTTTGATATCACACAAGGTATTCCTCCGGTATCCGGGAGTTGCATGATCTCATGGTTGAAGGAATAGATACTTGACATGAAGAAAGCTATGGCAAATAACTTAAACGATCTAATGCTAAGCTTACGGTTGGGTCTTGTCCATCATATCATTCTCCTAACGACGTGATCTATCAAATGACAACTCGTGTCTATGGTTAGGAAACCATAACCATTTTGATCAACGAGCTAGTCTAGTAGAGGCTTACTAGGGATACTGTGTAGTTTATGTATTCACACATGTATTTAAGTTTCCGGTCACTACAACTCTAACATGAATAATAAACATTTATCATGAATGGGAAATATGATAATAACCATTTTATTATTGCCTCTAGGGCATATTTCCACCAGTCTCCCACTTGCACTAGAGTCAATAATCTAGTTCACATCACCATGTGATTAACACCCAATGAGTTCTGGGGTTTGATCATGTTTTGCTTGTGAGAGAGGTTTTAGTCAACGAGTCTACAATATTCAGATCTATGTGTACTTTGCAAATCTCTATGTCATACTATAGATGCTGCTACCATGCTCCACTTAGAGCTATTCCAAATGACTGCTCCACTATACGTGTCCAGTTCTCGACTCAGAGTCATCCGGATCGGTGTCAAACCTTGCATCGACGCAACCCTTTATGATGAACTCTTTATCACCTCCATAACCAAGAAACATTTCCTTAGTCCTCTTTTGGTACCTAAGGAAAATTTTGACCATTGTCCAGTGTCGGTGTTCTAGGAACATGGGTCCCCAGACTTGCCTGCCTGCGGCCCACGGCGTGGCTCCACTAACGGCCTGGTACGACCCATCTTCACCAGCAAACACTCAAGACCCTCACGAGGGGCCAAGCCTCGCAAGGCGGGCGACACAAGACCTCCTCAGGGGCAGCCTCACTAGGCTGGCTCGTGAGGAGCGGAGAGATCAAGGCGAGGTGCACCTCGTGAGGTTCCTGTGACGTGAGCCATGACGACCAAGGCCAGGCGGGCGCCAACGGGCCCAGAGTACTGGTTTCCTCTTTGGTGCTAAAGAAGTAGGCACATGCGAGGAGTCGCGAGGCATCAGGCAAAGGTTTCCATATCGGTGCAACGAGACCAAGACCAGCAGGACGACAGGATGGACGTCATCGCGGAGCCCACGACGACATCACCACCAGAGCCTTTGGCAGGCGAAGACCACCTTTTGTCAGGATAGCATGTACTAGTTGTCCCCCTTCGAATTGGCTGTTGAGGGATCCCTTCCCGCCTAAATATTTGGGAAGAGGACCCGGGCCCCTATAAATAGGACTAGCCACCACCATAGGAGGCAACTGATCCTGGATCAGATCCATTCCATCCACACACGCACAAGCTCACCGAGCTCAAGAACACCTCTCCTCAGGAGGTAGTTCTTCCCTTGTACTTGTTCATCCCCAGCCTACAAGGAAATCCACCACACCACACTGGAGTAGGGTATTACACCACATCGGTGGCCCGAACCAGTATAAAATCTGGTGTCCCTTGTTCCTCGGGTTCGGCGAGCTAGGCTTTGAGATCGTGGTGAGAACGTGAGATAGGGGGAGAGAGATCTTCGTGCGCACCCCAGAGTCCGAACCTCAAGGGTTTTGCTGGAACCCATAATCCGACATTTGGCACGCCAGGTAGGGGGTGTGCCGAAGTTCGCCTCTCCGCTAGCACCACCTCCCCGTCCTGTCTCCATGGCCGACGTTGCTCCTTCGACTGGGTCAACGGGCGCCCACGACGGTGCCAGGGGGATCGGAGCTTTTACCCCCGCCTTGCGGCGGGTGTGCAGTGGCTGCCCAAGTTCAAGCCGGAGATGCCTCCACGCTATGACGGCGCGGCGGATCCGGCGGCCTTCCTGCTAGCGTACGAGGAGGCCGTCCTGGAAGCTGGAGGCGACAACAAGGCCATGGCCAACTGGTTTCCCATGGCCCTCGCTGGCGCACAGCGCGCCTGGCTGCTCACCCTCCCAGGATCCTCTATGGCCTCTTTGGAGGAGCTGCGCGGCCTTTTCGTCATGCGCTTTGCGGCACCGGCGCCTATTGCTGTCGCAACCCTCCTCGGCGGCTCGCAAGCACCACCCTCGGACCGTCACACCAAGCAGTTCTTCCGCCAGACTGGCGCCGCCACTGTGCAGCAAGGAGCTCCTCCAGGATGGGCGGCGCCCAAGGCCGACCTCACCTTCGACTCGGAGGATCACCCCGTCACCACTGCTAGCTCGGGCATGCTCCCAATGCTTTGCACGCCCACCATCTGTAACGTAGCCATCACCAAGACCCTCATCGACGGTGGGGCCAGCCTTAATGTGCTCTCCGTGGAAGCTTTCGGCTTGCTCCACGTGCCGCATGAACGGCTCCGCCCAACCAGGCCCTTCTCCGGAGTCGGCAGCGGCACTCATGTGACCTTTGGCACTCGCAACAACTATCGCACCGAGCTGATCGACTTCGGCATTGCCCGCATCGGCCTCCCATACAACGCCATCCTCGGGTACCCGACCCTGACTCAGTTTATGGCGGCAACCCATCCAGCCTACAACCTTATGAAGATGCCTGGGAGCAACGGCGTCCTAACCGTGGCAGGGGACACCAAGGAGGCTCTGACGGCGCTCAAGCTTGCCCTCAAGGCCGCCGTGGCCTTGAGTGTAAAACGTCTCACCATCAAGGGCGATTCGCAGCTCCTCGTCAACTTCTTCAACAAGGTGTATGAGCCGAAGGCCGAGCACATGGAGGCGTACCTCGCGGAGGTGCGCAATATGGAGAAGCAGTTCTTGGGCCTGGAGCTACAACATGTGCCTCGCGGCACGAACAAGGAAGCCGATGATATCGCTAGAAGGGCATCCAAGCGCCTGCCCCAGGAGCCCGGCGTCTTCGAAGAGTGGTTTTTCAAGCCATCAGCAACACCCCCATCTGCGGGGCTGGCGTCACCTCGGGAGGAGCTCCCCCAACCACCAGCCTCGGGAGCCCCCTCCCATGGACCGACCACAGGAGAACGCCTGCTCCTGGCGCTCGAGCCTCAGGAGGGGTGCTGGACCGAGGAGTTCAAGGCATACCTGACATGAGGGGCACTGCCGGAGAAAGAGGAGGACGCGGAGCGCGTGGCCCGACAGGCTACGGCATACTGCATCCAGGATGGTGTGCTATACAGAAAGTGACCAAATGATGTTTCCTTGCGATGCATCTCCATGGAGCAGGGGATGATACGTCTCCAACGTATCTACTTTTCCAAACACTTTTGCCCTTGTTTTGGACACTAACTTGCATGATTTGAATGGAACTAACCTGGACTGACGCTGTTTTCAGCAGAATTTCCATGGTGTTATTTTTGTGCAGAAATAAAAGTTCTCAGAATGACCTGAAACTTCACGGAGAATATTTTTGGAATTAATAAAAATACTGGCGAAAGAATCAAGGCCAGGGGGCCAACACCCTGTCCATGAGGTTGGGGGCGCGCCTACCCCCCTGGGCATGCCCCCTGCCTCGTGGGCCCCTTGGAGCTCCACCGACCTCAACTCCAATTCTATATATTCACATTTGGGGAGAAAAAAATCAGAGAGAAGGATTCATCGCGTTTTATGATACGGAGCCGCCGCCAAGCCCTAATCTCTCTCGGGAGGGCTGATCTGGAGTCCGTTTGGGGCTCCAGAGAGGGGAATCCATCGCCATTGTCATCGTCAACCTTCCTCCATCACCAATTTCATGATGCTCACCGCCATGCGTGAGTAATTCCATCGTAGGCTTGCTGGACGGTGATGGGTTGGATGAGATTTACCATGTAATCGAGTTAGTTTTGTTAGGGTTTGATCCCTAGTATCCACTATGTTCTGAGATTGATGTTGCTATGACTTTGCTATGCTTAATGCTTGTCACTAGGGCCCGAGTGCCATGATTTCAGATATGAACCTATTTTGTTTTCATGAATATATGTGAGGTCCCGATCCTATCTTGCAAGTCTATAGTCACCTATTATGTGTCATGATCCATTAACCCCGAAGTGACAATAATCGGGATACTTACCGGTGATGACCGTAGTTTGAGGAGTTCATGTATTCACTAAGTGTTAATGCTTTGGTCCGGTACTCTATTAAAAGGAGGCCTTAATATCCCTTAGTTTCCAATAGAACCCCGCTGCCACGGGAGGGTAGGACAAAATATGTCATGCAAGTTCTTTTCCATAAGCACGTATGACTATATTCGGAATACGTGCCTACATTACATTGATGAATTGGAGCTAGTTCTGTGTCACCCTATGTTATAACTATTGCATGAGGATCGCATCTGACATAATTATCCATCATCGATCTAATGCCTACGAGCTTTTCACATATTGCTCTTTGCTTAGTTACTTTACCATTGCCATTGTTACAATTACTACAAAACTACTACTGTTACTTTTGCCACCGTTATCGTTACTTCCATACTACTTTGCTACTAAATACTTTGCTGCAGATACTAAGTTATCCAGGTGTGGTTGAATTGACAACTCAACTGCTAATACTTGAGAATATTCTTTGGCTCCCGTTGTGTCGAATCAATAAATTTGGGTTGAATACTCTACCCTTAAAAACTATTGCTATCCCCTATACTTGTGGGTTCCCAAGACTATTTTTGACGCCATTGCCGGGGAGCATAGCTCTATTCTTTGAATCACTTGGGATTTATATCTACTGGTCACTATGAGTAACTTGAAAGACGAAAGAACTAAGATTTTTCCCTCAACTACGAGGGGAGGTAAGGAACTGCCATCTAGCTCTGCACTTGATTCACCTTCTGTTTTGAGTAAACTTGTGACACCTAAACCTTCTTCTGCTATTAATTCTAATATGTTGCATGTTATTGATGATGCCACTTCTGCTATGCATGATACTTATGATGAAACTACTTCTATGCTTGATACTACTGTGCCACTAGGTGAATTTTTTGATGAACAACTTGCTAGGGCTAGAGAGAATGAAATTATTGAAACTGATAATATTGATGAAAGTGATGATAAAGATTCTCCCCCTAGATATGAATTACCTGTTGTGCCTGAGGGTTATGTTATGGATGAAGAAACTGCTAGAGACTTTCTTGGTCGCAATGATAGGAATGATCTTAAGAAATTATTATCTAAGCTTAAAGAAAAATCTCTGGATGCTAGAATGAAATATGACCCTGCTTTTGCTACTTCACCTATCTGTGTTACTGATAAGGATTATGATTTCTCTGTTGATCCTGAGATAATTAGTTTGGTTGAATCTGATCCTTTTTATGGCTATGAATCCGAAACTGTTGTGGCACATCTTACTAAATTAAATGATATAGTTCACTAATGATGAGAAAACTCGCTACTACTATATCCTTAAGTTATTTCTGTTCTCATTAAAGGGTGATGCTAAAACATGGTTTAATTCTCTTGATCCTGGTTGTGTGCGTAGTCCCCAGGATATGATTTATTACTTCTCTGCTAAATATTTCCCCGCTCATAAGAAACAAGTTGCTTTAAGGGAAATATATAATTTTGTGCAAACTGAAGAAGAGAGTCTCCCACAAGCTTGGGGGAGGCTTATCCAATTACTTAATGCTTTGTCTGATCATCCTCTTAAGAAAAATGAGATACTTGATATCTTTTATAATGGACTAATTGATGGTTCCAGAGACCACCTGGATAGTTGTGCTGGTTGTGTTTTCAAGGAAAGAACAGTTGATCAAGATGAATTGCTATTGAATAATATGTTGACTAATGAAAATAATTGGACACTTCCTGAACCAACTCCTAAGCCAACTCCGAAGAAGAGGGGTATTCTATTTCTCAGTCCTGAAGATATGCAAGAGGCAAAGAAATCTATGAAAGAAAAGGGTATTAAAGCTGATGATGTTAAGAATTTACCTCCTATTGAAGAATTACATGGTCTTAATTTGCCGCATGTTGAAGAAATACATGGTCCTGATAACCCGACACAGGTAGTAAAGGTAAATTTTCTCTATAGATTTGATGAAGGAAATATTCCTCTTTATAAGTCTGCTAGCCAATGCTTAGATGAGTTTGATAATTTTATTGTTAAACAAGAAAACTTCAATGCCTGTGTTGGTAGACAATTGAAACGAAATGCTTATATGATTGAACACTTGAGTGATTATATGTCTAGTGTTAAAGGTGAACTTATACTCATTAGTAAACATGCTTCTATGGTTACCACTCAAGTAGAACAAGTGCTTAAAGCTCAAAATGATTTGCTCAATGAATTAAATAATAAGAAAAATGATAATGTTGTTAGAGTTATGACTAGAGAGGGTAAAATGACCCAGGAACCTTTGTATCCTGAGGGCCACCCTAAGAGAATTGCGCAAGATTCTCAGAGAACTAATATTGATGCACCTAGTCCTTCTAAAAAGAAGAAAAAGAAAAATGATAGGACTTTGCATGCTTCAAGTGAACCTGTTGTAGACACACTGGAGAATCCCAATGATATTTCTATCTCTGATGCGGAAACACAATCTGGTGATGAACATGAACCTAGTGATAATGTTAATGATAATGTTCATGTTGATGCTCAACCTAGCAATGATAATGATGTAGAGATTGAACCTGCTGTTGATCTTGATAAGCCACAATCAAAGAATCAACGCTATGATAAGAGATACTTCGTTGCTAGGAAGCACGGTAAAGAAAGAGAACCATGGGTTCAGAAACCCATGCCCTTTCCTCCCAAACCATCCAAGAAAAAGGATGATGAGGATTTTGAGCGCTTTGCTGAAATGATTAGACCTATCTTCTTGCGCATGCGTTTTACTGATATGCTTAAAATGAATCCTTATGCTAAGTACATGAAAGATATTGTTACCAATAAAAGAAAGATACCGGAAGCTGAAATTTCCACCATGCTTGCTAATTATACTTTTAAGGGTGGAATACCTAAGAAACTAGGAGATCCAGGAGTACCAACTATACCATGCTCCACTAAAAAAAACTATGTTAAAACTGCTTTATGTGATCTTGGAGCCGGTGTTAGTGTTATGCCTCTCTCTTTATATCGTAGACTTGATTTGAATAAGTTGACACCTACTGAAATATCTTTGCAAATGGCTGATAAATCAACCGCTATACCTGTCGGCAATTGTGAGGATGTGCCTGTTGTGGTTGCAAAGGTTACTATTTTAACGGACTTTGTTATTCTTGATATTCCTGAGGACGATAGTATGTCGATTATCCTTGGTAGACCCTTTTTGAATACTACAGGGGCTGTTATTGATTGCAACAAAGGCAATGTCACTTTTCATGTTAATGTAAATGAGCATACAGTACACTTTCCGAGGAAACAACCTCAAGTCCACAGTATCAATTCTATTGAAAAAACTTCAACTATTACTATTGGAGGTTTTGAATTTCCTCTTCCTAATGTCAAGAAGAAATATGATACTCTTATTGCTGGGGACGTGCATATCCTGTTGAGGTAACATAGTGTTATTCGAAATTTCTCCGGTTCCATGTTATTCGGAATGAGTTTGTTAACAAGACTTGATCAACCTTGTTAGTGGATTCCTTTTGATGAGCATGAGAGGGATGAAGTTAGAAAGCACAACCTTCTGTACCCTCATTTTACTTTCTATTATTTAGGTTTAATAAAGCAAAAATAGTATTTTATGTCTGTTTTCTGAATTATCCGTGCAATAAAAATACCCCAAAAATAAAAGTTCTCCAAATGCCCCGAAAATGAAATATGATTTTTTTTCTAGAATATTTGAGAATATATGGCACTGAGAACATATCAGGGGGAGGAAGCACCTGGCCACGAGGGTCCAGGGCGCACCCACCCCCCTAGGCGCGCCCCCTGCCTCGTGGGCCCCTGGTGGCCCCCCTCCACTTATTTCAGCCACCACACACTCCTTCTTCCTCCCAAAAAAATCACCAAATAGCTCAAGCATGAGTTCTAGCTCATCTTGCTGCCATTTTCGATCTCCTTGCTCAAAGCTCCACTCACAAAACTGCTTTGGGGGATTGTTCTTTGGTATGTGACTCCTCCAATGGTCCAATTAGTTTTTGTTCTAGTGCTTTATTCATTGCAATTTTTTGCTACCTAGGTGACCCTGTTCTTGAGCTTGCATGTCAAATTTATATGGTCCCAAGTGGTTCTAATGCATGATATAGTCTCTAGGCACTTGCGGGAGTAGTTGCTATCAATTTTGTTGAGTTTGGTTCACTTTTATTTCGAGTTACTAAAATTTTCAGAAATTTTTCAGAGGAAGAAATATGTCTAGGAAATTGTACCAAGGTGGTTCTTCAAGGAAGCAAGGACCCAGGCCCGCAATGTGTGAGCCGGACCATGAACCACCAAGAGAAGCTCAAGTGCAGCCTTATGAATGGCCGTCAGAAGATTTCATGGTCCAAGCAGAAATTAAGGAGGAATTTGACGCATATGTGCGTAATGCTGAACTCGAGGGCTTCATGCTAGATAAGTGCCCTCAGTATTACTACCTAATTGTTTCCTTTGTGAGAAGGTTCAAATTTTCATCTTCACGTAATTCTCACACTGTCCTATTCGATCTTTATGGTAAATCTTACACTATGGACTTAGAAGATTTTAATACTGCTTGCAAACTTCCACAATGGGGTAGTGCTAGTGAACCTCGCAAATCTGAGTTTAAAGATTTTCTTGCTAGTATTACTGTGGGGGAATCTAGAGAGATAACACAAGCTACCATAGGAAGCATTCATTTTCCTGCTATACATTATTTTGCTCTCTTTATATGTAGATGCATAAATGGTAAGGATGAGGCATGTCACATGTGTGTTCCTGACCTTACTGTTCTTAAGAGTGGTGTTTTAGGAGATAAACAATATAACTTGGGGGCCATTGTTGCACGAAGGCTGCATAATAATGGTTTAAGTGGAGACTTGTTTGGTGGGATTTATGCAACCCGTGTGGCTAATTTTCTTGAGATACCATAGGAAGCATACATGAGAATGATATGGAATTGCCACCCGCTTATCTAGATTATGATGCTATGGTTTGCCATCAATTTATTAATAGGAATGAACAACCTCTCCAGTACCGACTAATGTTTGACAAGCGCCTCACTTTCCATGTTGCTCTCCCTGCTCCTACTTTCTTTGACTTTTAGGCAAAAGTGAGATATACTATAACCAGGGAGGAGGCGAACAAGTATAAGAGGAGGACGGAGGCAGCTCGCCTCCAAGCTGCAGCTCATGCGGCATTAGCTGCTACATCTCAGTACGACCCCAGCTATAACTTTGGATATCCGCCAGGCCAGCCGTGGCCATAGACCAACTTAGGCCAAAAGCCTAAGCTTGGGGGAGTACATATTTCTCACCGACATTATATTCATGTACACACACTAATTCTAGTTGTCAGTGCTCATAATTTTTCATTGTACTATCCATGCTAGTTTATTTCCTTTTTCTAGTCTTCTTCTTGTGTGTTTGAAAAACCTTAAGAAAAACCAAAAAAATTAGTTGTAGTTTTTAGCTAGTTTCCTTTTCATGCTTGTAGTAGTAATAATTAAAAAGAAAATCCAAAATGATTTCTCGTTCTTCTTTTGCTTGTTGGGAGCTTTCCCGTGTAAATAGTTTTATTTCTTTTCTTTTCTTTGGGGGTCGAGAGGAGAAGACCTTAATGAAAATGCTGAAGTGGCTCTTATATGCATTATTGTTGATTTAACCAAGAGCCCATATTATCTTGTCTTCTCCTTTGTATTGAATGCATGCAGATTCCAGCTTAGTCCAATGCACGCGCACTATTATTATTATTCACACCGTTCGCTCATGCAAGTGAAAGGCAATAATGATGATATATGATGGACTGATTGAGATGAGAGAAGCTGGTATGAACTCGACCTCTCTTGTTTTTGTAAATATGATTAGTTCATCATTCCTGATTCAGTCTGTTATGAATGAACATGTTTGCAATGACAATTAGAGATTATAGTTGCTTATGTCATGCTTAATTAGCTAGGAGTTTATAATGGTTTATCTTGCGTGCCAACATGCTATTAAAATGGTTGTGATGTGGTATGATAGGGTGGTATCCTCCTTTGAGTGATTCGAGTGACTTGACTTGGCACATGTTCACACATGTAGTTGAAACAAAATCAACATAGCCTCCACGATATTTATGTCCATGGTGGATTATATCCTACTCATGCTTGCACTCAATGTTTATTAATTTTAATGCATGTTCATGACTGTTGTCGCTCTCTAGTTGGTCGCTTCCCAGTCTTTTTCTAGCCTTCACTTGTACTAAGCGGGAATACTGCTTGTGCATCCACTTCCATAAACCCCAAAGTTATTCCATATGAGTCCACCATACCTTCCTATATGCGGTATCAACCTGTCGTTCCAAGTAAATTTGTATGTGCCAAACTCTAAACCTTCAAATGAAATTCTGTTTTCTATGCTCGAATAGCTCATGTATCAACTAGGGCTATATGTATCTTCCATGCTAGGCGGGTTATTCTCAAGAGGAGTGGACTCCGCTCCTCACTCACGAGAAAATGGCTGGTCACCGGGATGCCCAGTTCCATGCTCTAAGCAATCAAATTGAAGTAATTGCAAACAAAACTCCCCTAGGGCTGTTGCTAGTTGGAGGCACTCGTTGTTTCTAGCAAGCCATGGATTGATGCTTGTTGGTGGTGGGGGAGTATAAAATTTACCATTCTGCTTGGGAACCGCCTATAATGTGTGTAGCATGGAAGATATCGAGATCTCTCGGTTGTTATGTTGACAATGAAAGTATGCCACTCAAAATATTATTTATCTTTATTTCAAAATCGAGCTCTGGCACCTCTACATATCCCTGCTTCCCTCTGTGAAGGGCCTATCTATTTACTTTTATGTTGAGTCATCACCCTCTTATTAAGAAGCACCAGCTGGAGAGCACCGCTGTCATTTGCATCCATTACTATTAATTTATATTGGGTATGACTATGACTGGATCTCTTTTACCATGAATTACAATGTTTAGTCATTCCTTGATCTTCAGAGGTGCTCTGCATTTATGTTTTGCGGTCTCAGAAAGGGCTAGCGAGATACCATCTTGTTATATCATATTATGATTGTTTTGAGAAATTGTTGTCATCTGAGATTTACTATTATTGCTCGCTAGTTGATTATGCCATTGATATGAGTAAACATGAGACCTAAATGTTATTGTGACTATGGTTAGTTCATAATCTTTGCTGAAAACTTGAATGCTGGCTTTACATATTTGCAACAACAAGAGCAAACGGAGTTTGTAGAAGTTTCTTCTTTATCACTTTCAATTTATCAACTGAATTGCTTGAGGACAAGCAAAGGTTTAAGCTTGGGGGCGTTGATACATCTACAACGTATCTACTTGTCCAAACACTTTTGCCCTTGTTTTGGACTCTAACTTGCATGATTTGAATGGAACTAACCCGGACTAACGTTGTTTTCAGCAGAATTTCCATGGTGTTATTTTTGTGCAGAAATAAAAGTTCTCAGAATGACCTGAAACTTCACGGAGAATATTTTTGGAATTAATAAAAAATACTGGCGAAAGAATCAAGGCTAGGGGGCCCACACCCTGTCCACGAGGGTGGGGGCGCGCCTACCCCCCGGGCACGCCCCCTGCCTCATGGGCCCCCTGGAGCTCCACCGACCTCAACTCCAACTCTATATATTCACGTTTGGGGAGAAAAAAATCAGAGAGAAGGATTCATCACGTTTTACGATACGAAGCCGCCGCCAAGCCCTAATCTCTCTCGGGAGGGCTGATCTGAAGTCCGTTCAGGGCTCCGGAGAGGGGAATCCTTCGCCATCGTCATCATCAACCTTCCTCCATCACCAATTTCATGATGCTCACCGCCGTGCATGAGTAATTCCATCGTAGGCTTGCTGGACGGTGATGGGTTGGATGAGATTTACCATGTAATCGAGTTAGTTTTGTTAGGGTTTGATCCCTAGTATCCACTATGTTCTGAGATTGATGTTGCTATGACTTTGCTATGCTTAATGCTTGTCACTAGGGCCCGAGTGCCATGATTTCAGATCTGAACCTATTATATTTTCATGAATATACGTGAGTTCTTGATCCTATCTTGCAATTCTATAGTCACCTATTATGTGTTATGATCCGTTAACCCTGAAGTGACAATAATCAGGATACTTACCGGTGATGACCGTAGTTTGAGGAGTTCATGTATTCACTATGTAACGCTAGGGTAATTAAGCTACAGTAATCCCACGCTAATGGTGCCACGTCACCTCTGTCACTGTAGTTAATCTCGGGTTAATTCGAAACCGTTTCAAAATTCAAACTCATATTAATGTCAACAATAAAAGTTTTCAAAAGTTAAAACAAAAATGTTCGGGTAGTGCCTAATATTACTTCGGTAGTCATAGTGAATAGAACTCCTTTTTAGAAAATGCCTAAATATTTAAAATGGAATAAAATAGTAAAGAAACTAAATAAAGAAAAGAAAAACTAAAACTAAAACAAAAAAAGGGGAAAGGAGAAAGCCCCCCCTCAACTGGGCCGACTGGCCCAGCTGGCCACCGCGCCCACCCTTAGGCCTCAACCCACCAGGCCACCAGGCCGGCCCACCCCGCTGCAATAACCTCCCCTACTCCCCCACTAGCCACCGACACCCACTCCTCCCCCAAAAATATCTCCCCCTCTCCTCGATTGGATCGGGATCGAGGAGGGAGACCACTCGACGCCGCCCCGCGCCCGGAGTTTCCTCGCCGGAGCCCCTCCTCGCTGGACCGCCTCCTCCCTTGCGTCATCTCATCCCCACCCCCCACCCCGAGCCTCCCCGAGCATGTTGTCTTGTCCCCTTCACCCGCTGTAACATCCCAAAATTCTAAATTTTGGAATGTTATAATAAATAGATAGATTTAATTGGTTGTTTGATTGTTGTGTGGTTGATTGACTGAAAATGAGTGAATTCAAAACTTTTTGAAACTTAAATGAGAGGGAATAAAAGGACTTTCCCAAACTTTCATTTTTGCATTTATGCTCTCCGGGAGTTCAAATACTTTTCATCACAAAACCCTGGAGAGAAGATGACATGACTTCTTCCATTTATTTAAATGACAAGGGGTGTTGAAAATATTTGAATTTCATTTGAGAAAATATTTCCCAATTCTGAAACTTTATGCAACTCAATGATTCTCACGAGAGAAGATAAAATGACTTCTTCAAACATATGAAATATGAGTTGGGAGTTTCAAAGAAACTCAAATTTAAAATCCATTTGAAATTATTTTTTTCTATTTGGGTTATTTGAGTTTTATTCAAATTATTTTTCTACAAAAATAAAATACATGGAAATTAGGGTAACATGATTCCCTACAATAGAAAATTGGAGAAAAATAAATTTGAATTCATTTTGGTATTTTTTTAAATGATTTTGTTGGATTTTATTAGAGCAGTAGCACTGTTTGAGTGATTAGAATTTGTGTGTATTTTATTTAATGCTAGAAAAATGTCCATGTTGTAGAAAATCTTTTTCTGCAAATTTTGGTATATTATATGCCTATATAATATTTCTGTTTATTTTGTTTTATTTTGGTTTGTGTGGATAAATGTTAAAAAAAGAAACCACTTCGCCGACTGGGCCGGCCCAGCTCCCAGGCCAGGCCGTAGGCCCAGCCCACCTCCGCGCCTGTCCCCGAGCTCCCACGGACTCCGCCCGCCGCACGACTCCGCCGCCCCTCGCCGTGGTCGCCCCGGCCTCCTCCTTGCCCCTCGCGCACGCCAAGCCGTCGCCTCGCCTCCCCTTATAAGTCGCCGCCCCGGACCCCGACCCCTCTTGCTCATCTCGCCGCCGCCGCATCTCGCCGATGCACGCCGCTGCAACCGCCGCCGCCTGCCGCCGCATCTGCTGCCGCTGTTGCCGCGCCGCCGCCGTTGCTGCTGTCCGCGCCGCACCACCGCCCCGCGCCGCATCTCCCAGCGCCGCTGACGCCGCCGCCTCACGTAGCCGCCGTCGCCCGCCCATCGCCGAAGCCGCGCCGCCCTCGCCGGTGTCCGTTCACCGCCGCTGCCGGTTTTATTTGGTGAACCGGTATAAACCGCTAACCCGCCCGGTTTATCTATTTACTTCGGTTTTATATTATTAGATCGGTTATTTTTTTAGGTTAAGTTGCTTAGCGAGCGTTCGCTCGTTAGCTTCTGGTAGCGAACGATTTTCATTTGGTAGTGTTCAGCAACGAACGTTCGCTATTTAGATTTCTCTTTTTCTGTTTAATTATGCCAGGGACCTATTCATGATAATTTTCTTCATAGATTAGTCCATGTACTTCAATCGATCTTTACTTTTTGCTCGTTTGTCCAAATTCAATGAAACCAACGCCCACTTCTTCGTTATGATCAATGTCGGTGTCAAAACTGGCGGATCTCGGGTAGGGGGTCCCGAACTGTGCGTCAAGGGTGGATGGTAACAGGAGACAAGGGACACGATGTTTTTACCCAGGTTCGGGCCCTCTCGATGGAGGTAAAACCCTACTCCTGCTTGAGTAATATTGATGATATGGGCAGTACAAGAGTAGATCTACCATGAGATCAAGGAGGCTAAACCCTAGAAGCTAGCCTATGGTATGATTGTGTATGATGATTGTTGTCCTACGGACTAAAACCCTCCGGTTTATATAGACACCAGATAGGGTTAGGGTTACACAAAGTCGGTTACAATAGTAGGAGATCTTGAGTATCCGCATCACCTAGCTTGCCTTCCACGCCAACGAAAGATCCTTCCGGACACGGGACGAAGTCTTCAATCTTGTATCTTCATAGTCCAGGAGTCCGGAGAAGGTATAGTTCGGCTACCCGAACACCCCCTAATCCAGGACTCCCTCAGTAGCCCCTGAACCAGGCTTCAATGACGACGAGTTCGGCGCGCAGATTGTCTTCGGCATTGCAAGGCGGGTTCCTCCTCCAAGTCCTTCATAGAAGGTTGTAATCACCAAAAATAGTGTCCGGCTCTGCAAAATAAGTTTCCACATATTGCCATAGAGAGAATAGTATTAACACAAATCAAATCTGCTGACGTATTCCGTAGTGCATCATAACACCGCGGCCAAGCTCCTTATACAAATTGTTTTCACTTTTCCACCTCAGCGCGTTTAGCGAGGCGGTTTCCTTGGCATGTCTTGTCAAAGCAGAGATCATGTGCCCCTTTTAACGGGATTCTCATCAATACGGATGTGGGTAACCCAACCGCGCCATTTACCACGGCGCTTGGGAGGCAAGCGAGTTTTATTAGGTAGGTGGGGACGCATAACCGCATCCGCCCATATAAGGGGATAAGGACCCACCTTTTCACCTACGCCTTCTTCCTCCTTTGCCAATCCATCTCTCACGCACTCAAGCTCCAGCGCCCAAGCCCACTCTTCCCACCTCAACCCTCTCCAACAATGTCCGGAGCGGGAGGCAAGTGGATGGTCTCCTCCGTCACGGAGGCTCAAGTAAAAAAGCTAAGGAAAGCCGGATACCTGTCCAAAGACATCCCGCACCGGCTTCCTGAGGAGGGGCAGCTTCTCCCCACCCCAAGGCCCCATGAGAGGGTAGTTTTTCTTCCCCACTTCCTCCGCGGACTGGGTTTTCCACTTCACCCATTTGTCCGGGGACTCATGTTCTACTATGGCCTAGATTTCCACGATCTGGCCCCGAACTTCATCCTCAACATCTCGGCGTTTATCGTCGTGTGCGAGGCCTTCCTCCGCGTCCGCCCCCATTTCGGCCTTTGGCTCAAGACCTTCAACGTCAAGCCCAAGGTGGTGCGCGGCAACCAAGCGGAATGCGGAGGCGCTATGGCTGGCAAGATAGCCAACGTCCTCTGGTTTTCGAGGGCTCCTTTGTGGAGACCCTAAAGGGGTGGCAGGCCGGGTGGTTTTACATCACCGAGCCCCGCGATCCGGAATGGGTCGCAGCCCCCGAATTCAGATCCGGACCCCCCACGCGGCTTGTGTCCTGGAAAGAGACGGGCCTGTCGTGGGGCAACGAAGAAGAGGTGACCGGACTAAAGACCTGCATCAAGTCCCTGGTTGACAAGCCAATCCGGCTCGTTAATGTAGTCCAGGTCATGCTCGTTCGCCGGATCCTCCCGTGCCAACAACGGCACTTCAATTTGTGGGAGTTCGACCCGGCGCAGCACAAAACCCTCAATAGGCTCTTCGACACGACGTACGAAGATGCTTGGAAGGTGTTTTTCAAAGGCGTCGAGGCTCCCGCGTCCGCTTCCGAGGACCGCGGATACAGCACGCTGGCGAGGTAAGCTATCTATGCCTTTGACAGGACTATTAAGCTCCTTTTCATAGATTAACTCTATGCGGGAACTAAACTCCCCTACCTTTGACAGGCTTGGCAGGCGATACCCGGACCAATTAACTGCCCGACTCCCCTGCCCGAAGACCCAGCCCCAGCTCTCCTAGTGAAGCTGCTGACTCCGGCACCTTACGTGGTGCCGGAAAAGAAGATCAAGAAGAAGAAGACCACCGGGACTCGAAAGAGTGCCCGTAACTTGGTGGTGTCGGACTCGTCGTCTGACGAGTCCGAAGCGCCCTCCTCTCACGAAAACGAGGAGGAGGAAGAAAAAGGCTCTCCCCCCCAGTGGGAGAAGAAAAGAAGAAGAAGGCCGCCCCATCAGGGGAGGCCGAGGGGTCTAGGAAGAGGAAGACCCCTCCGCCGGACTACTCCCACGACGCCGCAGAGAGCGGAGAGGAGTGGCCGGACAGGGCCAAGCATCCGGCGAAATCGTAAGTATTCGTATACCAGAGTGACTCATGATATTCCTTTTAATGCACAGCTCTCCCTAATGTCGAACGTGATTTATGCAGCCCGCCCCGGGCCAAACTTGACGATTCGTCGAGCGGCTCCCTGGATACGTCGGACGTGAACTCAGTTCCGCCCGCTGTCTCCCCCCGCACTGCGGACGACGCCGAAGTGGCGTCAAAACAAGCTTCGGGGCAGGAGTAGGTGGTCCTGGAGGAGCCGAAAGGCGACCTCCCGGACCCCAGGAGTAAAGGGGACAAGACCCCCCAGGGCTCCGAGTCCGGCTTTGTGCCGGACGCCGCGCCGGACTCTCCAACAGTCCCGGTTCGCGGTAGGCGAACTCCTTCCAAGAGGAGCAAGCCTTCTGAGCCGGCAGCCTCCGTCCAACCGGAGGTGCTGGACAATCTGCTGGATGTGCTTGACGGCGCCTCTATCGACGAGGAACACCGTACTATTATGAGTACGGTGATCCGAAGGGTTCAGTCCGCTAAAAGCGGACTGACTGAAGCTTGCGCTAGCCTTCTGACGGGCTTCGAGGTAAGTAGAAATATTTCAAAATATGACCGCATAGACAGTAGCCCCTGTTGCTCTGTTCGACGTTCGAAAAGAAAAACCGAATGGAGGATCTATTAATTTTCATAGGAGTCTAACAATAAAGAGTCAATATGCGTATGCAGGCTTCGCTTCTATCCACCGCCGCACTGACTGCACAGGTGGAAGTCCTAAAAAAGGACCTCGGGCGGACCGAGCAGGAGCTTGGCCTTGCCAAACGGCAGCTCGAGGAAAAAGAAGGTAAGAAATACCCTTAAAAAGTTGCCTATAGAGAGGCGTGATTGCAAGAAATAACAGGATCATGCTGCTTATTGTAGGGGCCACAAGTGAGGTGGCGACCCTCAAGCAGGCGCTCACTGAGGCCGAAAAGAAAACGGCCGAGGAGCGCACCGAGCGAGAGAGGCTTGGGGCTCAGGTTTGCGAGGTGCAGCAAAGAGCTGCAGGCTCTCATGGAAAAACATGAGAGCTTGGAGCTTGAGTCAAAGGCGCAAGCGTCCGAGCTCGCGTCGTCCCTCGAGACCGCCAAGGGTGCCAAGGCCGAAGCCCAAAAGGCCCTCCAAGAGTTGGAGGAGATGAAAAAGATAGCAGCGGGTAAGGCATTCTTAATGCAAAGTAGGAATATAAAAGTAAACTACCTGTCACTTACCCGAATCCGGAGTTCTCTAGGGGCGTTCGCAGATCTTCCCCGCAGCGTATCCGACGCCGCCGCATTCTACCGAGCCGAAGAGGGCAGCTCGACGGAGAGTGTGTTCTGGTCTCAGTATTCTGAGGCCAGACACCCTGTGCCTTTGAGCGATCAGCTGAAACAGCTGGTCGAGCTCCACAAGGCGGCCGAACAGGCCATGAAGGGCTTCTTAGTTCGGCTGTGGCCCGGAGAGGCCCTGCCTGGGAGCTACTTCGGGCTGGTGCGGCGGCTGGCGGAGGCCTGTCCACGGCTTGAGGTCATCAAGCGTTCTGCCTGCATCGAAGGTGCCCGGAGGGCCCTTGCCTGTGCAAAGGTGCACTGGGGTAAGCTTGACGGAGATAAGCTGGTGAAGGACGGGCCGCCGCAGGGGAAGGAGCATCGCAAGCCCGAGAACTACTACAAGGATGTTCTTGCCGGTGCCCGCCTTATTGCGGATGAATGTACTAGGGATGTAATATTTGAATGAACTCGCTTGTGTTTATCCTGTGCGCTGAAAACTCGTTCATATGCGCTAAGCAATGCTTATGGAATTTAAAATATTATTTTTTGTGCGGCCGTTTATCAAAAATTGAGAGATGGCCAGTCGTCGGCTTCTGCCCCCATGCCGCTAGTGCTGGGGTGTTCGGGATAAACCTGAGCGCTCTTTTTCCCATGGTTGGGTCCTTCGAGGGAGGCGCTCAGCACAACGAACCAGGCAATTGGACTATAATGCTTGAACACTCTCACTTAGCCATAGAACTTTATAATTTTAAATTTCGGCGAAGCCCCTAGTTCGGAAGACCGAATTCGGGGCGCTATCCACGCCTTTGGCCGGACAGAGCCAGCTCCTCGCTCGAAGCGGCATAAACCAGCTCTTACTTTGTTCTCGATATTTTCTAAGGTTACAATTCGAGGGTTACTTTCCGCCACCTTCCCTGATGTTATCGACCAGGTAGTCAACCTTGCCGAGGCCCGTTATCCCGGAATACTCCCCCTTTATTCTCTCGTAAGTATGATGGAGTTTCCAAAGAAAGGATGCCGACTTCATAATGATGACATGAAGCAGAGAAATGGAGACAACAACGTAAAGGATCAACTACTTCGGGAAGTGCAACAAATACTGAGAAGATTTGCTAGGAATTCGTAACCAAACCTTACCCCCTTATTCCACCTCTTAAATCTCGGGACGAGATTTCTTGCAGTGGAGGAGTTTTGTAACGCCCGAGTAATTAAGCTAGAGTAATCCCACGCTAATGGTGCCATGTCACCTCTGTCACTGTAGTTAATCTCAGGTTAATTCGAAACCGTTTCAAAATTCAAATTCAAATTAATGTCAACAATAAAAGTTTTCAAAAGTTAAAACAAAAATGTTCGGGTAGTGCCTAATACTACTTAGGTAGTTATAGTGAATAGAACTCCTTTTTAGAAAATGCCTAAATACTTAAAATGGAATAAAACAGTAAAGAAATTAAATAAAGAAAAGAAAAACAAAAACAAAAACAAAAAAATGGAAAGGAGAAAGCCCCCCTCATCTGGGTTGGCTGGCCCAGCTGGCCACCGCGCCCCCCCTTGGGCCTCAACCCACCAGGCCACCAGGCCGGCCCACCACGCCGCCATAACCTCCCCCACTCCCCCCCACTAGCCACCGTCACCCACTCCTCCCCCAAAAATATCTCCCCCTCTCCCCGATTGGATCGGGATCGAGGAGGGAAACCACTCGACGCCGCCCCACGCCCGGAGCTTCCTCGCCAGAGCCCCTCCTCGCTGGACCGCCTCCTCCCCTACGTCGCCTCGTCCCCATCCCCCACCCCGAGCCTCCCCGAGCACGCTGCCTTGTCCCCTACACCCGCAGTGAGCTCCCACTCCTCCTCTCTCCCTCGCGCGTTCCGGCGCACCGCCACCCGCTGCTGCCTACCTCACCGCTCGCCCGCGCATGCGCGCTGCACTGCTGCTCGTTGGCGCTGCTGCGGCCTCACCGGCCCACGTCGCCTCATCCCCTGCTCTCCCCGCTCTGGCGCCCGCCCGCTGCCGGCCCCGCTCCCGCCGCGGCCTGGCACGGCCTCTCTGTGCTCTCGACCCCACCTGGCCTCGTCGTCACGCCCGTCGTCGCCGCGCAGACCGCACGCGCCCGCGCCCCTTTGCCCTGCGGCTTCCGGCGGCTCCTCCGCCGCAGCCGCCACGCTCGCCACCCGCACTGACCACCCCCTCCCCGCGCCGCGCTGCGCTGCTGCGCGCCATGCTGCTGCTGCTTGTCGCAGCCGCCTTGCTCCGCCGCCTCCCCTGCAACCGCGCCGCCTCTCCACTCGCCGCATCCACCCCAGTCGCACCGTCGGGCGCCCATACGCCGATGCCCCTGCGCAGCCGTTACAGCCTCGCGGCGCCCCGCGGCGCCCGTGTCGGGCGCCCGTGCCCGTAAACCCGCAACGCCCGTTGCCCGCTAAGAACCCCCTGCCTATGACACAGGGGCCCACCTGAGAACGTTTTATTAAAAAAGAAGAAGTAAATAAATAAATAATAAATTAATTAATTAATTAATTAATTAATTAAGTTAATTAATCATTTTTAATTAATCTAATTAACTAGTTAGTTTAATTAAACCATAATTAGATTAGTTAAACCCTGATTAGACTAAACAGTCTATGACAGTGGGGCCCACCCCTAATTAATCCTGATTAGGTTAACTAATATGTTTAATTAAAATGTGTCACTGACCAGTGGGACCCACTAGTCTGGTTGACCAGTCAACCCTAGTTGATTGCTGACGTGAGCATGACATCATGCTGATGTCATAAATCCAATTTCAAATTAATTTAAATTATTAATTAAATTACAGAAATTAATAAATTATTTTGAAAATCATATCTTTTAATCTGTAACTCGGATGAAAATACTTTCTACCTGAAAGTTGCTGACAACGACGAGACGAATCCGGATACGCAGCCCGTTCGTCCACCACACATCCCTAACCTATCGAACTCGCAACTTTCCCCCTCCGGTTCCTCTGTCCGAAAACGCGAAACACTGGGAATACTTTCCCGGATGTTTCGCCCCTTCATCGGTATCACCTCATACCGCGTTAGGGCTATAGCACCTCTACTTTTCATGTCATGCATCGCTATGCATCTGTTTGCATTATATTCATTGTTTCTTCCCCCTCTTCTTTCCGTTAGACTACGAGACTGATGCCGCTGCTGGTGCCCCGATCGACTACGGTGTTGGCGACCCCTCCTTCTTGCCAGGGTAATGAGGAAGCCCCCCCTTGATCACCAGATATCGCCTATTCTTCTCTATACTGCTTGCATTAGAGTAATGTAGCATGTTACTGCTTTCCGTTATTCCTATCCTGATGCATAGTCTGTCCTTGCTATTATTGTTGTTACCTTTACGTGCAATCCTACCTGCTTAGTATAGGATGCTAGTATTCCATAAGTGGCCCTACATTCTTGTCAGTCTGCCATGCTATACTACTGGACCGTGATCACTCGGGAGGTGATCACGGGCATATGTGTAACGCCCGGATAATCATGCTACAGTAATCCCACGTTAATCGGGCCATGACACCTCGATTACTGTTGCTATCCTCGCAATAATTCGAAACCGTTCGAAATTCAAATTCAAATTATTGATAACAATAAAAGTTTCCAAAAAATTAAAACAAAAATGTTCGGAGTGCGCCAAATAATACAAAGATAATTTTGGTGCAGCAAACACATTTTTATAAAATGCCTAGATAATTTAAAATGATTTAAAAACAGAAAAGAAAATAATTAAATAAAAGAAAAGAAACTACATAAACAGAAAAACAAAACAGAACAACAAGGGGGGGGGGGAAGAAAGGCCCCCCTGGACAACTGGGCCAGACGGCCCAGCCCCCTGGCCCGCGGCCAGCCTGGCCGGCCCAGCCGGCCCAACTCCCTGCCGCCTCCCTTCCCCTGTTCCCCCGACCCGAGTCGGAACAGGGGCCGTCCCCGCCGCACCCTCTCGCCGGCGACGGCGAGAGGATAAGGTCGCCACGCCGCGCCTCCCTCTCGGTCCCGCCTCCCCACTCGCCCCCCACTCTCGCCTCGGCTCCTGCGCCTCTCCCTCTCCCCTTCGGATCCATTCCCCCTCGCTCCCCACTCCAGCCGAGCGCCGCCATGGCCTCGCCGCCGTAGAACTCGCGGCCGCTGTGACCTACAAGCCGCTCCGACGTGTCCGCTCGCTCCGCCTCCCTCGTCTACGCCTCCACGTAAAGACGCAGGACGTCGGACGCCCACCAACGCTGCCCTGGCCTCGTCTTCTTCCTCGGATCCCGACGCGTCTCCGACGAGCGGCGACGCCCCCTGCTGCTACTAAACCGCCACGGGCCACCTTGCGTGCCGCACGGTGAGCTTCTCCTCCCTCTGCTGCTCTTCGTTGGCCCCCCTAGCGCTCTGTAGCCAGCCGCCACCATTGCCGAGGCTCTCGTCGCCGCGGCGTACCTCGCCGCGTGGCCACGACCGCCGTCACGCATGCCCGAACTCGCCGTTGCGCTCCTGGGGTTCCCAGGAGCCCGACGCGCGCGCGCGAGCCTTCCCGTGCCCCCTACCGCCGTGCTCGTCGGGGCCCGACTGCGCCGCCGCCTGCGCGCGTCGCCGGCGCCCTTCCGGTGGCCAAATGGTCACGTGGCCGACCCCTTTGTGCTCATCGCGTCACGCCGCTTCCCCCTAGCCGTCCCGTTAGCCCCGAAGCGCGCTGCATCGCCGTCTTCACCTCACGCCCGAACCACCTCACCGCCGATGAGCTCGCCGCGCTCGATTCCGGCCACCACTGCCCGCGTAACCACCACCAACCGACGCGTTGTCGTCTCGCCGTTCTAACGCGACCGGTCCCGCTCGATTTGGTGCCCTATGGGCGAAACCCGCCACTCTCCCGAGCCACGCCGCCGCGGAAACGGACTCGCCGGCGTCTAAACGCCGGCCCGCTGATGTGGCATGCGTGGGGTCCACCCCCCTGGGTCACTGCCTGTGGGCCTAGGGGCCCCAACTGGCCACGTTGACCAAGTCAACAGCGCTGACGTGGCAGCTACTGCCACTGACATGCGGGCCCCATGCCATAAAACTAATAAAAACAAATATATAACCTGCTAATTAACTAAATTAATTAACTAAACCCTAATTAGTCACTGACTGCTGGGGCCCACCCACTAATTAACCCAATTAGTTAGTTTAAACCCCCTGTTAGTGTCCCTGACAATGACATGTGGGTCCCCCTGGACCCACCTGTCTGGTTTGTCTGGTCAACCGATCAGTTGACCTGCTGACGTCACTCTGATGTCATGCTGACGTCATCATTCACTGTTTGGGATAATGTTGGAATTAAATAAATAATTAAAATCATAAAATGAATTAAATCTTTAGAAAATCATATCTTTTAATCCGTAACTCGGATGAAAATACTTTCTACATGAAAGTTGCTCAGAACGACGAGACGATTTCGGATACGCAGCCCGTTCGTCCGCCACACCCCCTAACCTATCGAACTCGCAACTTTCCCCCTCCAGCTCCTCTGCCCGAAAACGCGTAACACCGGGGATATTTTCCCGGATGTTCCCCCCCATCACCGGTATCACCCCATACCGTGTTAGGGCACCTCTAACGCCGTTACTTGTCATGTCATGCATCACTATGCATCTGTTTGCTTAAATATTTATTGTTTCTCCCCCCTCTTCTCTCGATAGACACCGAGACCGACGCTGCTGCTGCCCCGTTTGACTACGGAGTTGACGACCCCTCTCTCTTGCCAGAGCAACCAGGCAAGCCCCCCCCTCGATCACCAGATATCGCCTACTCTCCTCTATACTGCTTGCATTAGAGTAGTGTAGCATGGTACTGCTTTCGTTACTCCTATCCTGATGCATAGCCTGTCTTTGATACTGCTGTTGATACCTTTACCTGCAATCCTACTTGCTTAGTTTAGGATGCTAGTTTACCATCAGTGGCCCTACATTCTTGTCCGTCTGATGTGCTATACTATCGGGCCGTGATCACTCGGGAGGTGATCACGGGTATATACTATATACATGATACATGTGGTGACCAAAGACGGGTCGGCTCGTAGGAGTACCTGCGAGTGGATCTTTGAGGCGGAGCGGCAGGGCAGTTCGGGGCTACCTGGGTGAGAGGTGAGCCTGGCCCTATCGGCGTTCGCGGATACTTAACACGCTTAACGAGATCTGGGTATTTGATCTGAGTCTGGCCATTTGTTCTATACGCACTAACCAACTACGCGGGAAAGATATGGGCACTCGGCGTCGTGGTATCAGCTGAAGCACTTTTTGACGTCAGTGACTGAGTGGCGCGCGCCGCAATGGATCGTAAGCTCGCACTTGTATTAAGGGGGCTAGATCTGCTTCCGGCCGCGTACGCAACGTGCAGGCGTGCTCAGGGCGATGGGCCCAGACCCCTGCGCGCATAGGTTTAGACCGGCGTGCTGACCGCTCTGTTGTGCCTAGGTGGGGCTGCGACGTGTTGATCTTCCGAGGCCGGGCATGACCCAGGAAAGTGTGTCCGGCCAAATGGGATCAAGCGTGTTGGGCTATGTGGTGCACCCCTGCAGGGAAGTTTATCTATTCGAATAGCCGTGTCCCTCGGTAAAAGGACGACCCGGAGTTGTACCTTGACCTTATGACAACTAGAACCAGATACTTAATAAAACACACCCTTCCAAGTGCCAGATACAACCCGGTGATCGCTCTCTAACAGGGCATCGAGGAGGGGATCGCCGGGTAGGATTATGCTATACGATGCTACTTGGAGGACTTCAGTCTACTCTCTTCTATATGCTGCAAGACGGAGGCGACCAGAAGCGTAGTCTTTGATAAGACTAGCTATCCCCCTCTTATTCTGGCATTCTGTAGTTCAGTCCACTGATATGGCCCTTTACACATATATCCATGCATATGTAGTGTAGCTCCTTGCTTGCGAGTACTTTGGATGAGTACTCACGGTTGCTTTTCTCCCCCTTTTCCCCCTTTCCCTTCTACCCGGTTGCCGCAACCAGACGATGGAGCCCAGGATCCAGACGCCACCATCGACGACGACTCCTACTACTCTGGAGGTGCCTAATACTACGTGCAGCCCGCTGACGATGACCAGGAGTAGTTAGGAGGATCCCAGGCAGGAGGCATGCGCCTCGTTCGATCTGTATCCCAGTTTGTGCTAGCCTTCTTAAGGCAAACTTGTTTAACTTATGTCTGTACTCAGATATTGTTGCTTCCGCTGACTCGTCTATGATCGAGCACTTGTATTCGAGCCCTCGAGGCCCCTGGCTTGTATTATGATGCTTGTATGACTTATTTTATTTGTAGAGTTGTGTTGTGATATCTTCCCGTGAGTACCTGATCTTGATCGTACACATTTGCGTGCATGATTAGTGTACGATTGAATCGGGGGCGTCACAAGTTGGTATCAGAGCCGACTGCCTGTAGGAATCCCCCTTCCACACTCCTTGGCCGAAGTCGAGTCTAGACATTACAAAAACTTTTACTAACTTGGCTGTGTGCCTGACGGGCCCACGTCGCCATCGGGTGGTACTAGGATCTTTTACTCCTCGACCTTTACTCTGGGACTCAAAACTCTCTTCTACTTGGGTTAAACGAATTTACTAACTCTGACACTAGGATCCCGTGACGACATTCACCCCAAAGTTGGATAAAAGCCATAGTTATTCCTGAGTATAGTTGTTTTGCACAATTTCCACACTGTCATTTGACTCCTTTGAAACATCTTTGTTTTCAGATGGAACCCACGAGGCAGGTCGTGCGCCACACGGCGGCCATTGGCACCTCGGGATCACCGGTCGTGCTAGCTGAGATGATGACCTATCTGGGTTATCGCTGGCACCCCGAGTACACCGTCACCGAGGAGTACCAGGACTTTAACCAGGAGCAGTACCGTGCCACCGTCCACCTCTACTCTCGGGAGTATGACTCCACTACTGTGCTACACACCGCTTATGGTGTTGGAGTGACCATCGATATGGCAGTTCACGATGCTGCCTATGCTGCTCTGACACGCCTTCGTAGGGAGTACCGGGAGTTGGACACCTCCCCCTTCAGGCACATTGCTATCGCATCTGATATTGGTGCGGAGGGTTACTACACTGCTGCCTACTCCACTTTCACCCGCGAGCCCTTCCACCATCAGAACTTTGTTCTGCAGGATGATGGGCTGGATCGAGCTAACCGAGCTCTTCGCCACGAGTTGTACACCACTCGTCAGTACCTCTACCGTGCTTTGACGATGTTACACCCCTTTGTCGGATCTGGGGAGCTGCCGCGTTCTGCTATCTACCCAGCCAGGACCGTGATGCCTCAGGGCGTCGGTTGGCCAGAGGTGGGAGGCTACTCTCCCGCACTTGGTCCACTTCTGCCGCCAGAGCGTCGGGTTCAGCACCAGAGCACCCCCGGACCCCAGGTTGCCGACGTGGTGTACCCGTTGCCACACTACCAGCTTTCAGGCTACACCTACCTCCGCAGTGTCGTGTGGGACTGATGTAGACTTGCTTGCTTATGTTAGATGCATTCGCCGCGAGCCTGCGTGCCGCCTATGATGTCTTAGTCTATGTACTGAACTCTGTGTACCGAACTCTATGCATGGTCTCTTTTGTAAGATGTGCCGACTATTATGTGGTATCTATCATGCTGCTTTCATCATGCATGTCTCGTATTGAATGATTCTTGTCTTTGCAAATATTCTCAAATGCTGAACTACCCCTGTTATATATTAGCAGGATGGTTAGACCAGGTGGTCGTGGTCGGGGTGCCAATTTCAAATTTCAAATCCAATTTGCGTGCATTTGCGTGCATGGTTGTGACGACGACCAGGAGTAGTTAGGCTGATGTCATAAATCCAATTTCAAATTAATTTAAATAATTAATTAAATTACAGAAATTAATAAATTATTTTGAAAATCATATCTTTTAATCTGTAACTCGGATGAAAATACTTTCTACCTGAAAGTTGCTGACAACGACGAGACGAATCTGGATACGCAGCCCGTTCGTCCACCACACATCCCTAACCTATCGAACTCGCAACTTTCCCCTCCGGTTCCTCTGTCCGAAAACGCGAAACACTGGGAATACTTTCCCGGATGTTTCGCCCCTTCATCGGTATCACCTCATACCGCGTTAGGGCTCTAGCACCTCTACTTGTCATGTCATGCATCGCTATGCATCTGTTTGCATTATATTCATTGTTTCTTCCCCCTCTTCTTTCCGTTAGACTACGAGACTGATGCCGCTGCTGGTGCCCCGATCGACTACGGTGTTGGCGACCCCTCCTTCTTGCCAGAGTAATGAGGAAGCCCCCCCTTGATCACCAGATATCGCCTATTCTTCTCTATACTGCTTGCATTAGAGTAATGTAGCATGTTACTGCTTTCCATTATTCCTATCCTGATGCATAGTCTGTCCTTGCTATTATTGTTGTTACCTTTACGTGCAATCCTACCTGCTTAGTATAGGATGCTAGTATTCCATCAGTGGCCCTACATTCTTGTCCGTCTGCCATGCTATACTACTGGGCCATGATCACTCAGGAGGTGATCACGGGCATATGCTATATACTTTATACCGTTACATTACTTATGATACTATTCGGAGATGGGGGTTGAAGGGGCAGGTGGCTCCATCCCGGTAGAGGTGGTCCTGGGTTCCCGACGGCCCCCGACTGTTACTTTGTGGCGGAGCGACAGGGCAGGTTGAGACCACCTGGGAGAGACGTGGGCCTGGCCCTAGTCGGCGTTCGTGGATACTTAACATGCTTAACGAGATCTTGGTATTTGATCTGAGTCTGGCTACTGGCGTATACGCACTAACCAACTACCGAGAACAGTTATGGGCACTCAATGGCGTGGTATCAGCCGAAGCCTTCGTGACGTCAGCGACTGAGCGGCGCGCGCCGGATTGGACTGGAACGCCTGCTAGGCTAGGTCTGCTTCCGGCCGTGTACGCAACGTGCAGGTGTGCAATAGGCGATGGGCCCAGACCCCTGCGCGCATAAGATTTAGACCGGCGTGCTGACCTCTCTGTTGTGCCTAGGTGGGGCTGCGACGTGTTGATCTTTCGAGGCCGGGCATGACCCAGAAAAGTGTGTCCGGCCAAATGGGATTGAGGGTGTTGGGCGAGGCAGGGAAGTTTATCTATTCGAATAGCCGTGATCTTCGGTAACAGGACGACTTGGAGTTGTACCTTCACCTTATGACAACTAGAACCGGTTACTTAATAAAACACACCCTTCCAAGTGCCAGATACAACCTGGTGATCGCTCTCTCACAGGTTGACAGGAGGGGATCGCCGGGTAGGATTATGCTATGCGATGCTACTTGGTGAACTTACCATCTACTCTCTTCTACATGCTGCAAGATGGAGGTGGCCAGAAGCGTAGTGTTCGACAGGATTAGCTATCCCCCTCTTATTCTGGCATTCTGCAGTTCAGTCCACCGATATGGCCCTTTACACATATACCCATGCATATGTAGTGTAGCTCCTTGCTTGCGAGTACTTTAGATGAGTACTCACGGTTGCTTTTCTCCCTCTTTTCCCACTTTCCCTTCTACCTGGTTGTCGCAACCAGATGCTGGAGCCCAGGAGCCAGACGCCACCGTCAACGACGACTCCTACTACACTGGAGGTGCCTACTACTACGTGCAGGCCGCTGACGTCGACCAGGAGTAGTTTAGGAGGATCCCAGGCAGGAGGCCTGCGCCTCTTTTGATCTGTATCCCAGTTTGTGCTAGCCTTCTTAAGGCAACTTGTTTAACTTATGTCTGTACTCAGATATTGTTGCTTCCGCTGACTCGTCTATGATCGAGCACTTGTATTCGACCCCTCGAGGCCCGTGGCTTGTATTATGATGCTTGTATGACTTATTTTATTTTTAGAGTTGTGCCGTGATATCTTCCCGTGAGTCCCTGATCTTGATCGTACACGTTTGCATGTATGATTAGTGTACGACTGATTCGGGGGCGTGACACACTAAGTCTTGATGCTTTTGTCTGGTACTCTATTAAAAGGAGGCCTTAATATCCCTTAGTTTCTAATAGGAGCCCGCTGCCACGGGAGGGTAGGACAAAAGATGTCATGCAAGTTCTTTTCCATAAGCACGTATGACTATATTCGGAATACATGCCTACATTACATTGATGAATTGGAGCTAGTTCTGTGTCACCCTATGTTATAACTATTGCATGAGGAATCGCATCCGACATAATTCTCCATCACCGATCCAATGCCTACGAGCTTTTCACATATTGCTCTTTGCTCAGTTACTTTACCGTTGCCACTGTTACAATTACTACAAAACTACTACTGTTACTTTTGCCACCGTTACCGTTACTTCCATACTACTTTGCTACTAAATATTTTGCTGCAGATACTAAGTTATCCAGGTGTGGTTGAATTGACAACTCAACTGCTAATACTTGAGAATATTCTTTGGCTCCCCTTGTGTCGAATCAACAAATTTGGGTTGAATACTCTACCCTCGAAAACTGTTGCGATCCCCTATACTTGTGGGTTATCAGGGGACGAGTTACTAGCTGACATACACGGCGAAGACTGCTGACACCACTAGTCGTCACGTACCCTGGTCGGTAAGGCGTTCCGCAGGGGGTTCTACTGGCCCACGGCACTCAACGACGCGACCGAGCTGGTGAGGTCCTGCGAGGCCTGCCAATTCCATGCCAAGCAGATCCACCAGCCAGCCCAGGGCCTCCAGACTATCCCATTCTCATGGCCATTCATGGTTTGGGGGCTGGACATCCTGGGTCCTTTCCCACGAGCGCCTGGGGGCTACCGCTACCTCTATGTCGCCATCGACAAGTTCACCAAATGGGCAGAGGTGGAAGCCGTCCGCACCATCACAGCCGGTTCGGGGTCCCTAACCGCATCATCACCGACAACGGCTCACAGTTCACTAGCAATCTCTTCAAGACATATTGTGCTAACCTTGGAACGCAGACCTGCTACGCTTCGGTGGCACACCCCAGGAGCAATGGCCAAACCGAACGCGCCAACCCGGAGGTCCTGAGGGACCTCAAGGCCAGGACCTTCATGAAGAAGCTCAAGGCCTGTGGCAGGGGCTGTCATGACGAGATCCAGTCCATTCTCTGGTCCATCCGCACCACCGCCACCAAGCTAACAGGAGAGACCCCGTTCTTCCTCATCTACGGAGCAGAAGCGATTCTCCCTCACGAGGTCAGGCATCACCCCACGCGGGTCCTGGAGTTTGATGAGACATAGCAGGACGCCATGCGGGGGATGGACCTAGTGCTGGGGGAGGAACGCCGTGATACGTCTCCAACGTATCTATAATTTTTGATTGTTCCATGCTATTATATATTCTGTTTTGGATGTTTAATGGGCTTATTTATACACTTTTATATTATTTTTGGGACTAACCTATTAACCGGAGGCCCAACCCAAATTGCTGTCTTTTTGCCTATTTCAGTGTTTTGCATAAAAAGGATGTCGAACGGAGTCCAAACGGAATGAAACCTTCGGGAACATGATTTTTGGAACAAATGTGATCCAGAGGACTTGGAGTGGACGTTAAGCAACCAACGAGGCGGCCAGCAAGCAGGGGGCGCGCCTACCCCCCAGGCGCGCCCTCCACCCTCGTGGGCCCCTCATGGCTCCACCGACCTACTTCTTCCTCCTATATATACCTACGTACACCCAAACCATCAGAAGCGCCCACAAAAACCTAATTCCACCGCCGCAACCTTCTGTACCCGTGAGATCCCATCTTGGGCCTTTTCCGGCGTCCTGCAGGAGGGGGCATTGCTCATGGAGGGCTTCTACATCAACACCATAGCCTCTCCGATGATGTGTGAGTAGTTTACCTCAGACCTTCGGGTCCATAGTTATTAGCTAGATGGCTTCTTCTCTCTCTTTGGATCTCAATACAAAGTTCTCCTCGATTCTCTTGGAGATCTATTTGATGTAACTCTTCTTTTGCAGTATGTTTGTCGAGACCGATGCATTGTGGGTTTATTATCAAGATTATCTATGAACAATATTTGAATCTTCTCTGAATTCTTTTATGTATGATTGGTTATCTTTGCAAGTCTATTTGGATTATCAGTTTGGCTTGGCCTACTAGATTGATCTTTCTTGCAATGGGAGAAGTGCTTAGCTTTGGGTTCAATCTTGCGGTGTCGTTTCCCAGTGACAGCAGGGGCAGCAAGGCACATATTGTATTGTTGCCATCGAGGACAGAAAGATGGGGTTTATATCATATTCCATGATTTTATCCCTCTACATCATGTCATCTTACTTAAAGCGTTACTCTGTTCTTATGAACTTAATACTCTAGATGCATGCTGGATAGCAGTCGATGTGTGGAGTAATAGTAGTAGATGCAGAATCGTTTCGGTCTACTTGTCACGGACGCGATGCCTATATACATGATCATACCTAGATATTCTTATAACTATGCTCAATTCTATCAATTGCTCGACAGTAATTCGTTTACCCACCGTAATACTTATGCTATCTTGAGAGAAGCCACTAGTGAAACCTATGGCCCCAGGGTCTATTTTCCATCATATTAATCTTCCATCAACAAGCTATTTCTATCTTTTGTTTATTTTGCAATCTTTACTTTTACTCTTTATCATAAAAATACCAAAAATATTATCTTATTATCTCTATCAGATATCACTCTTGTAACTGACCGTGAAGGGATTGACAACCCCTTTATCGCGTTGGTTGCGAGGTTCTTATTTGTTTGTGTAGGTGTGTGGGACTCGAGCGTAGTCTCATACTGGATTGATACCTTGGTTCTCAAAAACTGAGGGAAATACTTATGCTACTTTACTACATCACCCTTTCCTCTTCAAGGGAAAACCAACGCAGTGCTCAAGAGGTAGCAAGAAGGATTTCTGGCGCCGTTGCCAGGGAGTCTACGCACAAGTGAAGATATACCAAGTACCCATCACAAACTCTTATCCCTCGCATTACATTATTTTCCATTTGCGTCTCGTTTTCCTCTCCCCCACTTCACCCTTGTCGTTTTATTCACCCTCTCTTTCCGTTCACCTCTCTCTCGCTCGCTTCTTGTTGGCTCGTGTGTTGGATTGCTTGCTTGTCACGATGGCTCAAGATAATACTAAATTGTGTGACTTTGCCAATACCAACAACAATGATTTTCTTAGCACTCCGATTGCTCCTCTTACCGAAACTGAATCTTGTGAAATTAATGCTGCTTTGCTGAATCTTGTCATGAAAGATCAATTCGCCGGCCTTCCTAGTGAAGATGCCGCTGCCCATCTAAATAACTTTGTTGATTTGTGTGATATGCAAAATAAGAAAGATGTGGACAATGATATTGTTAAGTTGAAACTATTTTCGTTTTTGCTTAGAGATCGTGCTAAAACTTTGTTTTCGTCTTTGCCTAAAAATAGTATTGATTCTTGGAATAAGTGCAAAGATGCTTTTATCTCTAAATATTTTCCTCCCGCTAAGATCATCTGTCTTAGAAACGACATTATGAATTTTAAGCAACTTGATCATGAACATGTTGCACAAGCTTGGGATAGGATGAAATTAATGATACGTAATTGCCCTACTCATGGTTTGAATTTGTGGATGATTATACAAAAAAATTATGCCGGATTGAATTTTGCTTCTAGAAATCTTTTAGATTCGGCCGCAGGAGGAACTTTTATGGAAATCACTTTAGGAGAAGCTACTAAACTCCTAGATAATATTATGGTTAATTATTCTCAATGGCACACTGAAAGATCTACTAGTAAAAAGGTGCATGCGATAAAAGAAATTAATGTTTTGAGTGGAAAGATGGATGAACTTATGAAATTATTTGCTAATAAGAGTGTTTCTTCTGATCCTAATGATATGCACTTGTCTACCTTGATTGAGAATAATAATGAATCTATGGATGTGAATTTTGTTGGTAGGAATAATTTTGGTAACAACGCGTATAGAGGAAACTTTAATCCTAGGCCGTTCCCTAGTAATTCCTCTAATAATTATGGTAATTCCTACAACAACTCTTATGGAAATTTTCATAAGATGCCCTCTCAATTTGAGACTACTGTTAAAGAATTTATGATTTCTCAAAAGAATTTCAATGCTTTGCTTGAACAAATATTGCTTAAAGTTGATGAATTGGCTAGGAACGTGGATAGAATTTCTCTTGATGTTGATTCTTTAAAACTTAGATCTACTCCACCTAAGCATGATATCAATGAGTCTCTCAAAGTTATGAGAATTTCCATTGATGAGTGCAAATAAAGAACCGCTAGGATGCGTGCTAAGAAAGATTGCTTTGTAAAAGCGTGTTCTTCTAACTTCTACGAGAATAAAGATGAAGATCTAAAAGTTATTGATGTGTCCCTATTAAATCTTTGTTTTGCAATATGAATCTTGATAATGATGGGACTGGAGATGAGTCAACTTTAGTTAGAAGGCATCCCAAAAATTCGGAGTTTTTAGATCTTGATGCAAAAATTGGTAAAAGTGGGATTGAAGAGGTCAAAACTTTAGATATCAATGAACCCACTATATTGGATTTCAAGGAATTTAATTATGATAATTGCTCTTTGATAGATTGTATTCCCTTGTTGCAATCCGTGCTAAATTCTCCTCATGCTTATAGTCAAAATAAAGCTTTTACTAAACATATCATTGATGCTTTAATGCAATCTTATGAAGAAAAACTTGAGTTGGAAATTTCTATCCCTAGAAAACTTTATGATGAGTGGGAACCTACTAGTACAATTAAAATTAAAGATCATGAATGCTATGCTTTGTGTTATTTGGGTGCTAGTGTTTCCACGATTTCAAAAACCTTGTGTGATTTGCTAGGTTTCCGCGAATTTGATGATTGTTCTTTAAACTTGCATCTTGCGGATTCCACTATTAACAAACCTATGGCAATATTAATGATGTTCTTATTGTTGCAAATAGAAACTATGTGCCCGTAGATTTTATTGTTCTTGATATAGATTGCAATCCTTCATGTCCTATTATTCTTGGTAGACCTTTCCTTAGAATGATTGGTGCAATTATTGATATGAAGGAAGGGAATATTAGAATCCAATTTCCGTTAAGGAAAGGCATGGAACACTTTCCTAGAAATAAAATAAAATTATCTTATGAATCTATTATGAGAGCCACTTATGGGTTGCCAACTAAAGATGGCAATACCTAGATCTATCCTTGTTTTTATGCCTAGCTAAGGGCGTTAAACGATAGCGCTTGTTGGGAGGCAACCCAATTTTTTTAAGTTTTTTGATTTTTGGTTCTGTTTAGGAATAAATCTTTGATCTATCCTCTGGTTAGATTTTTTTTATGTTTTAATTAGTGTTTGTGCCAAGTTAAACCTATAGGATCTTCTTGGAAGATAGTTATTTGATCTTGCTGAAAATTCCAGAAACTTTCTGTTCACGAAAACAATTGTTAAAAATCACCAGAACGTGACAAAATATTGATTCCAATTGCAGCAAATCAATAAAAAAATTATTTAGGTCGTCCTATTTTGGTAGAAAGTTTTGAGTTCCAGAAGTTTGCGTTAGTTACAGATTACTACAGACTGTTCTGTTTTTGATGGATTCTGTTTTTCGTGTGTTGTTTGCTTATTTTGATGAATCTATGGCTAGTAAAATAGTTTATAACCCATAGAGAAGTTGGAATTCAGTAGGTTTAACACCAATATAAATAAAGAATGAGTTCAATACAGTACCTTCAAGTGGTGTTTTGTTTTCTTTCCCTAACGGATCTCACGAGATTTTCTGCTAAGTTTTGTGTTGTGAAGTTTTCAAGTTTTGGGTAAGGATTTGATGGATTATGGAACAAGGAGTGGCAAGAGCCTAAGCTTGGGGATGCCCAAGGAACCCCAAGGTAAATCTAAGGACACCAAAAAGCCAAAGCTTGGGGATACCCCGGAAGGCATCCCCTCTTTCGTCTTCGTCCATCGGTAACTTTACTTGGAGCTATATTTTTATTCACCACATGAAATGTGTTTTGCTTGGAGGGTCTTGTATGATTTGAGTCTTTGCTTTTAGTTTGCCACAATCATCCTTTCTGTACACACCTTTTGAGAAAGACACACATGATTCGGAATTTGTTAGAATACTCTTTGTGCTTCACTTATATCTTTTGAGCTATATAGTTTTTGCTCTAGTGCTTCACTTGTATCTTTTAGAGCACGGCAGTGGTTTTATTTTATAGAAACTATTGTTCTCTTATGCTTCACTTATATTATTTTGAGAGTCTTACAAAACAGCATGGTAATTTGCCTAAATTGAGAAATTAGTCCTAAAGTGATAGGCATCCAAGATTAGTAAAAACTTTCTTATAACTGCGTTGAATACTATGAGAAGTTTGATGCTTGATAATTGTTTTGAGATATGAAGATGGTGATATTAGAGTCATGCTAGTTGAGTAGTTGTGAATTTGAGAAATACTTGTGTTAAAGTTTGTGATTCCCGTAGAATGCACCTATGGTGAACTGTTATGTGATGAAGTCGGAGCATGATTTATTTATTGATTGTCTTCCTTATGAGTGGTGGTCGGGGACGAGCGATGGTCTTTTCCTACCAATCTATCCCCCTAGGAGCATGCGCGTAATACTTTGTTTCGATAACTAATAGATTTTTGCAACAAGTATATGAGCTCTTTATGACTAATGTTGAGTCCATGGATTATACACACTCTCACCCTTCCACCATTGCTAGCCACTCTAATACCGCGCACTTTTTGCCGGTATCATACACCCACGACATACCTTACTCAAAACAGCCACCATACCTACCTATTATGGCATTTCCATAGCCATTCCGAGATATATTGCCATGCAACTTACCACCATTCCGTTTGCTATGACACGCTTCATCATTGTCATACTGCTTTGCATGATCATGTAGTTGACATCATATTTGTGGCAAAGCCACCGTTCACAATTTTTATACATGTCACTCTTGATTCATCACATATCCCGGTACTCCGTCGGAGGCATTCACATAGAGTCATATTTTTGTTCTAAGTATTGGGTTGTAAGTAAATAAAAGTGTGATGATCATCATTATTAGAGCATTGTCCCAAGTGAGGAAAGGATGATGGAGACTATGGTTCCCCCACAAGTCGGAATGAGACTCCGGACAAAAAATGAGAGAAAAAGAGAGAAGGGACAATGTTACTATCCTTTTACCACACTTGTGCTTCAAAAAGTAGCACAATGATCTTCATGATAGAGAGTCTCCTATGTTGTCACTTTCATATACTAGTGGGAATTTTACATTATAGAACTTGGCTTGTATATTCCAATGATGGGCTTCCTCAAAATGCCCTAGGTCTTAGTGAGCAAGCGAGTTGGATGCACACCCACTTAGTTTCTTTTGTTGAGCTTTCATACACTTATAGCTCTAGTGCATCTGTTGCATGGCAATCCCTACTCGCTCACATTGATATCTATTGATGGGCATCTCCATAGCCCATTGATACGCCTAGTTGATGTGAGACTATCTTCTCCTTTTTTGTCTTCTCCACAACCACCATTCTATTCCACATATAGTGCTATGTCCATGGCTCACGCTCATGTATTGCGTGAAGATTGAAAAAGTTTGAGAACATCAAAAGTATGAAACAATTGCTTGGCTTGTCATCGGGGTTGTGCATGATTAAATACTTTGTGTGATGAAGATAGAGCATAGCCAGACTATATGATTTTGTAGGGATAACTTTCTTTGGCCATGTTATTTTGAGAAGACATGATTGCTTGGTTAGTATGCTTGAAGTATTATTATTTTATGTCAATACTAGACTTTTATCTTGAATCTTTCGGATCTGAATATTCATACCACAAATAAGAGAATTACATTAAGGAATATGCTAGGTAGCATTCCACATCAAAAATTCTGTTTTTATCATGTACCTACTCAAGGACGAGCAGGAATTAAGCTTGGGGATGCTTGATACGTCTCCAACGTATCTATAATTTTTTATTGTTCCATGCTACTATATATTCTGTTTTAGATGTTTAATGGGCTTGTTTATACACTTTAATAATATTTTTGGGACTAACCTATTAACCAAAGGCCTAGCCCAAATTGATGTTTTTTGCCTATTTCAGTGTTTCGCAGAAAAAGGATATCAAACGGAGTCCAAACAGAATGAAACCTTCCGGAACATGATTTCTGGAACAAACGTGATCCAGAGGACTTGGAGTGGACATCAAGCAACCAACGAGGCGGCCACGAGGCAGGGGGCGTGCCTACCCCCCCTAGGCACGCCCTCCACACTCGTGGGCCCCTCGTGGCTCCACTGACCTACTTCTTCCTCCTATATATACCTACGTACCCCCAAACCATCATAAGCGCCCACGAAAACCTAATTCCACCGCCGCAACTTTCTATACCCGTGAGATCCCATCTTGGGGCCTTTTCCGGCGTCCTGCCGGAGGGGGCATTTCTCACAGAAGGCCTCTGCATCAACACCATAGCCTCTCTGATGATGTGTGAGTAGTTTACCTCAGACCTTCGGGTCCATAGTTATTAGCTAGATGGCTTCTTCTCTCTCTTTGGATCTCAATACAAAGTTATCCTTGATTCTCTTGGAGATCTATTTGATGTAACTCTTGTTTTGTGGTGTGTTTATCGAGACTGATGAATTGTGGGTTTATGATCAAGATTATCTATGAACAATTTTTGAATCTTCTCTAAATTCTTTTATGTATGATTGGTTATCTTTGCAAGTCTCTTCGAATTATCAGTTTGGTTTGGCCTACTAGATTGATCTTTCTTGCAATGGGAGAAGTGCTTAGCTTTGGGTTCAATCTTGCGGTGTCCTTTCCCAGTGACAGCAGGGGCAGCAAGGCACGTATTGTATTGTTGCCATCGAGGATAAAAAGATGGGGCTTATATCATATTGCATGAGTTTATACCTCTACATCATGTCATCTTAATTAAAGCGTTACTCTGTTCTTATGAACTTAATACTCTAGATGCATGCTGGATAGCGATCGATGTGTGGAGTAATAGTAGTAGATGCAGAATCATTTCGGTCTACTTGTCACGGACGTGATGCCTATATACATGATCATACCTAGATATTCTCATAACTATGCTCAATTCTATCAATTGCTTGACAGTAATTCCTTTACCCACCGTAATACTTATGCTATCTTGAGAGAAGCCACTGGTGAAACCTATGGCTCCCGGGTCTATTTTCCATCATATTCATCTTCCATCAACAAGCTATTTCTATCTTTTGTTTATTTTGCAATCTTTACGTTTACTCTTTATCATAAAAATACCAAAAATATTATCTTATTATCTCTATCAGATCTCACTCTCGTAAGTGACCGTGAAGGGATTGACAACCCCTTTATCGCGTTGGTTGTGAGGTTCTTATTTGTTTGTGTAGGTGTGTGGGACTCGAGCGTAGTCTCCTACTGGATTGATACCTTGGTTCTCAAAAACTGTGGGAAATACTTACGCTACTTTACTGCATCACCCTTTCCTCTTCAAGGGAAAACCAACGCAGCGCTCAAGAGGTAGCACGCCGCTGTGAAGCCTCGCTCCGAGCGGCAAGATACTTGCAGGCGCTGCGACGGTACCACTGTCGCAGCGTCCGCTCCAAGAAGCGCGAGGTGGGTGATCTTGTCCTAAGGCGGGTGCTCTCCAGGGAAGGGTTGCACAAGCTCTCGCCCATGTGGGAGGGCCCGTTTAGGATCGCCTGCGTCTCCAGGCCTCGCGCCGTGCACCTGGAGACGCAGGACAGGATCCCCATCCAGAACACCTAGAACATCCAGCACCTCCAGAAGTTCTACCCATCAAGCAAGGCCCAGTGCCTGTGAAGGTCTCCGCTCATGACACTCTCACATAATAATGAGTGGGGCTGTACACGCCCCAGAGTCTCTGGAGTGCCGCCCTCAGGCCTCGGGGGCTCCTTCCCACGTCCTAATGGCAACACTTAGCTTCGCACTGGTGAGAAGACTAGACTACACTACAAAAAAAGACACATCCGTGATATTTTGGGCCGAACGTATTTTTTTTGTCATACATATGACAGTTCTATGATGATAATTGTGACAAAACCCGGTATCATCATAGATGTGGTGGGCTCCTATTTCTATGACAAAAAATCATGACAGAAAATGGGCTTTTCGTCCTGGGCGGGCTGGAGACGCAACTGCATGACATTCTTTGGGTCGTCCATGACGGAAAAAACTATGGTAGAAGCGAGGGGGAGGAAAATTTCGGGGAGTTCCCGGTTACGGTGGGAGGTCGGGGCCGAGCGATGCGCGTTTCTCTCGTACACGTACGCGCGTGTGTGCGAGGCGTTGGCTCTAACTGAACCCGAGCGAGGCGTTGGGCTCTAACTGAACCCGAGCGATTGCACTGCAGGCTACGCGTTACTGAACCCGAGCGATCGATCAATGGTTGTTAACTGAACCCGATCGAGCAATTCCTTCGCTACTGCTGCTAACTAAAGCCGATCGATTGGATGAACAGTGAGCGGTAGCGTTGCCTCTGGATGAACAGGACCCCATGGTGTGGAGGACTGGATGAACACTAGACGGTGGGGGTGCCCGTCGAGGGGTGGTTGAACAGTAGCCGGTGGAGTAGCACGCGGTGGAGGCTGGATGAACAGGAGCCCGTGGAGGCTGGAGGAGGTTGACGGTAGCCCGTGGAGGCTGGAGGAGGTCGACGGTGGAGATGAATAGTATCCCGTCGACTCCCGTTTTGCGGTACGCCACACCCCTCCCGATGAACAGGACCCCCCGTTTCGACCGTAGGAGGTCCGTTTCATCCGTTTTGCGGTACGCCACACCCCTCCCGATCAACAGGACCCCCGTTTCGACCGTAGGAGGTCCGTTTCGTCTGTTTTGCGGTACGCCACACCCCTACGGATCAACAGGACCCCCGTTTCAACCGTAGGAGGTCCATTTCCTCCATTTTGCGGTGCGCCACACCCCTCCCGATCAACAGGACCCCGTTCCGAACGTAGGAGGTTCGTTTCCTCCGTTTTGCGGTACGCCAGGCCTCGTTTCCATTGTAGTTTCATCCAAGCCATCTCGATGAACACAACTACGCATTCTGTTCCGACCCAGCCGGTTGGCTCCCATGCGTTCCGTTGCCTCTCGATGAACACGACGCATTCCGTTGCCTCCCCATGAACACGACGCATTACATTGCCTCCCCATGAACACGACGCATTCCGTTGCCTCCCCATGAACGCGACGACGACGCTGTTTCTCCATTCCGACCCAGCCATGTACACGAGCCCTGGCCGTACATATGCGCGAGTAGGCGTTCGAGACCCCGCCCGTATGTACACATACGTGGCCGTATTTTCTTTCTTGCACCCTGGCCGCTGTACGTACGTGTACATGCTACGTGTGCGCCTCTACTACGACACGTGCGTGCCTCTACATCGACCAGTATGTACGCACACGTTCGCGACCATAATGACAATGCTACGTACGCTTCGACCAGGTGGGTCCCGACTGTCAGGCACTTCCTTGCCTGCGAAGATGTAGTTGGTGGGTCCCAGCAGTCAGGGGGCGAATCATTTTTTTTGCCCGGACGCACTTCCTTGCGTGCGAAGATGTAGCCGGTGGGTCCCAGCAGTCAGGGAGGCGAATCGTTTTTTAGCCCGGACGAACTTCCTTGCGTGCGAAGGTGTAGCTGGTGGGTCCCAGCGGTCAGGGGGGTGAATCGTTTTTTTGCCCGGACGCACTTCCTTGCGTGCGAAGATGAAGCTGGTGGGTCCCAACAGTCAGGGGGAAACGTTTTTTCCGCGAAATACAGTGGCCCTTCCGGTGGGTCCCAGCTGTCAGGGGGAGGAATCATTATTTTTTGCGTAATAAGGAGGCACTTCCTTGCTGCGGTCGTGGACCCAGCTGTCAGCCTCTCCACGTACAGTCCACGTCCGATGGAAGTCGTTCCTTGACCATGATGACCAGGCCGCACCGAGAGCACCACGGCGGTGGACGATGACGGGGCCTAGGAAGGGGACGACGCGGAGCCAGGGAAGACGCGGCAGTGGAAGCCCGCGCGGAGAGGAGAACGAGGGTTCACTGGTTCAGGTGCGGTCTGAGGCTGCCGTCGCCGCAGGGCCTGGCCAGCAGTGGGAATAGTAGGGGGCAGTGAGGCCTCCGCGGCAGCACAGCCGGCCATAGGAGGCAGGAGCATGCGGCACGACCGGCGCTGCTTTGGGCGGCTGGAGCAAGAAGACCAGAGGTTGAAGAGGCACTACGGCCGTTGGATGGACATCGTACAGTCACTGGAGCTAGAATCGTTCATATTGACTAAGTTGACAAAGCCCTCCATCCCCGTCAACTTAGTTGGCCCACAAGTCATCCTCCCACTATGGTGGGTCCCAGCTAGCAGGGGGTATTCATTTTTTGTGCGTAATAAGGAGGCACTTCCTTGCGTGCGAAGATATAGCTGGTGGGTCTGACATGTCAGCGGGGGGAATGTTTTTTTCGCGAAATACAGAGGCCCTTCCGGTGGGTCCCAGCTGTCAGGTGGAGGAATCATTATTTTGCCCATACAGTCCACGGCTGATGGATGTCGTTCGTTGACCACGTTGACCAGGCCGCGCTGAGAGCACCACGGCGGTGGACGACGGCGAGGCCTAGGAAGGGAACGACACGGAGCCGGGGAAGACTCGGCAATGGTTGCCCACGCGGTGGGGAGTACGAGGGTTTACTGGTTCGGCTGCCGTCGCCGGAAAATAATAGGAGGTGTGGGTGAGTAGAGGAATGGCTTGGACAGCAATGAAGTAGGGTGGGGCGGTGCGGCCTGTGCGGCAGCACAGACGGCCACTGGAGGCGGGAGCAGGCAGTCCTACCGGAGCTGGTTTGGGCGGCTGGAGCAAGAAGATCAGATATTGAAGAAGCAGCACGGCCGTTGGATTAACAACCAACGGTCACTGCTGCTACAATCGTTTGTGGACTAAGTTGACAAAGCCAAAGTACACGTCAACCTAGTAAACCCACAAGTCAGCCTCCAAATCTGTCCCAAACAGCATACAGCCCGAAATTTCTAGCCAGATTCAAATTAATTTTAAATCTAAATATACCTTAATTTAAATTCAATGAAATTTTACCCTCACAAAAACAACGAAATTTAAAATATCAAAATCCGAAAGAAAATAGTATTTTGGAACTAATTGCCTGTTTGCTGTATTTTTTCATTTTACAGCCCATTTATTATTACTTATAGCCCATTTCTTATTACTTATAGCCCATTTTCTTGGCAAAATGCATCCCTCCTCGTCTTGAAAGATTTCCGGCCCAGCAGGGCGTAAAAAACCAAGTAGGCCTACGTTGGTTATTCTGCAAAAAATAAAATAGCTGGCTAGCCATTTTCAGAAAGGAAAAAAACAAACTGGGCTGATCATGTGCTAAACATATGAAATAAAAGCCTTGGCTAGACGGGCCATGGGACCCGCACAACCCAGTTGATACCCTTCTCCGTCCCGAAAAAAAATTACTGTGTGCGCTGCTGGGTCCCTTCTGTCATCCTCACCATGTACAGTCATCTCCTTATTCCTGCAATATATGCCGTCCGATAGGAAGGAAACTATGACAATTTACCCGCACTCCTCTCCACATTCGTAGATAAGGCTTTCCCTCGTTCATCCTTTTCTCCCACAAGATCTTGATCTTCCGTGCAACGCACGGGCATCTTGCTAGTACTCCTACAATATGTATATTATTGTGAAAGTTCATATACAGCGGCCGAGATTAATGCAAACACGACAGTCTTTCATTACATTTCAAACTTCTATAGGACAGAAAAATAAAAGAAACCCGACCCTAAACCTATTCTACAGCGGTGACCGACGTCCTCCATCTGCGATCTCTATGTACGGGGGCGGGGTTCAAGACCCGTGAAGTGAAGGTGCGGTCTCCGGCGAGGAAGAGTAGAACACGGGATACGGACCGGCCAGTTGGCACACCATGCCCTGCCGCCTCCCATGCCCTACTCATCCTCGGAGGAGTCCCCGACCTCGGCGGTGTCGGACGTTGGACGGCGGCAAGTAGGACATGTGGCTGACGATGCTCACATCATCGGCCGCCAGCTTGGCCACCGCTTGTGTGGTCGCGTCCGCATCCGGCTACACCGCTATTGCGTCGCGAGAGGCGACTTGAGCGAGGGCAGCGACCTCGAGCTTCATCCCCGAAGACAAGCTCTCCCGCAGAGCGTTCACACTTGCAGTCATGGCGGATATGGTGCCAGGTAGGAGGACGATGCGCTATGGTGTGGAGGTTAGTTGGGCGTTGCTGCTTTAACTAGCGCATTCCGGTGAGGCCAAGCGTCCGGGTGCGTCATTAAGTCGCCGGAGTTGGTTCCTCGGGCACCGAGCCTCTTAACGATGACATACGAATGGATGACATGCATGCGGGCAGCTGGTGCCGGCTGGGAACGCACCGCGTGACGGCGTGAGGGACGACGGTTTTGGTGTGCCAGGGTAGTCAGCTGCGGTCGTGGCAACATTGGAGATGCCCTTTGCTCACATGCGATCCCCGCATGTCATTGAAAAAGCAAGACGACCCGGCATGGTCTCAGGTCCAGAGGATGCAGTTAGCCGCGCTACACCACTCCGCGGACGCGTCGCGGCGCCCCGTGCATCCTCGACGAGTCGGGTGTTGGGGTGTGTTTGGATTGTGTCCAAAGTGCACCTTACCAAAATTTTGGTCATGACCCAAAGATTGGTCTTTGTTTGGATGGTTGCCATTTTTTTGGCATGCCAATGAACTCTAGCCAACTCTAGTTCATTTTTCTTGCCAATGTCGGCCAAATCATGGGCAACCAATACCTCAACCAAAATTTTGGTCATGACCCAAAGATTGGTCTTTGTTTGGATGGTTGCCATTTCTTTGGCATGCCAATGAACTCTAGCCAACTCTAGTTCATTTTTCTTGCCAATGTCAGCCAAATCATGGGCAACCAATACCTCAACCAAAATTTTGGCTACCCAATGCTTTGATGGGGAAACCTTAGGCACAAACCAAACATACCGTTGGTCGTGCCATAGCACTAACGCCACCCTCGGCACACTGAAACCGACCGTGTCTAGCGACAATATGAGCGTGTCACTCACCGCGGTCGCCGTGTCCAGAGGCGGTGCTAGAGCTGCACCCCGTTGTTGGCCCCAATGACCCACATGAACGGTTGTCGGTGGAGAGGAGGTCGTGGGCCAGCTCCTCCATTGGACTAGTATGCGCTACGTCGTCCCGACGGGTGTGCCCCACATGTCGGATTCCCTGTTTTCCCGGCCATATTCGAACGTCAGTGCTCCGCGTTGCGCATTAGGCCTTTCACTATGTAGGCCAAGCGAGACAACTTATTGTTTATTTGAGCCGTTCAAGTATAATCATGTGGCATTTGCTTATTTCTCATTCCTCTCCAACCCTCTTCTCCATCGATCCTGTCGCCCTCCAGTCGAGTCCATCCTCCCGCATGCCTCATTTAAACATTCCTCCGAGTATCATTCGCATGTACCCACCCTAGTCCTCTTTCAATAGATCTCCGAACCCCGAGATGAAATCCAGAGGGAATGAGTGGGGGCACGTGATACCTAAGGAGGATTCAAAATTTTGAACCAGTGATCATAGCATCCGCAAATCATACATAAAGGGTATTCAATGTTAATTCATTTTTGAACGTACAATATACTCCCTCCTATCCTTTCTAGTTTACATATAAGTTTTATGTGTAGTCAAAGTATCTCTACTTTGATCAAAAAGGTATCAACATTCAACAACTCCCAATCAATATTGTTAGATTCGTACGTACTCCTAGATTTGTACTCGAGATGGTTTCCAATTTGACTATTGACAAGATTAATAGTACATGAGATGTATAATGTGAAAATTATATCATTGGAAACTCCTTTCACATACGAATTTGACCGTATGCTTTGTGTAAGTTGCATGTCATATATTATTACTCTAACATTTGGTCAAAGTTAGCCACGAAAAACGCCTTAGACCATGTATGCTTTGTGTAAGTTGCATGTCATATATTATTACTCTAACATTTGTGTAAGTTGCATGTCATATATTATTACTCTAACATTTGGTCAAAGTAGTATAGTGGAAGTGGATCCTCTGACATAGGTATCCCTGCCTTACCCTCCCTTTCGGTCACTTACTGGCGGACCCCATGCTTGCTAGGCCCCGCATGTCAGTTACTCAATGGGTTCGGCCACGTTAGGGGATCCTCATCCATAGTATACTCCCTCTATTTTTATTTACTCCGCATAAAACAGAGGGAGTGGTGGTATAATAAATGATGCAGGCGGGGGAGGGGGAGGGACGTCGGGTTTCTCTCAATGCGGTCCCACAAGCGAGCGAAAACGCAAGACGAAGCGTGTTCCATTCGGTGAGCGACATGGAGGGTCCGTGCCGGGCTGCAACGCGAACGCGACAAGAGCGATGTATAGTCAAAACCGATTGACCGGTCATCACCGGAACCACTATTCACACCAAGACCTTCGCTGCTTGGCCTACGCCAGGCACTGCCCTATAACCACACCAAATCTCCAGCCCATTCCCCCACCTTTCGATCCCCTAGCCCGCATCAAGCGTCCCCTAGTTCGCCGGAAAGCCATGGTACACCGCAAGATCACTTACTACAAGATGCTGACGCCGGAGTACCACGTAGAAATCGCGGCGGCGGTCGGCGCCACAGACCTCCGTTCCCAAGCTCGCTTCGCGGCGGGCCAATCCCCGAGTTCTCTGAACCAAGCTACGAGGAGGAGGAAGGCGATCCAATGTTCATGGCGGAGGTCGCGGCGCAGAAGGCCCCCGATGGGTATGAGACGATGGACGTCGACTTCGTGCCGGCGTCCGAGTCCCCGATGGTGCAGGCGGACCAGCGGTTCAACATGGCGATACTAAAGGAGGACCGGGAGGAAGAGGCTCAACTCGACGCGGAGCGCGCGCATGCCTCTGCCATCGAGGCTCTCCTGCTGGCGGAACCGGATGTCGTGGATGTGAACCGGGCGACGGAGGCTCAACTTGAGGCGGAGCGCGCGGATGCGGCTGCCATCGAGGCCCTCTTGCAGGCGGAAACGGATGTCCTGGACTTGAACCGGGCGGCAGAGGCTCGACTCGATGCAGAGTGCACGAATGCCGCTCTCATCGACGTCCTCCTGCAGGCGGAACCGGACATCCTGGACTTGAACCGGGCGGCGGAGGCTCGACTCGACGCGGAGCGCGCAGATGCCGCTGCCATCGAGGCCCTCCTGCAGGCGGAACCGGACGTCCTCGACTTGAACCGGGCTGTGCTCTCGTCCGTGCAGAGCGCCTGTACGCTCCGCTTGAATGAGTAGCTGGAGGCCGAGGACAACCACGGTGCGGAGACACACGTCGGCAGCGACGGCTGGTTCGCGCCGGCAGCCAAAGACGACGAGGATGTCTCTTTCCGTGAGCAGTGATAGTGTTTCTTTATGTTGTTGTTTTTATGGATCTTTTGCTGTGTAAAAACATGTATTTGTTATGAAAGTCGCCTGACTTGGGTCAGTCTACCATTTCAGGCGGTTGGATGAATATCCTACGTCTCCTAACCCTTCTTTCCTTCTTCCTCACCTCTTCTTCTTCCCCAACAGACCACCGCACGGGCCGTACGGATACTCCCCAACATGCGATTGGATAAACATACTCTATGAACGAAAGTTATGTGTTAGCGATAGGATGGCTGAGTTTGGTTTGTTCACATGCGACAACACGTGTCAGTGAGGGTGCGTTCCCTTGGTTGGGTTTGCGGCATGCAGGAGCGACTGTGTGAGGGTGTGGTGCGACCGCAGCGTGCAGGAGCGACCGTGTGAGGGTGCGGTGCGACCGCGACAGCCGTGCGCAAGTGTACGTCCTTCTCATTTTAAAAACTTTAGGCAAGCTTGGCAAAAATGTGTGGCGAAGTTTGGCAATGCAAGGCCTAGACCCAAACAGGATAAGTACGTACGTACTAGGAGTACTAGTGTTAAAAAAGAAAGGCGGGGTTTTCCTTCGCGGGATTTAATCGATACAAATCCTCGTTTCACGTGTCAATTAATGCGTATTTTTTTCTCCAAAGACCAAAGAGCTAACCATCTCACTCCTCATCGCTTGATTAATGCAGCGCCATGTAAACGAACCTTCTCACTTGCGCATGCATGCAGGGGATATTAATGTCCTTGGTTGCTGACCCCATCAATTTTGCCTCGGTTAGTGTTAGTGGCCCTTTGCAAATTGTAATTTTGATATACTGGCCTTGTGTAAAAAAATGGAGGTAGTAACTATATTTTACTTCCTTCCCCATTGCGGTGACGTCGACGACATCTTTTTTTTGGTGGTTTGGCAAAGTGCGTTCGACGGAGAACACCATTGAGGGAGACCACGGTAAGTCGTTTGCAAGTGCCGCCTGCAAGCCAAGACAACCGCCTTATTTGCATCCAGGAAGTCCTTTACTAGTACTACTAGGAGTACTAGTGCGGTGAGATGGTTTCTCGAAGAAGACAATGGAGAAGCGGAGTTAGCGAAGAGTGAAATGATGGTTGCTTCGTCCGTGCTTTTGTGATTTGACGCCTCACTGCTTTGTGATTTGTGATAGAAGGGACAGGGGAGTAGACTCTATGCTCTATACTATACTACATGCGTCCAAGCATGGGAGAAAGAGGAGAGACGTTGCATTTTGCCGAGGACTTCCATAGCTGTTCCTATTTCAACTAGGTAGGCCTTCGGTATTCATGCTTCCTTCTATCAAGAGCATTGTGGCAGTACGAAATCCTTCCTCAGCCTTGTTTATAATTTTCACCGGGCATATCCGATTTTTGGACAAGCAATCAATCAGGGAGCTTCGGTTCCATCTTTTTGCCTTTGGCAACACCGTCCACAATGGTTCCCACGATGCCAAAAGCTATTTTCACATTTGGCTACACATTGTGGATGCCCTTAACCGTACCACTTGGTTTTGCTCCTATGTGCTATCTATACAAATCTCAATTATATTGATCTAAAAAATTATAGAATTAAGATTAGTAAAAAGGAGGTGATTTTGCCGCGCGGATGGCGGGGGAGGTTTCTTATTTGAGCAATGCTACATCCACGTAATGGTTTACGTAAAGTTACGAACTGGTGTGATGTGGGACTATTTGATTGGATTAAAGGAGAGGATTAGGCCCACCCACCTGAAAATCGGGGGGGGGGGGGGGCATATATAGATTAGATGGAAAGTATACGTAGCCCTTTGTAAGTCTAGGATTAGGCTTCTTATTTTCGGAGGACGTTGTCCTCGCGGTTTGCTAACATGCGGTCCCACATGTCTGTGCTTTACCAAGCCGATCCGCGTCCCACATAAGGCAGAACAACGACAGAAGCAACACGTGGTTAAGTTGAAGAAGATGAGGGAGAAGCGGATTCAGCAACGAGTGAAATGATGGTTGCTTCGTCCCTCCAACTTAACTGCGGGAAAGGTGCAACTTTGTGATTTGACACCTCATTGCTCATTACTACGCCGGCGCCATGACTGGGGTGCTTCACCCCGGCTGCTCTGCACTCTATTCTGGTATGGCACGTGGACTTGGCACTACAGGAATCAGCTACTTTGCCGTCTGCCACGGCGGACGGCAAAGGCATGAACGGCGGACGGCAAAGGCCTTTGCCGCCAGCCGCGGACGGCAAAGGCCTTTGCCGTCAGCCGCGGACGGCAAAAGGCTCCGGCAACGTAGGCTACGGTAAATTGCTACTTTGCCGTCTGCCACTGATGGCAAAGTCTTTGCCGTCCGCCGCAGACAGCAAAGAGAGCGCGGCAGACGGCAAAGAGAGCGGACGGCAATAATTGCGCTGTCAGTCCGTTAAGTGGCTAACGGCAGGCCTTTGCCGTCCGCCACTGTGTTTGCCGTCCGCCGTATGATGTCATCTACACGTCACTGCATGGCAGGTTCTTTGCCGTCTGCCACTGATGGCAAAGTCTTTGCCGTCTACCACTGTAGGCAAACTGGCCAAATGGGTCAGCTCCCAGGAAGCACAGCTGGATGCCACGTGTCTTCTTTGCCGTTGGTGGCAGACGGCAAAGAGCCCTTTGCCGTCGGTGGCAGACGGCAAAGAGCCTGCATATTGGCTCTTTTATCTGTTTTTTATTAAATCCAACAATTTTCATCACAAATATATATGACATATATAGATATATTTCAAAAGGCCATTATAGAGCAAACATATAAGATATCCAACACATAACTTCATCATCCAACCATATATATTACATGCATAGTTCCATCATACATAACAAGTTCAACATAGAGGCATCCAACCATATATATTACAATAGTTTCATCCAACGATACATGCATATAGTTCAACGATACAAAAGAAACAGAGAAAGGGATAAGGAGCACTCCATCTATGCAAGCTTTCGTCAAGTGAATGAAATCTGCAAAATGAAAAATAAGAAAGTTAGAACAAGAAGAGTAGAACAAGAAGAAGACTAGAACAAGAAGAGTAGAACAAGAAGAAGACTAGAACAAGAAGAGTATGTCATTTATGAGCTAACTTACGTGAAATGGATCATATATGAGCTAACTAAGTTGAAATGGGTCGTTTATGAGCTAGCTAAGGTGAAATGGATCATTTATGAGCTAACTTAGTTGAAATGGGTCGTTTATGAGCTAACTAAGGTCAAATGGATCATTTTTCAGGTAACAAAGGTGAAATGGATCGTTTTTAGCTAACTTAGGTGAAATGGATCTTTTTTAGGTAACATAGGTGAAATGGATCGTTTTTTAGGTAACCTAGGTGAAATGGATCGTTTATGAGCTAAATTAGTTGAAATGGATCGTTTATGAGATAACCTAGGTAAGATTGGTCATTTTGGAGTTAACCTAGGTGAAATGGGTCATTTTAAAGCTAACGTAGGTAAAAATGGATCATTTAGGAACTAATCTAGGCAAAATGGGTCATTTTTGAGCTAACTTGGATGAACTGGATCATTTATAAGCTAACCTAGGTAAAATGGGTCATTTTAGAGCTAACTTAGGTAAAATGGATCGTCTATGAGCTAACTAAGCTAATTATGCAATTTTTAACATAAGTAAGCTAAGTACAGATCGTTTTAGAGCTAACTTAGGTAAAATGGATGGTTTTGGAGGTCAGTAAGCTTATTAAGTCATTTTGGAGGAGAAGAAGCTAAGTCTAGGTCATTATGGTAAGCATTGGAGGAAATAAAACTAAATCTAGGTCTTTATGCATGTGTTAAGCAAAACACTAGATAAACTTACCAAGATCCAGGAGGTGTAGGAGCGGGGTGGCTCGTGTCGGTAGCTGGAGAAGGATCGTGCGATGCTTGTCTGGAGTTACGCTGCACCAAAGATCATTTCCAATGTCTTGTTAGCATGATGACACTCAAATGTTAAGACCAGCAAGTAATGTCCATTCAAATAAAACTCACCGTGGTCCCAGGAGCAATCACTGGCATCGGTGGAGCGGTCTGACCTGTCTTCTCACACACAGACTGCACATTTGGTTTTGACGACTCAGTCATACTAGTTAGTAATGATACAAACACTACATGAATGTTTTGGCTAATCTGCAGAAGAAACTTACCACAAGGAGCTCGTACATGGCCCTTGCCTGCATGTCATTCCGTGCGCTCTCCTCCTCCATCATCTTTGCCGTCCTCTCCTCCAACTCCCGCTGCCTCTCCGCCGCCTCCGCCAGAAGTTTCTCTGTTCTATCTCTCTCACTTTGTATAGCAGCCTGCAACACCACTCACATGACCATTTGTAATCATTGATGGAAGCGCACACAATGTAATGGAGAAAGATAACTGAGTACGTATCACTAACCTTGATGGCGAGTTGCACTGGCCGTTCACGAGGCCTTATCTCAGGAGCGGAGCTCGACTGACGCGCCTTGATCTCCGGGAGAGTGCTAGGACAACGGATAAGTCCATCTCCAATGGCTATGGAGCCATGGGACCTCCCGCCACCAGATATCATCAACAGCTCTGGATCAATGGGACCCTGGCTCGGGTTAAAGTCCTCCCCTTTCCTCGCCTTCCCCTCATCTCGATATCTCACGAGCTTGTTGTGGGAGGAGATGTTGGTGAAGTTGTTTGCATCATCGAGGTCAGACTGAGAGAAAGCCTTGACTTTCTTGAAAGAGGCAGTGTGGGCCATGGCATACAGGTCATACACCTCTGGCACCTTATCCGCCTTATTGTAGCGTGCCTGAAAGAGAGAAACAATGAAAATTAGTAATTAAAGGGCTCAAGCTAGCATGATGAATGAATTGCATGAATCATGAAGCAAACCACATACCCAGTTGCGCCCGAACTGATATAAGTTGGAGCTGCCTTGATGGTGTGGCACACCTTCCATTTGGGCACGTTTGTCCTTGGCCTCCTTGTGGAGGGCTAGCCATCGTTGTGAGCACCACTCATCGACCAACACCTCCCAACAATCCATCCGATCCGCACACCATCTCGGAGGCGCCTAAGTTAGCAAATAGAAACTTGAGCGCTACGGCTAAGAATTACTAAATGAAGGAACTTAAGTAGAGAAGGCCCTAAGAATTACCTTCATGTACTGCTCCTTACTCAGGAACTTATCGCGGCACGCCGACTTGGTCTTCTTGATACCACGCAAGGCGTAGTAGTCTCGAACAGCCTGCACCCGAGCCTCGTGCCGTAAGTTCTGGAGTAGGCGCTTGCAGACGTTCTCGATAACATGTGCCGCGTCCTCCTCGTATCCCTCCTCACACCTGTAGAATGTCTGCAATCAAATGAGACAATATTGATTAGTACAATTAATAACTAGCTAGTTGAAGATTTTTAAATGTGTAAAGGAGAAATTACCCAGAACTTTCTGATCACCATGTCTGCCCTCGTGTCGCACACGACACCATCGATAATCTCATCCGGCGGGGCCGGGGCAGCCACGTAGTGCTCCCAGCTCAATCCGAGCTCTGGAAGCCGACCCTCACCAGGCAACGTGACAAACCCCGGGAAGTTTTGCCGGCAAAGAACTCCAAGGACGGAGTTGGGCCGGCGGACACTATGATGGTGGTCCCAACCCCTGCAGCATGACAAGGCCAACGCATTAGTTATTTGAAAAAACGTGAATGCACAAGGTACAAAAATATTAAATGCACTTACGTACCTCTCCCCATCAGGGAAAATCAACCACCTCTGCTCGCGGGTCACCGGCACGGACGGGAGCCGTGTAGCACCACGCTGGTAGACGGTGCCCCCCTCCTCCTCAAGATCAGTCGGCTCCCCGCCATCATCAGCATGGCCACTCGGCTCCTCGGGCTGATCCGTCCAGGTACCCCATCCGGACGTGTGCTCCTCCGGGGTCACGTGGGCTGAACTCTCGGGGGCCGAAGGCCAGTCGACCCGAGGCTCGTGGGCCCAAGACCCATGGACCGGAGGCTCGTGGACCGGAGTCCGTGTAGCCTCCTCCTCAGACGAGTCCACCCTAGCAGTCACGTGCTCGGGTGAAACGGCTGGGGGTGGCGGCGAGGAAGGCGCCGTAGCAGTCACCCTACCTCCTCTACCACGACCACGTGCCCCACCTCCTCTCTTCCTACCTCGTCCCCTGCTGGGCACCGCGGTCGACGAAGAAGGTCCCGGCGGTGTGGCCATACTGTCCAGCAACGCTCGGCGGAGAGGTGCGTCTGGAATGGAAGACCTCAGACCACGCTCCCGACCAGCGCCCACCATCTTTCAACACCTGCCATGACAAACAGTAAACGAAATTAGTACAACATAAAAAAAGACCAACATGAATAATAATATGTGTATCACTTAAGTGTATCATCATCAAGTACAACATAAAAAATGTAATACCTGACACTACTAATAATCTCGATCAGTATCATCAATAAATGCATAATCATCATCATCACTATAATCAATGACGGGCTCATAGGTTTCATTGGCATCAACATGTGCAAGGCCACCTTGACGTAATCGGTCAAGCATTGACAGGTCATCCGCAGCAGTAACCTCTTCTTGTTCCGTCTCGTCTTGTTCCTCCTCTGGGGTGATGTCGGATTCATTGTCGCTGTCTACTTCAATGTTTTGGGGTGAAGTATAGCGGTTCTTGAAACGCTTTTTGGAAAGACGTGTCTCTTGGAAGAATTCTCCTTCATATGTTCTGGGTTAATGTGAGGTTCATAATCTTCTTCCTTCGGGGGAGAAAGTCTAGCACGTGGCGGCACTTCATAAACGACATCCCAACCTTTCAGATTTGGATTAGTTTGGCAGGCCCACGGTAGATAGAATACTTGGGTCGCCTGTTGAGCCATAATATAGACATCAGGAACATCTAAATGAGTGCTTTGGTTGATTTCAACTAGCCCTACATGTTCATGAGTCCTTCTAGTCTCCTTCGGCTGAAACCAATAACATTTGAAGACTACGACATTCGGTGGATTTTCACCATAGAACAGAAGTTCATAAATTGCTTCAACTCTCCCATAATACTCGGTACCTCCTTCTCCGATAGCAGATACACAACAATTTGTTGACTTTCGGTCGGCCATAGATAGCTCTTTGCCATAGGTACGAAAGCGATACCCGTTGATGTCGTACTTGTCAAATGAACGGACCTTATAGTCAAAACCATTAGCGACTTGTCTCAATTCGGCGTCCATAGACTCTGAATTAGCCTACAAGTTTAATATGAAAGGATTGTTGCATTATGCACAAATTAGCGAATGAAATGAAATTGTCTAATAGAAATTACCGTTTGTTTGAACCAAGAGATGAAACCAGGATAGCCACCTCCTTGCTTTGCGAGAAGCTCATACTCTTCGACGGAATCCTTTTGGATCTCCGCTCCATACGAGAATATGGTGACGTATCGACTGTATGACATATCCAGGAATAAGAGTAGTTCAAAGGAAATAGAAGTTGCGAAACAATGTACCGAGAACTTACTCGATGTACGGCCGCACTTCTATCAGGTTGTTGAAGACATACAACGAAATGGTCCGCCATTCTTCGTTATCCAAAGATACTGGATGTGAAACACTAGCTGGTGCGAGATTCCCTTTGAATAGGCTGAGGTTGGATCCACCTTTTTTAGACTCGTCAGCATTGTACCGAGGCTTCGGATTATGCAAATGACGATTTTTGGCTTCGTAGTGCGCTGTTACGAAGTTTGCCGCCTCCTCTGTGATGAATGCCTCAGCCATCGATGCTTTAATTCTACGTTTATTTTTACATTTTTCTCGAAGCGTCTTCTGCATCCTCTCAGTTGGGTAGCACCAACGACTTTGCACGGGCCCCCCCAATCTTGCCTCGGTCGGGAGATGCAAAATCAAATGCTGCATTGGATTAAAGAAGCCCGGTGGAAAGATCTTCTCTAACTTGCAGATCAACTCCGGCGCCAACTCTTCCATTTCTTCTAGCACGTCAGGCGATAGTTCTTTTGCACAAAGAACACGGAAGAAATAGCTGAGTTCTGCCAGTACTAGCCATTCATCCTCAGGGATGAAGCCACGCAACATCACCGGCATTACCCGCTCAATCCATATGTGCCAATCATGACTCTTGAGACCAAATATCTTCAGTTTATCAAGATTCGCTCCCCTCTTTAGATTCGCTGCATACCCATCGGGGAACATCAACTGTTGTTGCACCCACAAGAGAATTTCCCTCATAGCTGGCCTTCCAAGATTGAACCATGCCTTTGGCTTCGTCCAGTTCTGCTTTCCTTTCGGTTCTTTCATGTTTTGTAATGGCCTATCACATAGTGCCTCCAGATCGACTCTAGCCTTAGTATTATCTTTTGACTTCCCATCTATGTCGAACAATGTACCAAAAAGTGCCTCAGCGATATTCTTCTTAGTGTGCATCACGTCGATGTTGTGTGGGCAAAGGAGGTCTTTGAAGTAAGGTAGATCCCATAAGCATGTTTTGTGAGTCCACGCGTGCTTAGTATTATACCCCTTGAAGTACCCTGGACGTTGTGGATCTGGCTCGAGAGCGTTTAACTGATCCAGGGTCTGTTGGCCTGTCAATGCAGGTGGTGCAGAGTTTTTGACAACTCTCTACCCCTGATGAAGTTCTTCTTGTCTTTCCTGAACTTATGGCGAGGATCCAGGAACTGTCTATGCATGTCGAAGCAAGAAAACTTGCGACCGGCCTGAAGCCAACGAAACTCAAGAGCTCCCTTGCATGTGGGGCACGGGAACCTTCCATGCACACACCAGCCAACGAATAGCGCATACGCCGGCAAGTCATGCGTCGAGTACATGTACCAGACACGCATTATGAAGTTCCGTTTGCTAAAGGCGTCGTATGTCTTGAACCCATTATCCCAGGCTTCTTGCAATTCATCCTTAAGCGGCTGCATGTACACATTCATATTTTTGCCCGGATAGTTGGGTCCTGGAATTATCAACGTCAGGAAAATGTTCTTTCTTTGCATAATCTGTCCGGGGGGGGGGAGATTGAGTGGAAAGACAAATACGGGCCAACAACTGTATTTGGCTGCCGTCATACCAAACACACTGAACCCATCCGTGCTGATGCCGACTCGAGGATGCCTCGGATCTGCCGCTTTGTCAGCATGTAATTCATCAAACTTTTTCCACGCAACACCATCCGATGTGTGTACCATCATCAGATTCCCATCTGCATCTAGTTCGGTTCTTTTGCCTGTTTTGTGCCATGTCATCTGTCTGGCTGTCTCTTCGACCATGAAAAGACGTTGAAGTCTTGGTACGATTGGCATATACCGAAGAACACTAACGGGGATTTTGGTCTGTGTCTTCTCACCCATACCGTTGTCTACCACAATATACCTGGAAGACTTGCAAATGGGACAATAGTTCAAGTCCGCATAGCCAATCCTAAATAAGGCACATCCTTTCTCACAGGCATGTATCTTCTCATAGGGCATCTTCAGTGCACGGAGGATTTTGTCCGACTGGTACAGGTTTGCAGGCATTACATGGCCTTTGGGTAGAAAGCGTCCAAATACTGTCATAATTGCGTCATAGCATTCTCTGCCCAAGTTGAACTGAGCCTTCAGAGCCATTACTTGTGAGATGGCATCCAACTGACAAAGCTCAGTGTGCTCGTGTAGCGGACGTTTCGAAGACTCCAACATTTCATTGAAGGCCTTTGCAGATTCCTCCATCTCCTCGTCCGAATCCCGAGCATCATCATAGCCTTGCACCATGTTTTCCATCCCGGTACCATGCTCGTCGGTGCGACGACGATCCACCTCAGCTCGGTCACGTTGGGCAGACTCACCATGAAATGTCCACACCGTATAATCGGGCGTAAAACCACTCTTCTGCAGGTGTTTGCCCATTTCAGCCTCTGTCTTCTTTTCCCAATTGTCGCACCGGAAACAGGGGCACCAGGTTTTCTTTTGGCCATTTGCAAATGCGGCTTGCACAAACCCCTTAGTTTTTGTGAACCATTCAGCGCTCCATTTGTTCTGACCAGTGTGACCGGTACACATCCAAGCATGGTCACTCATCTTGACTTTCAGAGCTACTGGACACACACCAATTATATATGTAATTCACCATGTATATATTCATCAGTTGATCTACTTTGTCAATTTTATTACGTCCATGCAACCTACACTCTAATAGGTAATGATAGGTCCTAATCCCACCCGTGTATGTGTAGATTGGGTTCATTTTCCCATGATATGCTCCGGATCCGACGCAAAATTTCGGCAGCACCTCCCCGCTGTTCTCCTGATACACGTCTCTGCAATAAACAGAGAGGAAGTGTACCCGGAGAACAACAGGGGTGGCACTGACGAAATTTATGCGTCGGATCCGGAGCAAAGCATATGGGAAAACGAACCCAATCTACACATACTCGGGCTGTCCATGGATAGCGTTGGACAATTCGAAAGAATCAAGGTTATAAATATGCAAATGCATGCATATTTATAACTATGACGCTTTCGAACGGGAGACACATATTGGTTACGCATACCGATGATTCAAGACACATATATAGCTAGCTATCAAGTTTCATCGGAATAGATCAAATAATTAATGGGGAAGGAGGACTTGTCATTTGTGCTCACCCACGAACGAAGGGGCAGAGCTCGTCAAACGCACGGCGAGGTCGTCGAACACCAAACCTCGCAGCGATGAAACAACTGCACATTTAAAACTACACGATCAACACAATTATATATGATGTTTTTCATAACAAAATCGAAAAATATATGACCTAACTAATAATTCACAAATATATGAGGTCGGGGTCGGGGTGTCGAGGTCGGGGTCGGGGTCGGGGTCGGGGTGTCGAGGTCGGGGTCTCGGGGTCGGGGTCGGGGTCTCGGGGTCGGGGTGTCCTGTCGGGGTGCCGGGTCGGGGTCTGGGTACCGTGTCGGGTCGGGGTCGGGGTGTCGTGTCGGGGTGCCGGGTCGGGGTCTGGGTACCGTGTCGGGTCGGGGTCGGGGTGTCGGGGTCGGGGTCGGGGTGTCGGGTCAGGCTTGGGGGGTCGGGGTGTCGGTGTCGGGGTCGGGGTATCGGGGTCGGGGTGTTGGGATTGGGGTCGGAGTCAGGGTGTCGGGGTCGGAGTCGGGGTGTCGGGGTCGGGGTCTCGGGGTCAGGGTCGGGGTCTCGGGGTCGGGGTCTCGGAGTCGGGGTGTCGTGTCGGGGTGCCGGGTCGGGGTCAGGGTACCGTGTCGGGTCGGTTTTTTTTCCTTTTCTTCTTCTTCTTCTTCTTCTTCTTCTTCTTCTTCTTCTTCTTCTTCTTCTTCTTCTTCTTCTTCTTCTTCTTCTTCTTCTTCTTCTTCTTCTTCTTCTTCTTCTTCTTCTTCTTCTTCTTCTTCTTCTTCTTCTTCTTCTTCTTCTTCTTCTTCTTCTTCTTCTTCTTCTTCTTCTTCTTCTTCTTCTTCTTCTTCTTCTTCTTCTTCTTCTTCTTCTTCTTCTTCTTCTTCTTCTTCTTCTTCTTCTTCTTCTTCTTCTTCTTCTTCTTCTTCTTCTTCTTCTTCTTCTTCTTCTTCTTCTTCTTCTTCTTCTTCTTCTTCTTCTTCTTCTTCTTCTTCTTCTTCTTCTTCTTCTTCTTCTTCTTCTTCTTCTTCTTCTTCTTCTTCTTCTTCTTCTTCTTCTTCTTCTTCTTCTTCTTCTTCTTCTTCTTCTTCTTCTTCTTCTTCTTCTTCTTCTTCTTCTTCTTCTTCTTCTTCTTCTTCTTTCTTCTTCTTCTTCTTCTTCTTCTTCTTCTTCTTCTTCTTCTTCTTCTTCTTCTTCTTCTTCTTCTTCTTCTTCTTCTTCTTCTTCTTCTTCTTCTTCTTCTTCTTCTTCTTCTTCTTCTTCTTCTTCTTCCTCCTCCTTTCCTTTTTCCTCTTCTTCTTCTCCTCCTCTCCTCTTTTTTCTTCTTCTTCTTCCTCCTTTCCTTTTTCCTCTTCTTCTTCTCCTCCTCTCCTCTTTTTTCTTCTTCTTCTTCCTCTTCTTCTTTTTTCTTCTCCTCCTCCTCTTCTTCTTCTTCTCCTGATCTCCTCTTTTTCTCTTTTTCTTCTTTCCTAAACCTAAACTAAACCTAAACCTAAAACTAAAAAAACAGAAAAAGAAAAAAAACTAAATCTAAACCTAAAACTAAACTAAACTAAAACTAAACCTATAAACCTAAAACTAATCCTAAAACTAAAACTAAATCTAAACTAAACATAAACCTAAAACTAAAAAAACAGAAAAACGAAAAAAAAAGGAAGAAGCTCACATGGGGTGGTGCGGCCTGGGGCGGCGGAGGAGGGGGCGGTGCGGCCTGGGGCGGCGGAGGAGCGCGGCGGGCCGGCCTGGGGCGGCAGAGGAGGGGGGCGGGGCGGCCTGGGGGGCGGCGCCGAGCCCGGCCGGGGCGGCGGGGCGCGGAGGTGGGCGCTGGGGCGGCGGCGGGGTGTGGTGCGACGGGGGGCGCTGGGGCGGCGGCGGGGGGCGGGGGGGGCGCCGGGGCGGCGGCGGGGGGCGCTGGGGCGGCGGCGGGGCGTGGTGTGACGGGGCGGCGGCGGGGCGTGGTGCGACGGGGAGAGAAAGAGAGAGAGGCCGGTGTGTGGGGCGCGGCCCCGTTAACGTTACGTGGGGCCTCCCTCTTTGCCGTTCGCGGCACTTTGCCGTCCGCCTTCTTGCCCTTTGCCGTCCGCTAGCGGACGGCAAAGAGGGAGCCCGTTAGGTTTTTTTTTGCAGTTTGTCAGTGCGGCCCCTCCTTCTTTGCCGTCCGCTAGCCGACGGCAAAGAAATGGCCGATGGCAAACTTAGTCTTTGCCATCAGCCATTTCTTTGTCGTCTGCTTTTCGCAAGCTGATGGCAAAGAGCTTCTTTGCCGTCCGCTAGCGGACGACATAGAACTGGCAGATGGCAAACTAGCTGATTCCAGTAGTGTGGTAGCTTGATGTCCCACATGTCGGCGGAAGGGACTAGAAGATTTATGAAAGTGAGTGCTCAACTCTTACGAAAGAGGAGTAGACAACACGACGGCCCAGTGAACTATCACCTGTACTGTATAGTACTATAGTTTTGTTGTTTCGCACGATCCATCGGTACAAACCCGATTAAACAGGAAAGGGCGGGATTTTTCCCGTGCGGTAGATGATACTGGCCATACATTTCAAAGGCAATTTAATGTATGCAAACTGAATAATTATAAGTAACAATATGATATCTAGTAAAACTAAAAACACATATGATTTATTGTGTTAGAGTGTAGTAGTAGTGCTGTATTGCATAGTTGTTAGATGTAACATGCGAGAACGTGTAGAGATGTAGTTTTGGAGGGCCTACAGAGAGAAAAGCGTAATACGACCACCGAACTTCAGAATAAGCTGATTACGGTCACTATATACGTTTTGCGGTGATTATACGGTCACTTGCTCATAGTTCAGCATCGGATTGCACTCTGTTGACCGGCCAAATAGTCTGCGTGGCGCCATGTTGACTAGTTAAATTGACCGCGTTCCTTGTGGGTCCCACCTGTCAATTCGCATAGGCAAAAGGTCAGATAAACACAAATTTATGCAGGCGCGACAAGGCTCCAACCCGTGCATGGGAATCACCTAGTTGTGTATGTGTCTGTCAGGGCCTGATGTCTGCGCATGCACGTGTAGGTTGAGCACATGAGCGTGAGAGTGTGTGTTGGTCGTGTGGTGTACTGGTGTGTGCATGCATGTGTGTGTGTGTGTGAGTGAGTGTTGCGTGCGTGCGTGGCTGCGTGTGTACGTGTGAGTGTTGCGTGCGTGCGTGGGTGCATGTGTTTGTGTGAGTGTTGTGTGGATGCAGTTCGTGTGCATGCGTGCGTGTGTGTATAATCACCACACCAGCTCATGTGTGTTAAAACAGACGGCTCAACATACCAATACAAGGCCACCTTGTCCGTTGTGCCCGCGGTCATGACTTCGAACCACCGTCCAAATATTTTTTTGTCGTTTGTTTTCATTCTTACTAGCAAGATGCCCGTGCGTTGCACGTAACATCAAGATGCATTTGTATGACTTGTTTATCTTGTGAGAGAAAAGGATGAATGACGGAAGGCCTTATTTGCAAATGTGGAGAGGTGTGTGGGTACCTTTTTGCAAAATTGCCATAGTTTCTTTCCTATCCGTCAGATATAAATCGGACGACCTATATTGCAGGATGGCAGGCACACCATCATCACCAACTCTGTTTTTTATAGGAGTGTATTTTATGTATTTTACAAGAGTGGAGATGTAGAGTAGATACAAGTCGACAGGTGGGCACGATGGTAGTGAGATAATGTGATGCAACACTAGAGGTGCCACGTGGAGTGTTTAACTGGTCAACTAGTCATGTCATGAGCAAATACAGAGTTGTACGGTGAGCTTGTGACTGTATAATAACCACTAAACATAAATGGTGACCATAATGAGTGGATTCTGAAGTCCAATGTACGTATCGTGCTTTCGCTTCAAATACAATGATCGTCATTGCATATATCGCGAGAGAAAGATGAAACATGCGTGAATTTTCTAGGGGCTTACTTTTAGAGGACCTGGAGATAGTTTTGTGTGCATATGTGAAAGGGGCATACAGGGGGGTATGCGATGGAGAGAGAGATGCTCTTTGTTTCTCTTTATTATGACTAACTTTGCATATAGTATAAAAATATACAAATTCACAGTGCGGAATAAATATCATCGTGGGCACCATGCAATGCAAATTAGCGTTCATACTCCTCCATATAACTTTGTAATGTTGTATATATGTAGAAACTCTAAAATATTTTTTTGGCCACACTTTATTCAAAAGGAATGTTGTATGCAAAATAAACGTGAAGAGATGGCTTTTTAGATCGATGGGGTACGTGATGTAACATGTGTGAATGTGTAGTTGATTCATTTGGTGGGGCCTAGAGAGGTATGTGTGTGTATTACGTATTCGAGAGAGGCATGGATAGAGGGGCCGGCGGGGGGGCGTGGGAGAGATAGCACGAGAAATGAGAGTGGTCTAGAGAGAGAGAGAGACGAATATGATGTCACGACAAGAGATTCCATTCCCTTGAGTGTGTATATGCAAGGGGGAGGGAATAGAGGCACCAGGAGAAATTTTCTGTGTGTGTGGTGTTTGTGTTGGTATGTGTGGGTGTGAGAAGATAATGAGACTTGGGGCAGAGGGTGTGTCACCGCGTGAGGTCCGGTGGGTCGAGGTGAGGCCCTTCGTTCGGTTCCGTCCTGCGCCACATTGGTCGGCCCGTGACGCATTTAGGAAGACCCATGGATGACTAGTCGTACAAGACAAAGATAGCAGAACTGTGAAGGACTCTGTGTCCACTGACAAAGCCGGCTAGGATTTGTAACCCTAGGTTCTCGGACTAAGGTAACCCCTTTATCTCTGATATTACTATTCATTCAACCTAACTTTAAGGGGCATCCTACTCGTCGATTAGGAAGAGAGGTGTGAGACAATGCGTGAGAGACAGGCGTAAAGATAATGTGCGTACATGAGACACGCAGGCAGGTCCATGTATATAGAAAGGTTCGATGAGGATTGTGCATGTGAATGTTTGCGAGAGGAAGATTGCTTGTGATAAAGGTTAGTGAAAACAGTTGTAAATGTTTATGAGAGGGAGGGAGGGTTATATCTAGAGCATGTGTGCGAGAAAGACATCGCGGGAGAGAGTGTGTGAGCATGTGTGAGAGACCACCGATGGAGAGTGAAACTACACATAAAGTCTGCTCTACACATTGATTAAAGATATAAATTGTATCCAAATATTAGGATGGGATCATGATATTCGCAATTCGCGTAAGGAGCGGCCATTGATCGATCAGACATCTAGATTCTATCGAATTTGAGCATGTCTATGTTATTATTCGACACAATTGATCCACATAGTTAGTATTTTGAACTCCAGACAATGCATCGCTTTAGCAATCGAATATAAACGTGAGTATAGTTCATGTTGTGTGTGTAAAGCACATTATACATACGAAATTTACACAATGGACATTATAAATAGCTACCTATGAACTAGCATACATTTGAACTCAACGTAAGGTGGTTTAAAAAAATCGAATTCAACATGAAGTCAATTCAATTATTTGAATTTGATATCATGGCATTTGTAAACCATACCTAAATTATGGGGGCACCAATCTTTGCTCTGATTTTGTACATAATAGCATATGTAGTCGTGTACAAAATAGATTCAAATTTAGCTCCTCCATTCCAAAATAATCGTAGTTATAGGATTTTCAAGTGTCAAAATTTCAAAAAGAAGCGGATAATTTAATGAGGTTTTCAAACATACAAGGTCAAATATAACATTGTCTATTTAGGTCAATCCTCATAGTTCAAGAGTACTCTAAACGTGAATGCTTGTGTTCAAATTTCAAACGAAGCGCCAAAAGAGCCTCTACTCGCCTGAAACTGCGTGAGACCAATGTTTGGTAGTACAAGGAAATTACTTTTCTAATAGCTCCGACCCGTGAAACCTACCGGCCCGACGTCCAAAGGTCTAAACCGGGGTAGGTTTGTAGCTTCATCTAGACGCCACGCAACCGCATCCGCAAAACATTCATACACAATGGCCGCCTAAGCACACATGCGTGCGGCCGAAATCGCTCCCGCCCACTATTTGGGACACCTGGGATTACCATCCTACCCCCGACCCGCAGTAGGTCCGAAATTTAAGAGGGGGCAAAGTTGTACTTCCCCAAATTTCAAACAAGCGCGTCCCATCTTCTGTTCAAAAAAGCCAAAAACAAGCGCGTCCCAGACCGAAACATGGTCCCCCACCCGTCCGATTCCGCATTTGTACTCCGTGGGTGCCAAAACTACCTGTCCACCAGTCGCGAAACCCCGGCGTCCTCCGTCCGCCACCCCATCCCACCCATCAACCGCCGCCCTCCTCCATCATGCCGGAGCCGATACCCCGACGTCGTCGTCCATCGCAACCTCAACCGCAATGCCCTCCACGGCTAGTAGTTGAAGTCGAGGTCGATCCGTCCATACCCGAGCCAGTTCAACCACGCCGTCCTGCGCCTCACCGCTGCCGCTCCAACTTCGCCACCCTCCACCGCACCGGAGGTCTTCCTGCTACGCCGTCCTTCGCCGCCTCGGATCTGCTTCCCCTCCGCCGACATACGGCCACGGCAACACAGTCAACAATTTGGCCATGGGTTCGTCCAAGCCTGCAACCGAAAAAGGTACTCCTCTTCCCTTATTCGTGCAAATCTTACGTCTCTGCTTGCACGGTATTCATCCCACAGAAGACACTAGTTGACCTCTTCTTCTTGGTACTAGACGTTCCTAGTAACTCGCGATGCACAAGGTTTCTCCTCATATACTATTTCACCTCAGCTAGAGGTTCGTCGCCCCCTGAATTTCAATTTCTAGCCAGTTGATTCCCAATTAACGGAAGCATTCCCCGGCGTAACAAGCACTAGTACGCCTATTACACCGGGGAAGAAGTGTCTTGGTGTTTATCTTAGGGGCATGTGCGGCCTAGAGCTACTGGCGCCCGATCTGGAGGTCGGCCGGGATTAAAGGGATGGCCTGGGGGCGCTGCCAAGCACGGCGGTGGTGTGAGGTCGATGGGAGGGCGGGGCGGCGGAGGCAGGGGTCTGGGCTGGTGGTCGCTGGCGGTTCAAGAAAGATCGTCAACAGTGACTGGCGGGAGGTAGACGAAGGCCATCTGCCCGTTCCTTATAGATCGGACGGTTCATTAAAAAAATCGACTGACCTATTTATTTTGAGTCCAACCGTTATCTTAGATATGACCACATGTGGTGGTGTGCTAGAGGAGTACCTGCATTTCCTGTGCTCATATATTACAAAATCATACGTAGTAGAATCTAATTTTGTTTGCCATGCAATGTTGTAGAGCTATCATATGTCTCCTGTCATTTATTTTTCAGCCACCTGCTATCTGCTACTTTTACAGTGCACTAGTTATGCACACATTTCACCCTTACTCTCACTATTGTGTTTTTATGCAAGGTTATTTCAGACTCTGCTGCCATGAGAGAAGCCAAAAATAAAAGAGAGAAGTCGCTCCAGCTTCGTTTGTGGGTAGGCAAGACACGTTACAGCGCTATAAAGGGTGCAGTGTCAGCAGATGGAGACGGTAAACGTAGCTCTAGAGTTGATGACCTCGCTCACAATGAACCACCATCCCAGGTGCTTGCTTTAACTTCGAGGTGTCATATGTGGTTGCATGTTCCATATGGTGTCTAGCTTGTATTCAAAGGGCCGAAGTCGGTAAGATAAGGAAAGATATTTTTTTACATGAACCACCATCCCGTGAGCACCAGAAGACAAATAGCTAATAAGGGCACTGGCCGAGCCAGTGACAAGCCCAGCAAAGATAGGCATCACCTGGAAGCCAACTAAAAAGCTGCGATGGTGGCGAAGCAGCCCGCCTCCCACCAGGCTCTCAGGTCCTAGATGATCATGATCACCACTCCAGCCGGATGTCTAGCTTGTATTGCTTCCAATTTGGTTAAATTGCATCTGCTTAGCTTACACATTATACCTTTGAATATGACATGCCTTTCTGTTTTTGGTACATACTAGTACATCTGTGTATTAACCATGTTCTTACATCAAACTAATGTTCTTGTGTATCCCTCATCAATCACTTATGACGAGGCAGGCAGGCAAGAGGACTACTCCTCATTTAAAGAATGCAGCGCCAGCCTCCCGACATGATTCTCAAGAAACAGAAATGCTAGATGAAGATAGTGAACATAGCTCTGTAGTTGATTACAGCATTTCCCCTACACTAGCATCGCAGGTGCTTGCTCTAACTTGGCAGCGTGATATGTGGTTGCATGTTGCATATGGTGTCTAGATTGTAATTCTTCCAATCTGGTTAAACTGCATGTGCTAGTCTGCTTAGCTTATACATTATACCTATTAATGTGACATGCCTTTCTGTATTTAGTACATAGTACATCTGTCTATTAAGCATGTCCTTACATAAAACTATTGTTTTTTCGTATCCCGCATCAATCAACATGACGAGACACCTTTAGTATATGCAGTGTGATATTAGTTGCATCTTTCATATGATTTATAGCATGCGCTGCTTCTAATTTGTTGAAATTCCATTTATGATGGGATGCTTTTAACTTGGCAGAGTCATATTGGTTACATCTTTCATGTGGTGTCTAGCTTGCATTGCTTCTTATTTGCTAGAATGGTTTCTGCTTAGTTTACACAAATAGTTATGAACATGCCATGTCGTCATGTTTTTCGTACATATTCCATCCTGGTATCATGTGTTTGCCTTACATCAAAGTAGTGATTGTCAGTATCATGCATGAATGAGTTCTGAAGATAGAATTTTATTGCTTTTTCTTGCCGGTTTTACTTGACAATTCAAAATCAATAAAGCGGAAGGAAGTTAGCAAGGCAGCAGATAAAGGTGCTCCTTCCGAACGGAGGGCCTCTATAGTTTCTACTCCTCCACACCCCCAAGATGATTTCCAAGACAACACATGCATAGACACTCAACAAAGCTATGTTTATGATGAGCACGTCTCCCCTAGTGCAGCATCACTGGTGCTCTCTCTAACTTGGCACTGTTATATGTGGTTGCATGTTATGTGTGATGTCTAGCGTGTATTGCTTCTAATTTTGTTGAATTCCATCTGCTTACTTTACACATTATACTTGAATAAGACACGTGTTCCTGTTTCTAGAACATACAATATCTGTCTATCACACCATGCTCTTACATCAAATTACTACTGTTGTGTAACCTGCAACAATCACTTATCATAAGACACGTTTGACTTTGGAGTGTGATATAGGTTACATATCACATTATTTTCTAGCTTGTACTACTAATTTGTTGAAATGGCACTTATGACGAGACAGTTTTAAGTTGGTAGAGTGATATTCGTTGCATCTTATATGGTGTCTAGCTTTCATTGCTTCTAATTTGTTGAAATGCCTTCTCCTTAGTTTACACATCATAAGCTGTGAATATGCAATGTTGTGAATATGCAATGGCACTAATGACGAGAGACCTCTAACATGGTAGTGTGATGTTGTTTGCATCTTGCATACGATTTATTTCTTGTACTGCTTCACATTTGTTTAAACGCCATTTATGATGAGACACTGTTAACTTGGCAGAGCAATATTTGTAGCATCTTTCATATGGTGTCTACCTTCCATTGCATTGCTTCTAATTTGGTGAGATGTCTTCTTCTTAGTTTACACATCATAGTTCTGTTTATCTCTTCCGTCATGTTTTTCATACATATTACATCCTCCTATCATGTAGTTGTCTAACATCAAAGTTCAGTTCGTCTGCATCACGCATCAATTTGTTCTGAAGAACTAAATTGTTATTCATTTTTCTTGTCGCCTTGACTTAACATGGCACAGAGAAAGAGGAACACAGAATGGCAGGGAATGAGAAGCGGATGAATCCTGCAGATTCTGCTGGTACTGATGCTGCAATAGAAGGTCAAAGTCCAGCGGAAAATTCTACAAACACGGCATCCCATGCTACACGAGTTGCAAAAAAAGACAAATAGAAACAAATAGCTGCCACCAAACAAGCGGAGACAACATTAGTTCTTGCAACACCTACCACGGTACTACCAGCTGCACGACTTACTCGTGTGTCAACTGATCTAGCAACACGTTCCCAAGCTCCCTTGCCACCTGACACTACTTCCCAAGCACTCTTGACACAAGACGAGTTGGCAATATCAGATGAACCTTGTGAGCTTTGATACGTCTCCGTCGTATCTACTTTTCCAAACACTTTTGCCCTTGTTTTGGACTCTAACTTGTATGATTTGAATGGAACTAACCCGGACTGACACTGTTTTCAGCAGAATTCCCATGATGTTGTTTTATGTGCAGAAAACAAATATTCTCGGAATGTCCTGAAACACCACGGAACATCTTAGAAAAAACAATAAAAAATCCTCGCCAAAGATGAAGACCAGGGGGCCACACCCTGTCCACGAGGGTGCCCCCCCCCTCTAGGGCGCGCCCCCTACCTCGTGGGCCCCCTGGAAACCCTCCGACGCCAACTCCAACTCTATATATTGGCTTTCGGGGAGAAAAAATCAGAGAGAAGAAATCATCACGTTTTACAATACGGAGCCGCCGCCAAGCCCTAAAACCTCTCAGGAGGGCTGATCTGGAGTCCGTTCGGGGCTCCAGAGAGGGGGATTTGTCGCCGTCGTCATCATCAACCATCCTCCATCACCAATTTCATGATGCTCACCGTCGTGCGTGAGTAATTGCATCGTAGGCTTGCTGGACGGTGATGGGTTGGATGAGATTTATCATGTAATCGAGTTAGTTTTGTTAGGGTTTGATCCCTAGTATCCACTATGTTCTGAGATTGATGTTGCTATGACTTTGCTATGCTTAATGCTTGTCACTAGGGCCCGAGTGCCATGATTTCAGATCTGAACCTATTATGTTTTCATGAATATATGTGAGTTCTTGATCCTATTTTGCAAGTCTATAGTCACCTACTATGTGTTATGATCCGGCAACCCCGAAGTGACAATAATGGGAACCACTCCCGGTGATGACCATAGTTTGAGGAGTTCATGTATTCACTATGTGCTAATGCTTTGTTCCGGTTCTCTATTAAAAGGAGGCCTTAATATCCCTTAGTTTCCAATAGGACCCCGCTGCCACGGGAGGGTAGGACAAAAGATGTCATGCAAGTTCTTTTCCATAAGCACGTATGACTATATACGGAATACATGCCTACATTACATTGATGAATTGGAGCTAGTTCTGTGTCACCCTATGTTATGACTGATACACGATGAACCGCATCCGGCATAATTATCCATCACTGATCTGGTGCCTACGAGTTTTCCATATACTGGTTCTCGCTTATTTGCTTTTCCGCTGCTACTGTTACAATCACTACAAAATACCAAAAATATTACGTTTGCTGTCTTTACTTTTGTTGCCGCTACCACCACTATCATATTACTATGCTACTAAACACTTTGCTGCAGATACTAAGTTTCCAGGTGTGGTTGAATTGACAACTCAGCTGCTAATACTTGAGAATATTCTTTGGCTCCCCTTGTGTCGAATCAATAAATTTGGGTTGAATACTCTACCCTTGAAAGCTATTGCGATCCCCTATACTTGTGGGTTATCAAGACTAATTTCTGGCGCCGTTGCCGGGGAGCATAGCTCTATTGGTTGAGTCACTTGGGATTTATATCTGCTGGACACTATGAAGAACTTGAAAGACGCTAAGACAATAATTTATCCCTCAACTACGAGGGGGGGTAAGGAACTGCCATCTAGCCTTGCACTTGATTCACCTTCTGTTATGAGTAAGCTTGCAACACCTAAACCTGCTTCTGCTATTTGTTCTGATATGTCACATGTTATTGATGATGCCACCTCTGCTTTGCATGATACTTATGATGAAACTGCTTCTATGCCTGATACTATTGTGCCCCTCGGTGAATTTCTTGATGAACAAATTGCTAGGGCTAGAGAAAAAGAAATTATTGAATCGGAATACGATGATGAAAGTGATGATGAAAATATGCCTGTTATTCCTGAGGGTTATCTTTTTGATATGGAATCCTCTGCCGCTATTTTAGCTTGCAAAGATAGATATGAGCTCAAGAGGCTAGTAGTTAAATGGAACAAAGAATCACTTAGAGACAAAATGAAACCTGACCCTGCTTTTGCTACTTCACCTATATGTGTTCCAGATATAATTACTTTGGTTGAATATGATCCTTTTTATGGCTATGAATCTGAAACTGTTGTGGCACATCTTACTAAGTTAAATGATATAGCTGCCCTGTTCACTAATGATGAGAGATTGCGTTACTTCTATATACTCAAAATATTTTCGTTCTCATTAAAGGGTGATGCTAAGATATGGTTTAATTCTCTTGATCCTGGTTGTGTGCGTAGTCCCCAGGATATGATTTATTACTTCTATGCTAAATATTTCCATGTTCATAAGAAACAAGCTGCTTTAAGGGAAATATACAACTTTGTGCAAATTAAAGAAGAGAGTCTCCCACAAGCTTGGGGGAGGCTTCTCAAGTTACTTAATGCTTTGCCTGATCATCCTCTTAAGAAACCTGAAATACTTGATATCTTTTATAATGGACTAACCGATGCTTCCAGAGATTACCTGGATAGTTGTGTTGGTTCTCTTTTCAGGGAAAGAACACCGGATGAAGCTGAAATTCTATTGAATAATATGTTGACAAATGAAAATAATTGGGCACCTCCTGAGCCAGCCCCTGAGCGAGCTTCTGCTCCAATTAATGATCCTATTCCTAAACCAACTCCGAAGAAGAGAGGTGTTCTATTTCTCAGTCCCGAAGATATGCAAGAGGCAAAGAAATCTATGAAAGAAAAAGGTATTAAAGCTGAAGATGTTAAGAATCTACCGCCTGTTGAAGAAACATATGATCTTGATCACTTATTTACTGAAGAACCTCCTGATCCCGATATCCCGACACAGGTAGTAAAGGTAAATTCTCTCTATAGATATGATAAAGCTGAAGTCCCTCCTACTAAAATTGCTAGTCAGTGCTTGGATGAGTTTGATGACTTTATGTTTAAGCAAGACGACTTCAATGCTTATTTTGGTAGACAATTAAAAGAAAATGCTTATATGATTAGACGCTTGGGTGATTATATGGCTAATATTAAAGGTGAACTTAAACTTGTTAGCAAACATGCTTCTATGGTTACCACTCAAGTAGAACAAGTACTTAAAGCTCAAAAAGAAGTACTTGATGAAATGAATAGTAAGAAAAATGATTATGTTGTTAGAGTGGCTACTAGAACTGGTAGAATGATTCAGGAACCTTTGTATCCTGAAGGCCATCCTAAGAGAATCGAGCAAGATTCTCAGAGAAATAATGTTCATGCACCTAGTTCTTCTAAGAGGAAGAAAAAGAAAAATGATGGAACTGTGCAAACTTCTAGTGAACCTATTGCTGAACCACCTGATAATCCAAATGATATCTCTATGTATGATGCTGAAACACAATCTGGTAATGAACACGCACCTAATGAAAATGCTAATGATGATGTTCATGATGATGCTCAACCTAGTAATGGTAATGATGTAGAAATTGAACCTGCTGTTGATCTTGATAACCCACAATCAAAGAATCAACATTATGATAAAAGAGACTTTGTTGCTAGGAAACATTGTAGAGAAAGAGAACCTTGGGTTCACAAACCCATGCCCTTTCCTCCCAAACCATCCAAGAAAAAGGATGATGAGGATTTTGAGCGCTTTGCTGAAATGATTAGACCTATCTTTTTGCGTATGCGATTGATTGATGTGCTCAAAACAAATCCTTATGCTAAATATATGAAAGATATCATTACTAATAAAAGAAAGATACCGAAAGCCAAAATTTCCACCATGCTTGCTAATTATACTTTTAAGGGTGGAATACCAAAGAAACTTGGAGATCCCGAAGTACCTACCATACCTTGCTCCATTAAAAGAAATTATATTAAAACTTCTTGATGTGATCTTGGAGCCGGTGTTAGTGTTATGCCTCTCTCTTTATATCGTAGACTTGACACATACTGAAATATCTTTGCAAATGGCTGATAAATCAACTGCTATACCTGTCGATATTTGTGAGGATGTGCCTGTTGTGGTTGCAAACGTTACTATTTTAACGGACTGTGTTATTCTTGATATTCCCAAGGATGATAGTATGTCTATTATTCTTGGAAGACCTTTTCTTAATACTGCAGGTGCTGTTATTGATTGCAACAAAGGCAATGTCACTTTTCATGTTAATGGTAATGAGCATACGGTACACTTTCCGAGGAAACAACCTCAAGTTCATAGTATCAACTCCATTGGAAAAATTCCATCGATTATAATTGGAGGTTTTGAATTTACTCTTCCTACTGTCAAAAAGAAATGTGATATACTTATTATTGGGGATGTGCATATCCCCGTTGAGGTAACTTAGTGTTATTCGAAATTTCTCTGGTTTCATGATTATCGGAATGGGTTTGTTAACAAGACTTGATCAACCTTGTTAGTGGATTCCTTTTGATGAGCATGAGATGGATGAAACTAGAAGCACAACCTTCTGTACCCTCTATATTTTCTGTTCTTTAGTTGAAATAAAGTAAAATTAGTATTTTTCCTGTCTGTTTCCTGTCTTATCCGTGCAATATAAAAATATCCCGAAAATAAAATCCTCAGAATGACATGCCAATTTAATATGATTTTTTCGGGAATATTTGAGGATTTACTATGCAAAAATTACCACGGGAGGAGCTGCCACCTGGCCATGAGGGTGGAGGGCGCGCCCCCCTCCTAGGGCACGCCCCCCTGCCTCGTGGGCCCACGGTGGCCCTCCTCCACTTATCCCTGCACCCATCTTCTTCCTCTGCCTCACACAAACCCGAAAAACCAACTCAAGCACGAGTTCCACCCACTTTTGCTGTGATTTTCGATCTCCTTGCTCAAAGCACCTCTCGCAAAACTGCTTGGGGAGATTGTTCCTTGGTATGTGACTCCTCCATTAGTCCAATTAGTTTTTGTTCTAGTGCTCTATTCTTTGCAAATTTGTGCTGCATATGTGACCATGTTCTTGAGCTTGCATGTCAAATTTATATAGTTCCAAGTAGTTCTAATGCTTGATATAGGCTCTAGGCACTTGTAGGAGTAGTTGCTATCAGTTTTATTGATGTTGGTTCACTTTTGTTTGAAGTTACTAAAAATTTCAGAATCAGAGAAAAACAATATGCTTAGGAAGATGTTCCAAGGTGGTTCTTCAAGGAAGCAAGGACCCAGAATTGCTATGCGTGATGCTGACGAGGATCCACCAAGAGACACTCCAGTACGGCCTTGCGAATGGCCGTCGGAAAATTTTATGGACCGTGCGGGAATTAAAGAAGAATTCAAAGCATATTTGCGCAATGCCAGTCTTGAGGATTTTGAGGCTAACAAATGCCCCCAGTATCATGATCTCACAAGTTCGTTTGTGAGGAGGTTTGAGTATTCATCTTCGCGTAATTCTCCTTCATTCATGTTTGATCTTTATGATAAATCTTATAGAATGGACTTAGAGGATTTCACTCTTGCTTGCAAACTTCCATCTTGGGGTAGTATTAGGGATCCCCCTAAATCTGAATTTAGAAACTTTCTTGCCAGTATAACTGTAGGGGAATCTAGAGATATAACGCAGGCTACCATAGGGAGCATTCACTTTCCTGCTTTACATTATTTTGCTCTTTTCATCGATAGATGCATAAATGCTGAGGATGAAGCATGTCACATGTGTGTCCCTGACCTTAGCATTCTCAGGAGTGCTGTGTTAGGAGACCAATCTTATCATATGGGAGCCATTATAGCTCGTAGGTTGCATCATAATAGACATAATGGAGATTTCTTTGGAGGAATTTATGCAACCCGCTTAGCTAGTTTTCTTGAGATAGACATCCGAGAGGGTAATACGGAGTTGCCTCCTGCATATTTAGATTATAACTCTATGGCTTCGCACCAGTTTGTCGAGAGGCCTGAATCACCTCTCTTATATCGTTTAATTTTTAACAAACGGCACGTTGTCCATATTACCCTCCCTGCTCCTGCCTTCTTTGATTCTCAGACGAAACGAAGATACACCATACCAGAGAGGAGGCAGATGATTACGAGAGGAGAGCCGAAGCAGCCCTACTCCATGCTGCAGCTCAGTAGGCGATAACTGTTGTATCGCAGTACGACCCTGGCTACACCTACGGGTATCCGCCAGGCTATCCCTGGCAATAAACCAACTTAGGCCAAAAACCTAAGCTTGGGGGAGTACGTATTTCTCATCGACATTACATTTATGTTCACACACACTCATTGCTAGATGTCGGTGCTCATACTCTTTCACTGTAATATCCATGTTAGTTTATTTTCTTTTTCCTGCTTTCTTCTTGTGTGCTTGTTAAACCTTAAGAAAAACAAAAAAAATTAGTAGTAGTTTACCTTCTTGATGTAGTGGTAATTAAAAAGAAAACCCAAAAATATTTCCCGTTCTTCTTTTGTTTGTTGGGAGCTTTCCCGTGTAAATAGTTTTTATTCTTTTCTTTTCTTTGGGGGTTAGTAGGAGAAGACCATGATTAAATTGTTTAAGTGGCTCTTATATGCTTTATTGTTGATTTAACCGAGAGCCCATATTGCCTTGTCTTCTCCTGTTTATTGAATGCTCCCAGGTTCCATCTTAGTCCAATGCACGTGCACTTTTATTATTATTCACATCGTTCGATCGTGCAAGTGAAAGGCAATTATGATGATATATGATGGACTGACTGAGATGGGAAAGGCTGGTATGAACTCAACCGCTTTTGTTTTTGTAAATATGATGAGTCCATCGTTCTTGATTCAGCTTATTATGAATAAACATGTTTGCAATGATAATTAGAGATCATAGTTGCTTGTGTCATGCTTGATTAGCTATGAGTTATAATGATTTACCTTGCGTGCCAACACGCTATTGAGATGGTTATGATGTGGTATGATGGGGTGGTATCCTCCTTTGAATGATTTAAGTGACTTGACTTGGCACATGTTCACGCATGTAGTTGAAACAAATCAACATAGCCTTCATGATATTTATGTTCATGGTGGATTATATCCTACTCATGCTTGCATCCAATGTTTATAAATTGTAATGCATGTACATGGCTGTTGTCGCTCTCTAGTTGGTCGCTTCCCATTCTTTTGCTAGCCTTCACCTGTACTAAGCGGGAATACTGCTTGTGCATCCAATCCCTTAAACCCCAAAGTTATTCCAGATGAGTCCACTATACCTTCCTATATGCGGTATCTACCTGCCGTTCCAAGTAAATTTGTATGTGCCAAACTCTAAACCTTCAAATAAGCATTCTGTTTTGTATGCTCGAATAGCTCATGTATCAACCAAGGTTGTCCTTATCTTCCGTGTTAGGCGGGTTATTCTCAAGAGGAGTGGACTCCGCTCCTCACTCACGAGAAAATGGCTAGTCACCGGGATGCCCAGTCCCATGCTTTATGCAAACTAAATCAAAATTAATTACAAACAAAACTCCCCCTGGGACTTGATGTATGTTGGAGACACTCCTTGTTTCGACCAAGTCATGGATTGATGCTTGTTGGTGGAGGGGGAGTATAAACTTTACCATTCTGTTTGGGAACCGCCTATAATGTGTTTAGCATGGAAGATATCGCCATCTCTTAGTTGCTACGTTGACAATGAAAGTATACCGCTCAAAATATAATTTATCTCTATTTCAAAACCGAGCTCTGGCACCTATACAAATCCCTGCTTCCCTCTACGAAGGGCCTATCTATTTACTTTTATGTTCAGTCATCACCCTCTTATCAAAAAGCACTAGCTGGAGAGCACAAGTGTCATTTGCATTCATCATTGTTAATTTATATTGGGTATGACAATGATTGGACCTCTTTTCCCATGAATTACAATGTCTAGTCAGTCCTTGATCTTTAAAGGTGCTCTACATTTATGTTTTGCGGTCTCAGAAAGGGCTAGCGAGATACCATCTTGTTATATCATATTATGATTGTTTGGAGAAAGTGATGTCATCCGAGATTTATTATTATGGCTTGCTAGTTGATTATATTATTGATATGAGTAATTATGAGACCTGAGAATTATTGCAAATGTGGTTAGTTATGATATATGCTGAAAACTTGAATGCTGACTTGACATAGTTACAACAACAAGAGCAAACCGAGTTTGTAAAAGTTTTTCTTTTTCTCTTTCAGTTTGTCAACTGAATTGCTTGAGGACAAGCAAGGGTTTAAGCTTGGGCGAGTTGATACGTCTCCGTCGTATCTACTTTTCCAAACACTTTTGCCCTTGTTTTGGACTCTAACTTGTATGATTTGAATGGAACTAACCTGGACTGACGCTGTTTTCAGCAGAATTGCCATGATGTTGTTTTATGTGCAGAAAACAAATATTCTCGGAATGTCCTGAAACTCCACGGAACATCTTAGAAAAAACAATAAAAAATCCTCACCAAAGATGAAGACCAGGGGGCCCACACCCTGTCCACGAGGGTGGGGGGCGCGCCCCCTACCTCGTGGGCCCCCTGGAAACCCTCCGACGCCAACTCCAACTCTATATATTGGCTTTCAGAGAGAAAAAATCGGAGAGAAGAAATCATCGCGTTTTATGATACGGAGCCGCCGCCAAGCCCTAAAACCTCTCGGGAGGGCTGATCTGGAGTCCATTCGGGGCTCCGGAGAGGGGGATTCATCGCCGTCATCATCATCAACCATCCTCCATCACCAATTTCATGATGCTCACCTCCGTGCGTGAGTAATTGCATCACAGGCTTGCTGGACGGTGATGGGTTGGATGAGATTTATCATGTAATCGAGTTAGTTTTGTTAGGGTTTGATCCCTAGTATCCACTATGTTCTGAGATTGATGTTGCTATGACTTTGCTATGCTTAATGCTTGTCACTAGGGCCCGAGTGCCATGATTTCAGATCTGAACCTATTATGTTTTCATGAATATATGTGAGTTCTTGATCCTATCTTGCAAGTCTATAGTCACCTACTATGTGTTATGATCCGGCAACCCCGAAGTGACAATAATCGGAACCACTCCCGGTGATGACCATAGTTTGAGGAGTTCATGTATTCACTATGTGCTAATGCTTTGTTCCGGTTCTCTATTAAAAGGAGGCCTTAATATCCCTTAGTTTCCAATAGGACCCCGCTGCCACGGGAGGGTAGGACAAAAGATGTCATGCAAGTTCTTTTCCATAAGCACGTATGACTATATACAGAATACATGCCTACATTACATTGATGAATTGGAGCTAGTTCTGTGTCACCCTATGTTATGAGTGATACATGATGAACCGCATCCGGCATAATTATCCATCACTGATCCGGTGCCTACGAGTTTTCCATATACTGGTTCTCGCTTATTTGCTTTCCCGCTGCTACTGTTACAATCACTACAAAATACCAAAAATATTACTTTTGTTATCTTTACTTTTGTTGCCGCTACCACCACTATCATATTACTGTGCTACTAAACACCTTGCTGCAGATACTAAGTTTCCAGGTGTGGTTGAATTGACAACTCAGCTGCTAATACTTGAGAATATTCTTTGGCTCCCCTTGTGTCGAATCAATAAATTTGGGTTGAATACTCTACCCTCGAAAGCTGTTGCGATCCCCTATACTTGTGGGTTATCAAGCTTCAACAGCAAAAAGGTAGTTGCTGGAGTCAAGTTACAGTTGCATGCTTCTTTATATTTAGTCTCACAGTTTGATGTACACTAACACTTCCTATGTTCGTTGTTGGACTAGCACCTAGGCACAAGAGGAAACAAACATCAGGGATAATGCTCGATAGGTTAACTAAATCTAGAGGAGGAAGAATGGAGATCCGTTTTGAGGCAGGTTTAAAATGGCCACGTGATGCTACAGAGTCAGCCAAGTTAGTATCAGAGGCAGCAGTTGCCGTTAGGTGTCATGTACATATCCTCCCAACATGGATTCAATACAGAAATGACAAAGACGAAACCCAGTTCAACACCTTCCTCGACCATTTATCTGTAAGTATGGTTATGTATGGAAACTAGTAATATCGTCTTGCCCTGTCCCATACTTTCTAGGTTGCTGATAATGAGACTCCCATAATTTTCAACAGATGAGGTTCAAGTTGGATAGCCAAGATGATGCAACCAGACAAGCTTGCACCCATGTTTTCAAGTCTGCTCTGCGACAGTATCGTTATAACTTGAGGAAAACTCACTTTGAAGGCAAGGCTTACAGTGAACTTTCCCGAACATCTCCAGTGGAAAATGTATCAGATGAAGACTGGAGGGGCCTTGTTAAACATTGGTCTGATCCGAAGTATCAGGTACATTATATATATATATATATACATATATATATATATATCTGTGTGTGTGTGTGTGTGGTCAGATCACATGTTGAAGTCCTATTTACGCATGTGCCACACAAATCTATCTTCTTGTAGGTGAACTGTTCAAAGAACAAGGCCAAGCGTACGAAAGTGAAATTCCAACAGACGACAGGATCTCGTAGCTATATTGCACACTGCGAGGCTCTTGTAATTAGCTGTTGTTTCACTCTTTTCACTGTACCATATTATCAGATCTATATTGACTTGTTCGAAATGCAGAGGAAAGCCCGCAAGGACCAAAAAGTACCTGAACCAAATGCTGTGGAAATCTTCAAGGACTGTCACACCAGCAAGAAGAAGGGCATGACTACATCAGTCAAAGCCGCTGTTGTAAGTCCTTAATCCTCATGTCTTTTAACTACTACTTACTCTGATTTGTGCCTTGAACTGCATGGTTTGCAGCCAATGTCTATTACTCTTTTCAATTTTATACACAATTGTCTTAGTGTATCATTGCACCTTACAAGGTTTAAAAGAGAGGAGTGATGTTCCTTTGATCTTGACCCGTAATCTAGTTTCGTGATGGACTTGCCCACACAACGTTACAATTGCATGTTTGTCTGTTCTCAGTTGTTTTGTGATATGAATGATGTCATACTATGCTTACCGTATTAAACTTCGTCTCTTTATCCTTAGCCCTCAATACAATGTGAAGAAATAGACAATACATTAGCGATGGTACATGGTCATATGTTTGGAACCTGGTTTTATTATGTACTTTGCAATAAAATACAACTAATATTTTACAGGGGTTCACCAGAATAAGTTCTGTATATAGACCAAAGCTATTTTGTTTGGTTTTGTTGCCTCCTTAATATCTTCTATTCAGGTACTACTAATGTAAAACCTCAACTTTTCAGCGAGCTATGGAAAAAATGGTGGAACAGCCACCTTCTGAAGGTGGCGAGGCAACTATAACCGCAATGTCAGCTCTTGCTGCAGTTGGTCAGTACCTATCCACTAACAGTGCCAAAAGCATGTTCCTGCGTAATACTGGCTTGGTTGTTAAGGCAACATCGTCCAAACTGCCTCATGATCAAGATATGCAAGCTCAAAGCAATGTTGTATCTACGCTCCAGACACAAGTCCATTCCCTAACAGAGACCCTTTGTGAAACAAGGAGAAACATTGCTCAATGTCGTCAAGATATGCATGGTTTTGAAACCATACTATCAGACATTTGCTATGTTGTTCAGGAGCCTAGGAGAAATGAAGGCGAGGGTTATGGTGCTCCATCGGACAATACAACATGAAAACGTAACAGTCAGGTCAAATGAACTGAGCTTCTGAACTTCTGGTGGTGCATTTATCTGCTAGACTGTTAAGTTTTATGCCAACCTTCCTTTTGTTATATAGTTGTAATTTGTTTTGGTGCGATACAAAATTTATTCTTAACGTGAAGCCACCGGCTGAAGAAAATAGCAAGCCATTTTTGTATAGTGTAGGGTGTTCCCTATATTTGCACTGGTGGCGATCTTTGATGCCGAGTGGATGTAATCTGTGCAATCGCCTTAATAGCCTAGCGTTAGTTTTGGCCTTATTTATTTCCTAGTCTTCTTTTTCCCTGGTTTTCTAGTGGCCACAACTACCATGGGCCATATACGGGCCATAGGATCCATGGGTCTCCTACGGGCCGTCGATAAACGGGCCTGTAATCGGTGGGCCTCGGGCCGTCGTATAAATGGGTCGTAATCGGGCATAATTGGTATTGGCCCAGCACGGTAACAGGCCGTTAACAGGCCGTAGGACAGCAAAGGCTTAATTCTATCACAGGCATAACGGGTCGGTGATGGGCCAGAATATAGGACGGGCTGGAAACGGCGCAACGGGTTAACAGGCCAGAAATGGGCCGACTCTTGCCATGGGCCGAATTTGGCCCATTAGGGTAACCGGCCAGTAACGGGCCGACTCTTGCCATGGCCCGAATTTGGCCCATTAGGGGAACAGGCCAGTAACAGGCCGACTCTTGCCATGGGCCGAATTTGGACCATTAGGGGAACAGGCCAGTAACGGGCCGGAAGTAATCGAGGGCCGTAAAGGAGCCCAAGAACGTATGGGCCGTCAATAGGCCGAAAGCTAACACGGGCTGGAAATGGCCCATGTAAATCACGGCCGTTAACGGGTATAAAGAAAATTACTGTTCATTATGGGCTAGAGTCACCGTGGGCCTATAAAGGGCCGAACGATACGAAGGCCTCATATGGGCCGAAAGACGTCGTGGGCCATACATGGGCTGAAAGTGAAATGGGTTGGTGTTATATTCGACGGCCCACATGACGTTGTAGGGTCGATTTCCTTTAGGGCCTAACGGGCCGTAAAATGGGCTATTTGCGAAGAGACCGTTAACAAGCTTTTCATGGGCCAGCCCGTTAACTTTTGACCAAGTCAAACGGGCCGGCTTTGTAAGCTAAATGAGCCAGTGGTGGGCCATGGCACGTGTTGACATATCATAGGCGCCTATCTGACCCACTGACGAGCTGACACGTGTTTCGTCCGGCCAATAAGAATTTTACATGTGGAAATTTCCCATTGGTCGGGGCTATTAACGGGTTATCCGATCCAAAACCCGACCTGATAGCTTAACGACGTTCCATTACGGTGGATGCCACGTGTCGGTCACCCTTGACGAAAGCACTTCTATGACGCGCGATTTATCGTCATGGAAGTGGACACTTCCGTGATGATAATTTTGGTAATGTCATGTAACACTTCTACGACAGCACAGGTATGACTATCTTGATTCTATCATAAAATTGTCATGGATGTACATGCATGACAAAAAACGTGACCTACTGTGACAAACACGTATCATCACGGAAGTGTATTTTTTTGTAGTGCTAGGTGTCGGGCGCGGCTGTTCATTTGCTTTCCGTAGTTGGCTTGCCTCTCTTTAATGGAAAATTTGAATTCTGGTTCTGGTGTTTCTTGCTGGCTTGGTTCGATTCCCTTTTCTCTCTCTTCCTTCCCTCTGTTCTCTGTTTTGCCCGACACTCTCCCTCGCACGCCTCGTGAGGGGGCTGGACAGGTGCGCGTGTAAGCGCTTCCCTTGGTCTTCACGAGGCACCCACGTTCGAGCTCACAACCGGTGCACCCCTTTTTTAAGTCTGTGCCCCACGGGTACCGCGACGTGGGGTGCTTGGCCATGACCGGCCACGCCTTGGGCCCTGAGCAAGGTAGAATAAGGGTTTCTTAACGGATTTTTGCAGTATCTCGACACCTCCCAAGTCCGCAGCAGGGAGGTGATGACCCACAAGTATACGGGATCTGTCGTAGTCCTTTCGATAAGTAAGAGTGTCGAACCCAACGAGGAGCAGAAGGAAATGATAAGCGGTTTTCAGCAAGGTATTCTCTGCAAGTACTGAAATAAGTGGTAACAGATAGTTTCGTGACAAAATAAATTGTAACGAGCAACAAGTAACAAAAGTAAATAAGATGCAGCAAGATGGACCAATCCATTTTGTAGCAAAGGACAAGCCAGAACAAACTCTTATAATAGGAAAAGCGCTCCCGAGGACACATGGGAATATCGTCAAGCTAGTTTTCATCACGTTCATATAATTCGCGTTCGGTACTTTGATAATTTGATATGTGGGTGGACTGGTGCTTGGGTGCTGTTCTTACTTGAACAAGCATCCCACTTACGATTAACCTCTATTGCAAGCATCCGCAACTACAACAGAAGTATTAAGGTAAACCTAACCATAGCATGAAACATGTTGTAACATCCCAAAATTCTAAATTTTGGAATGTTATAATAAATAGATAGATTTGATTCTTGTTTGATTGTTGTGTGATTGGTTGACTGAAAGTGAGTGAATTCGAAACTTTTTGAAAGTTAAATGAGAGGGAATAAAAGGACTTTCCCAAACTTTCATTTTTGCTTTTATGCTCTCCGTTAATTCAACTACTTTTCAAATACAAAACCCTCGAGAGAAGATGACATGAATTCTTCCATTTAATTAAATGAAAGGGTTTTTGAAAAATATTTGAATTCCATTTGGAAATATTTCAAATTCTGAAACTTTATGCAACTCAATGATTTTCTCGAGAGAAGATAAAATGACTTCTTCAAATTACATGAAATATGAGTTGGGAGTTTCAAAGAATTAAATTCAAAGTTCTTCTGAATTAATTTTCATTTTGGAGTTATTTGAGTTTTATTCAAATTATTTTTCTCTAAAAATATAATATATGGAAATTAGGGTAACATGATTCCCTACAACAGAAAATTGGAGAGAAATAAATTTGAATTAATTTTGGTATTTTTAAAATGATTTTTATTGGATTTTATTAGACCAGTAGCACTTTTTGAATTATATGAATTTGTGTGGATTTTATTTGGCATTATAAAAATGTCCATGTTGTAGAAAATCTTTTTCTGCAAATTTTGGTATATTATATGCCTATATAATATTTTTATTTATTTTGTTTTCTTTGTTTTCAATTGTCTGTGTTAAAAAATTGTGTTTATAAAAAAAACAACTTCGCCGACTGGACCCGCCCAGCCAACGGGCTAGGTCGTGGCCCAGCCCAGCCGCACACGTGCGGCCCCGACCTCCCGCAGCACTCCGCGTCTAGCACGCCGCCGGCCGCCGCCGTGTCCGAGCGGGACACCGTCCCCTCGCCTTTGCCCCTCGTCGAAGCCGCCTATCTCCTCCCTCCTATAAATCCGGAGCCCCGGCCCCGCTTCTCTCCCCTCGTTTGCCGCCGCACCACCGTGCCGCCGCTCCTCGCCGCGCCGCCGATGCAGCGCTGCTGCCTCGCGCCACGCCGCCGCCGCCCGCGCTGCGCAAGCCGCCGCGTCTCGCCCCGCAACGCTGGACACCGTCGTCGCCCTGACGCCCGCGCCGGAGTTCGCCGCCGGCCAAATCCGCCGCCCCTGGTTTTTCGTCGGAAACCGCCGAACCGGTATAACCCTCCCCGGTCCGGTTTATTTTTATTTTTAGATTTCTTCGGTTTTTCCTTTAAAAGTCGGTTTTATATTTTAGTTAGGTTAAATTGTGGACATTCGTCCGTTAGTATTCGGTGGTGAACGGTTTTCGTCGGCTTTGTTTCTGTAGCGAACGTTCATTCGATAGGATTTTTCTTTTTATTTTAGTTTTCGGATAGGGACATATCCGTGATAATTTTCTTCACAGATTAGTCCCTGAACTTCAAACAACCACATCTTTTTACTCGTTTGTCCAAATCCAACGAAACCAACGCCCACTTCTTCGTTATGATCTCCTCTATCTAGTAAAATAACTTAAACATGTTTTTAAAAATATAAATTTTCTTTAGAACAGATTTGAATTTGAATCTTCTTTTGTTCGTAACTTGAGTTTCGTAGCTCCGTTTGAGTTGATTCTTTTTGCAAATTAAAGCTCTTGACCTAAACTTTCTGATAAGGCCAAATTCACATAATTTTGGTACTGTTAGAAATAGTTTTATGTTGCAAGAGTTATTTGCTTGATTTTGTTGTTTTTCGAATCGTTCTTCGATCTTTTGAGTGATTGCTTATGTGTGGTTACTATTGCTTGCTTACGATAGATTGACCGGAGTGAGACGAGTAGATCTATCAATAGTTTTGAGTGTGAATCATCTTCATCAACATTGCAGGCAAGTTCATACTTTGATCATATCCCTTTTATACCCAGTTTTTATGCATTAGTTTCACCCTCAAACATTGCATTAGTAGGATTGATAACATGTGGGTATTGGGAAGTAGTTGATGAGGTAGGAACCTATTGACCTGCATTCAACCCTTGGGAGTTACTATTACGCTATGCTTATATTGCCATGATATGCTCGTAGACGTGGGTTGGGTTTTGAGAGTATCCATGACAGATGTGTAACGCCCCGGATCTGATGCGCCAGGTGTCCGTCAGTTATTCGCCGTCCTTGCCATGTCATGTGCTTGCGTGTCGCTCTTTGCCATGTCATCATCTGCATTTCATATCATGTCATCATGTGCATCGCATTCGCATACGTGTTCGTCTCATGCATCCGAGCATTTTCCCCGTTGTCTGTTTTACAATCCGGCGCTCCTACGTCCTCCGGCGTCCTCTTTTACCTTTCTCCGTGAGCGGGTATTAAACTTTCTCGGAATGGACCGAGGCTTGTCAAGCGGCCTTGGCATAGCACCGGTAGACCGCCTGTCAAGTTTCGGGTCATTCGGAGGTCGTTTGATACTCCAATGGTTAACCGGGTAACCGTGAAGGCCTCTTTTGGTGCAGCCCAACACCCCCTTCAAAGTGGCCCAAAACCCACCTAAGTCACTCCTATCCTCTCGGTCGTTCGATCACGATCGCGTGGCCGAAAACCGCACTCCATTTGGAGCTTCCTAGCCCCCTCTGCCTACAAATATGTGCACCCCTCCTCCAAAATCGCGGTACAAACCCTAGCAATTTTCCCCGCGCCGTCGCCGGACATGTCCGCCGCCCCCGGACAGATCGCGCCGCCGCCCCGCGCCTATCGCCGCTTGCCACGTGGCGCCGCGCCGCCCACCTCCGCCGCCGGCCCGCAGGCCCATCGCCGGCCCCCGCGGGCCCGAGCCGCCCCGCGCCTGCGCCAGCCCGTCCGGATCCCGCGCCCGCGCCTCCTCCTCTCGCCGCCGGCGACGCCACCGCCCGGCCTCGCCGCTCTCCGCCCCGCCGCCGCATCGCCTGGCGCCGGCCGCCGCCTTCGCCGGTGCCGCCCCGCCGCGCCGCCCGGCCTCCTCCGCGCGCCGGCGAGCTCGCCGTCCTCCGCCGCCGTCCCGCGCGCCACCGCGACCGCCGCCCCTCGCCGCCGCCAACCCCGACGCCCGGCGCGCCTCCCCGAGCCGGCCCCGCGCGCCGCCGCCTTCCTTCTTCTTCCTCGTCGCCGGCCCCGCCTCGATCCGCCTCGATCCAGATCTGGATCCCCGCGTCGACTTTTCCCTCGTGGTATAAATTTCGTCCAAGTCCTCGACATTTGGACATTATCATGCCTTGTTCATCGCATCATATCTCTGCATGCGTAGCTCCGTTTTGGGCTTATAGCACATCAAATTGTTCGCCTCGAAGAGTACATCACTTCATTCCATTGCATCATTTTCATTTGAGCTCATCTTGATGCCAGAAATGCTGTTAGAAGAGGGCTATGTGATGTTAGTTTCTGATTCTTATCAGAACATGCACTTTTGTCTTTTTCGCCATGATTGATGTGTGCATCCTATGGAGTTGAGTCCTACATGAGTTTTGTAATATGCCATGTTACCTTTCCAGAGAATTATGCCATGTATTTTTGTGATCTATGTGGTGACTAGCACAAGCATGCAAACTAGGGTACTTAATGTTGCTGATTTCAGAGACTTAGTAATTTCACCAAGTCCCTGCCTACTGTTATTTTTATGCCATGTGTTCATGTTGTTTCAGAGAGATCTATGCCTCTTTTGAGCATGATCAGTAAGAGTGTTTTGAGCATATGGATTTTCTCTATCCATCCATGCCTTTGTTTGTAATTATGGAGTGCCATAGATTGACTCAATCGAGCTCTACTTTTGCTATAAAATGTTGTTGGCAGATTGTTTACATGTTATTCGATTTTGCCAAGCTTGTTGTAGTTGATACTTGCATGCTATGATGTTTTTCTTGCCATGCCTAGCTTCTATGCCATGTCTTATTGATGTATGTATGCTTAGATTATCATGCAATGCTCTTTAGTGAGTGCATCAAGCTCGTAAACATGCCTACTTGTTATCTGTTTTTAACATGTCCAGTTTTCTGCCAAGTCTGAAACCTTTAACGAAACTTGCTTAATTGACATGGGTGTTATTATATTTTCTAGTCCTTTTTGGCTTATGGTCAGTAAGGGACTTTTGTTAAATGCTTTGAGTAGGTTCATGCCATGCCTTGCTTTGCTATATTTTGTTCCTGTAGCATGTTGTTTCCTTGCTCTAAACATGTCATCCTGATGTTAAATTTCTGGCATCATGTTATTTTCACTAAGTCTGTGAACCTATTATCTTTTGCATTTTTGCCATGCTTGTTTGAACCTGTTATGGAGTGATTTAGCTATAGCTCAGTGTTCATATTTTGTCAAGAATCTTGACTAGATTACTGTCATATGCCTTGTTGATATGTTTGGGTGCAGTAGCTTAGTTTCTTGTTGCTTGCTAAGTAGCATCATGCTGTTAATGGCAGATTCTTGTCATTCTTGTTTTGCTTGTCATTTGCAAACCGTGCATCCGATTCCGGTGATCTTTATATCGATTTCAACCGAAATCACTTCACCTATCTAGTGGCATACTTGGTTTGCCAAGATTATGCCTTGTTTATCCTTTTCCTTCCGAAGCATGCATATGCATTGCATACCACATCTCACTTATCATGCCATGTTTATGTGGTGGTTGTTTACTTTGTTGTTTGCTTCTTTCCGGTGTTGCTTCTTCGGGTTAGTTCCGATAACGTTGCGATTGTGAGGATCCGTTCGTCTACGTCTATTTGTCTTCTTCATGGACTCGTTCTTCTTCCTTGCGGGATCTCAGGCAAGATGACCATACCCTCGAAATCACTTCTATCTTTGCTTGCTAGATTGCTTGCTCTTTTACTATGCCTTTGCTGCGATACCTACCACTTGCTTATCATGCATCCTATATTGTTAAACCAAGCCTCTAACCCACCTTGTCCTAGCAAACCGTTGTTTGGCTATGTTACCGCTTTGCTCAGCCCCTCTTATAGCGTTGTTAGTTGCAGGTGAAGATGAAGTTTGTTCCTTGTTGGAACATGGAGTTGTTGTTCCTTGTTTGGAACATGTTACTTGTTGGGATATCACAATATATATCTTATTTAATTAATGCATCTATATACTTGGTAGAGGGTGGAAGGCTCGGCCTTATGCCTGGTGTTTTGTTCCACTCTTGCCGCCCTAGTTTCCGTCATATCGGTGTTATGTTCCCGGATTTTGCGTCCCTAACGCGGTCGGGTGATTTATGGGACCCCCTTGACAATTCGCTTTGAATAAGACTTTTCCAGCAGGCCCAACCTTGGTTTTACCATTTGCCTACCACCTATCCTTTTCCCTTGGGCCTGATCAGCCTGAGGGTCATCTTTATTCAGCCCCCCCCCCCCGGGCCAATGCTTGTCTAAGTGTTGGTCCGAACTAGAGCCCTTTGCAGCGCCCTCTCAAGGAAACTTGAGACTTGGTTTTAGCTGTACGGAGTGTTCATCCGGTGTTGCCCTGAGAACGAGATATGTGCAGCTCCTATCAGGATGTCGGCGCATCGGGCGGCTTTGCTGGACTTGTTTTATTGCTGTCGAAATGTCTTGTAGCCGGGATTCCGAGACTGGTCGGGTCTTCCCGGGGAGAAGGAATATCCTTCGTTGATCGCGAGAGCTTATCATGGGCTAAGTTGGGACACCCCTGCAGGGTTTGAACTTTCGAAAGCCGTGCCCGCGGTTATGTGGCAGATGGGAATTTGTTAATGTCCGGTTGTAGAAAACCCGAAGTTGATCTTAACTAAAATACACCAACCGCGTGTGTAACCGTGATGGTCTCTTCTCGTCGGGGTCCGGGAAGTGAACACGGTTGTTGGAGTTATGTTTGACGTAAGTAGTTCAGGATCACTTATTGATCATAGTTGTTCGACCGTGCTTTGCCTTCTCTTCTCGCTCTCTTTTGCGTATGTTAGCCACCATATATGCTAGTCGCTTGCTGCAGCTCCACCTCATACCTTTTACCCTACCTATAAGCTTAAATAGTCTTGATCTCACGGGTGTGAGATTGCTGAGTCCCCGTGACTCACCAGATACTTCCTAAACCAGTTTGCAGGTGCCGCTGAGACCGTGCAGGTGACGCACCCGAGCTCAAGGAGGAGCTCGATGAAGATCTTGTCCTTTATGTTGTTTCGTTCTAGTCGATCAGTAGTGGAGCCCAGTTGGGGTCGATCGTGGACCTTTGTCGCTTTTGGGGTTTCTTCTTTTATTTTGGCTCCGTAGTCGGGCCCTGTTTGTATCTGTATGATGTAATGTTTTATTCATGTACTTGTGTGAAGTGGCGATTGTAAGCCAACTATGTATCTCTTTCCCTTATGTATTACATGGGTTGTGTGAAGATTACCTCACTTGCGACATTGCTTTCAATGCGGTTATGCCTCTAAGTCGTGCTTCGACACGTGGGAGATATAGCCGCATCGAGGGCGCTACAAGATGTGAGATTGTTAATTAACGGTTTACTTAATGTGGCAACTTAAACACACATCTGGGTGGATTGAGGCACCTGGGTATTCCAGGATTACCTGTCTAGGCACCTGGGTAGACCAGGATTGCCTGTTTTTTATGGACCGCCACCCAGGCTCAAAGGGAGCATGAGATTATTCATACTAGAAACTTCCGTGTGCAGCCACAAGCTACTATGAGCTCTAGCATAGTTGACTAAGTCGTGCAAACTCTTACAGTGGTAGACTAGCAGATGTAGGGGAAAGTAGGTGTAACGGTCTACCCATCGTAAGGTGCTAGTGCTTCTGAAATACTATGTCTCGGTCATCCGTTTCTCAAACACCATGTAGTGCGAGAAATCCAACGGAGGAGATCGAGTCTTGTGGGGAAAAGTGAGCAAACCTCTGCAGAGTGTACAAACTAATCATGATTAGCCGTGTCCCTGGTTATGGACGTCTTGAGTATCTAGTACCTGGATTATCATGTGAATCTCATCATGTGACTTTAATTAATTTTGTTGGGTTTTAATGATGATACTTAATTGGTATTGAGGATGCTGTCAACCATTCTCAATGTTTAACAACCACCATGATAGTTAAATAAAATTTATTCCTTTGTAGTAGGGAAAAACTGGCTTTTCGCAAAAAACTTATAACCATAGAGCTTTTCCACCAGCCATATATGCATGTAGTGATAGCCATATTTCAGCATTTCTCTACAGTGTGAATTTGCCAGTACATTCAATGTACTGACCCTTTGTGGCTGCAACATCTCATGTTGCAGGATATCTTACGACGAGTAAGTGATACGTTAGGGTTATGATTTCTACACTCAACTTTGCCGTTGGTGTTGATGGGAATCCACAACCTTGTTACTTCCGCTATTTGGATTGTGGTAATAATGTTTTACGTTACTTTCTACATGTGATTTACCTCTGTTATAAATCCTCGAGTACTGTGTGTGTCAGCATACCGATCCAGGGATGACACTTAAGCACAGAGACTTGACCGTCTGAGGTCGGGTCGCTACAAGATGGTATTAGAGCACATGTTGACTGTAGGACGTGACCCTAGAAACTGGCAAGCCCATAGGAAGGATTTTCTCTAAAACTTTCTTTTTCAAAAGGACCTTTTACCTCTCTTCTCTTCTGAGCTTATTCAAATATCCCCTTTAGTGAGACTATACCCCCTTTTTTCCCTTTTGACCACTTGAAGATTCGACTGATGAGACCACTCCAAGAAGTACTAGATATCGGACAACCACGACCACTACGGAATGAAGGAGATTTTACCATACATTATGATAATGGAAACTGCAGTGGTTGAAGACTCCGAAGACTAGGAGATTTTGAAGGCTCTAAAGAATCCCCAGATTTTTATGACCTAGGAAGGCTACCCTTATGGTACTTGGCAGACTATGGAAGTTGTCAATACCCGAGATCAAGGTGTATCGGAGAAAGACCGGAACATGGAGCATCAGAACTCAAAGTTTTGTCAAGAAAACCCTAAGGCAGGAGATATCAACTATGGAGAGATAGCTCATGGAAATGACAAGGGAAGAAACATGACTACCCATGAAGTTATCGCCCGCTTATGCTATTAGTCACCGTGCTGAGTTAATCATGCATATGCATGGAAGGATTGGATGGTAGAAGGCTGATGGAGCACCTATCAGCAAGATGAAGTTTTAACTTTAGCCGGTGTATCACCAGGATCTGGAATGTTACATTAAGAAGTTAAGATGGACCAACAAGAAGCAGTATTTGACGAGAAAGCATTCAGTGAAGAACTTAGGACCCAGAAGTTGAAGTAGCCAAGCTGGAGGAGCAAAACCTCGAGATACCGTAGATCCGTCAGGAACTGAAGGACAGTAGGACATGGTTCATGCCAAGAATGTTGAAATCCAGAAGTTGGAACATAACTCCAGAAATATTGAAGGACGCCACGAGAGACTTTGCATCAATAGAGATGATCTGGCAGAAGAACGTGAGAAGGACAAGCATGATCGGAAGAAGTCACCGGAGACATGAACAAGACTTGAAGAGTTTGACAACTTTGAAGATTTATTGACCTTTAGAAGACCAAACCCCTGTTATACCTACGTTAGATGCGATGATTGTGAGCTGTCATTTGTTTTTTTTCGACAACCACAATAAAATCTGTCTTTTCAAAACCATTGTTTGTATTGTGTGCATCCCTCTCTATCTCTCTTACCCCACCCCAAACCCCTGGACCGAATAGAGGATGAATGGAGATGAAACCATATTTTCTGGATCGATGAGTCAATTGGAGACGGGCCGATGGATTCAGAACATGGAGGATCACATGGAGAATAACCCTATAGCCGGAAAGGATATGACCCAGCATGCTCTTGAGTGCTTTGAAAGAGATGCTGCTAATTGGTGGAGGATGTACCAAAACATCAATGGATGGCAAGGAGTAACCACTTGGAAGGAATTTAAGTGGACTTTGCCAAAGATCTCGTCTTGTGTCCCAGAAGTTGAGGCCTTAGGGAAAGGATATGAAGAAACCTTGTGCATACAAGCTTTGTGGAGAAATAGGACACAACCATAAAGAAAACAAGGACGAATACCCTCATAAGCGGAGGATTACCAAAGGAGTTAGCCGAGGATCTCAGGGAGCTTCAGTTGGAGATTGTTCCCAAAGGTTTCGTTGCAGTAATGGAAGTTCAGTCTACATTGTTGGAAAAGATCCGTGAAGCTCAGAAGGATGACAAAGAGATTGCTGAGGTAAAAGGGAGCATGAGCAAAGGAAAGGCCAAAGGTTTTCGTAAGGATGAGCATGAAACCTTATGGTTCGAGGACCGTGTATATGTGCCTAATAATGCAAAGATCAGGAAGTAAATACTTCTGGAGGCTCATGACTCACCATACTCGATTCACCCTGGAAACACCAAGATGTATTGGATTTGAAGGAGTGTTTCTGGTGAACTGGTATGAAGAAGGATATGGCGGAGTATGTAGTCGTAGGTGATGTATGCCAGAGAGTAAAGACAGAGCATCAGAAGCTAGCCGGATTACTACAGCCTATGCCGACACCTGAATGGAAGTGGGATAAACTTGGCATGGATTTTATCACCGGATTACCCAGGACCAAATCAGGATATGATTCTATATGGGTAGTAGTTGATTGCTTGACCAAAGTGGCTCACTTTATCCCAGTGAGAACAAGTTATACAAGTGCAAAGTTGGCCAAGATATATATGAACAGGATCGTATGTCTGCATGGAGTTCCGAGGACCATCGTATCATATAGAGGAACGCAGTTTACCTCAAAGTTTTGGAATCAGCTGCACCAGGCTTTGGGTACTAGGCTAGAGTTCAGTACAGCCTTTCATCCGCAGACAGATGGATAGACTGAGAGAGTCAATCAGATTCTGGAAGACATATTGAGAGCATGTGCACTAGATTATGGATCTTGTAGGGATGATAATCTACCTTATGCGGAGTTCTCATATAACAAACAGTTACCAAGCCAGTTTGAAGATGGCCCCTTTTGAAGCTTTGTATGGGAGAAGGAGCCAGACACCGTTGATGTGGGATGAAGTTGGAGACCGCCAGTTGTTTGGACCAAATGTGATCAAGGAGTCAGAAGAGAATGTTAAGTTGATTCAAGATAGATTGAAGGTAGCTCAATCCAGGCAGAAGAGTTATGCAGACTCAAAAACGCAAGGAGGTAGTCTCTGAAATTGGAGACAGAGCATGTCTTTGTGTGTCCCCTCTATGAGGAATTAAACGATTTGGAGTTAAGGGAAAGTCAGCCCCAAGAGTTGTAGGACCATACCGAGTTTTGGAGCGTATGGGAGGAGTGGGCAACAAGTTGGAGTCACCTGAAGGACTGTCAGGAGTTCATGATGTGTTTCACATTTCTCAGTTGAAGAGTGCCATGCAGAGATGGCCAATATTTCCCTGTAAGGACGCTTGACCCTGGAAAGGATAATGATGTTCCACGAAGTGGAGTATGGACTTCATAAGTATAATTTTTTATCTCGGTATGAGGGATATCCCACGAGGATGAAGAGATGGATTACTATTTGATATAAAGGAGGTATGATGTTGGAAATATGTATCAATGGAAATTCCATGATGAGTCTGAGTAATCATGTCCTAGTTTGGTGCCAATAGAAGGAAGGGAGACAATAAAAATTGGATGGATTTTAAGTATGCTTGGAAGCTAGAAGTTGGATGTTGGAATAACGATCAGCTGCCCGAGGATGAGTTCAAGATTTACCAGTGATGAGATGGGCCATAACCCACAGGCCCCAGGACCTGCCAAGAAGCAAGCACACTCTTGCTGAAGGAGAAACCCTGGAAGAAGTACGATTTTATCGATAGACGATCTTGTAGAGCTTACGCAAAACCTGAGGGTTGGGAAGGAACGATAGATGTTTGTTTTGCTTGCAGAATCCATGGATTTATCCGAACTTGGTTCGTCGACAAGAGAAATTATGCAATGCTTGTGAGGATGACCGAGTGTTAGAATGCGAGATTTGCTAAACCGTATACAAGGTAATGATTTGGGTGTGGGATGGATTGATCACCATACCGACTTACTCTTATTATTCGCCTTGCTATGTGGGATGGTAAATCTGAGTGACTTACCTATAGTAAAGAGACGACGATCAAAACCTTGTTTGAACCTTAGAATGGTATAGCAATTTTCCCCTTGTACAAGGCACCTGTTGCCAACCATAGGTTATACGGTGAGGATCAACCAGACCCATTTCCTACAGCAGAAACCATAATTGGATGACTGCCATGAGATATCGATAGTTGTTTAGTACTGGCGCCAGACCCGTCAGATAAGAAGACCCAATCTCGGAATAACATTACCAGGATAAAAGTACAGTAAAATTGTGGTAAAGGTTATGCCACTACCGGAAGAGCCAGAGGAGGAATTATCCTGAAGATCTGAGAAGACCGACACTGTTAACAATATGGACGAAGTATATGAGTTTTGATGGAACCGTAACCATGCTTCTAAGGGTGGTAGCACCCCCGACCCCGGAGATGATCGATGGATTTTGAGAAGACCCCAAACCTAACCTATTTCCTTCTAGCCTCTTCGAATCTCGAGGACGAGATTCCTTTTAAGGGTGGTAGGTTTGTAACATCCCAAAATTCTAAATTTTGGAATGTTATAATAAATAGATAGATTTGATTGTTGTTTGATTGTTGTGTGATTGATTGACTGAAAGTGAGTGAATTCGAAACTTTTTGAAAGTTAAATCAGAGGGAATAAAAGGACTTTCCCAAACTTTCATTTTTGCTTTTATGCTCTCCATGAATTCAACTACTTTTCAAATACAAAACCCTCGAGAGAAGATGACATGACATCTTCCATTTAATTAAATGAAACGGTTTTTGAAAAATATTTGAATTCCATTTGGAAATATTTCAAATTTTGAAACTTTATGCAACTCAATGATTTTCTCGAGAGAAGATAAAATGACTTCTTCAAATTACATGAAATATGAGTTGGGAGTTTCAAAGAATTAAATTCAAAGTTCTTTTGAATTAATTTTCATTTTGGAGTTATTTGAGTTTTATTCAAATTGTTTTTCTCCAAAAATAAAATATATGGAAATTAGGGTAACATGATTCCCTACAACAGAAAATTGGAGAGAAATAAATCTGAATTAATTTTGATATTTTTAAAATGATTTTTATTGGATTTTATTAGACTAGTAGCACTTTTTGAATTATCTGAATTTGTGTGGATTTTATTTGGCATTATAAAAATGTCCACGTTGTAGAAAATCTTTTTCTGCAAATTTTGGTATATTATATGCCTATATAATATTTTTATTTATTTTCTTTTCTTTGTTTTCAATTGTCTGTGTTAAAAAAATTGTGTTTATATAAAAGAAACTTCGCCGACTGGGCCGGCCCAGCCAACGGGCCAGGTCGCGGCCCAGCCCAGCCGCGCACGCGCGTCCCCGACCTCCCGCAGCACTCCGCGTCTAGCACGCCGCCGGCCGCTGCCGTGTCCGAACGGGACACCGTCCCCTCGCCTTTGCCCCTCGTCCAAGCCGCCTCTCTCCTCCCTCCTATAAATCCGGAGCCCCGACCCCGCTTCTCTCCCCTCGTTCACCGCCGCACCACCGCGCCGCCGCTGCAGCGCTGCTGCCTCGCGCCACGCCGCCGTCGCCCGCGCTGCGCAAGCCGCCGCGTCTCGCCCCGCAACGCCGGAGTTCGCCGCCGGCCGAATCCGCCGCCCCTGGTTTTTCGTTGGAAACCGCCGAACCAGTATAACCCTCCCCGGTCCGGTTTATTTTTATTTTTAGATTTCCTCGGTTTTTCCTTTAAAAGTCGGTTTTATATTTTAGTTAGGTTAAATTGTGGACATTCACCCGTTAGTATTCGGTGATGAACGGTTTTCGTCGGTTTTGTTTCTGTAGCGAACGTCCGTTCGGTAGGATTTTTCTTTTTATTTTAATTTTCGGCTAGGGACCTATCCATGATAATTTTTTCACAGATTAGTCCCTGAACTTCAAACAACCACATCTTTTTACTCGTTTGTCCAAATCCAACGAAACCAACGCCCACTTCTTCGTTATGATCTCCTCTATCCAGTAAAATAACTTAAACATGTTTTTGAAAATTTAAAGTTTGCTTTCGAACAGATTTGAATTTGAATCTTCTTTTGTTCGTAACTTGAGTTTCGTAGCTCCGTTTGAGTTGATTCTTTTTGCAAATTAAAGCTCTTGACCTAAACTTTATGATAAGGCCAAATTCACATAATTTTGTTACTGTTAGAAATAGTTTTATGTTGCAAGAGTTATTTGCTTGATTTTGTTGTTTTCCGAATCGTTCTTCAGTGTTTTGAGTGATTGCTTATGTGTGGTTACTATTGCTTGCTTACGATAGATTGACCAGAGTGAGACGAGTAGATATATAAAGAGTTTTGAGTGCGAATCATCTTCATCAACATTGCAGGCAAGTTCATACTTTGATCATATCCCTTTTATACCTAGTTTTTATGCATTAGTTTCACCCTCAAACATTGCATGAGTAGGATTGATAACATGTGGGTACTGGGAAGTAGTTGATGAGGTAGGAACCTATTGCCCTGCATTCAACCCTTGGGAGTTACTATTACGCTATGCTTATATTGCCATGTTATGCTCGTAGACGTGGGTTGGGTTTTGAGAGTATCCATGACAGATGTGAGATTGTTAATTAACGGTTTACTTAAGGTGGCAACTTAAACACACATCTGGGTGGATTGAGGCACCTGGGTATTCCAGGATTGCCTGTCTAGGCACCTGGGTAGACCAGGATTGCCTGTTTTTTTTGTGGACCGCCACCCAGGCTCAAAGGGATCATGAGATTATTCATACTAGAAACTTCCGTGTGCAGCCACAAGCTACTATGGGCTCTAACGTAGTTGACTAAGTCGTGCGAACTCTTACAGTGGTAGACTAGAAGATGTAGGGGAAAGTAGGTGTAACAGTCTACCCATCGTAAGGTGCTAGCCCTTCTAAAAGACTATGTCTCGGTCATCCGTTTCTCAAACACCATGTAGTGCGAGAAATCCAATGGAGGAGATCGTGTCTTGTGGGGAAAAGTGCGCAAACCTCTGCAGAGTGTACAAACTAATCATGATTAGTCGTGTCCCTGGTCATGGACGTCTTGAGTATCTAGTACCTGGATTATCATGTGACTTTAATTAATTTTGTTGGGTTTTAATGATGATACTTAATTGGGATTGAGGATGCTGTCAACCATTCTCAATGTTTAACAACCACCATGATAGTTAAATAAAATTTATTCCTTTGTAGTAGGGAAAACTGGCTTTTCGCAAAAACCTTATAACCATAGAGCTTTTCCACCAGCCATATATGCATGTAGTGATAGCCATATTTCAGCATTTCTCTACAGTGTGAATTTGCCAGTACATTCAATGTACTGACCCTTTGTGGCTGCAACATCTCATGTTGCAGGATATCTTACGACGAGTAAGTGATACATTAAGGTTACGATTTCTGCACTCAACTTTGTCGTTGGTGTTGATGGGAATCCACAACCTTGTTACTTCCGCTATTTGGATTGAGGTAATAATGTTTTACGTTACTTTCTACATGTGATTTACAGCTGTTATAAATCCTCGAGTACTGTGAGTGTCAGCATACCGATCCAGGGATGACACTTAAGCACAGAGACTTGACCGTCTGAGGTCGGGTCGCTACGCATGTGGATCCAAATCAGCCCCTTACGAAGCAACGCATAAACTAGGGTTTAAGCTTCTGTCACTCTAGCAACCCATCATCTACTTATTACTTCCCAATGCCTTCCTCTAGGACCAAATAATGGTGAAGTGTTATGTAGTCGACGTTCACATAACACCACTAGAGGCTAGACAACATACATCTTATCAAAATATCAAACGAATACCAAATTCACATGACTACTAATAGCAAGACTTATCCCTTGTCCTCAGGAACAAACGTAACTACTCACAAAACATATTCATGTTCATAATTAGAGGGGTAATAATATGCATATAGGATCTGAACATATGATCTTCCACCAAATAAACCAACTAGCATCAACTACAAGGAGTAATCAACACTAATAGCAACCAACTAGCACCAATCCCGGACTTTGAGACAAGAATTGGATACAAGAGATGAACTAGGGTTTGGAGAGGAGATGGTGCTGGTGAAGATGTTGATGGAGATTGCCCTATCCCGATGAGAGGAGCGTTGGGGATGACGATGGTGATGATTTCCCCCTCCCGGAGGGAAGTGTCCCAGGCAGAACAGCTCTGCCGGAGCCCTAGATTGGTTCCGCCAAGGTTCCGCCTCGTGGCGGCGGAGTTTCGTCCTGAAAAGTTCTTCTTTATTTTTTTCTCATCGAAAGACTTCATATAGGAGAAGATGGGCGTCGGAGACCCACCAGGGGGCCCACGAGGTAGGGGGGCGCGCCCCCCACCCTCGTGAGCAGGGTGTGGGCCCCCTGGCCTTCATCTTTGGCGAGGATTTTTTCATTATTTATTTTAAGATATTCCGTGGAGTTTCAGGACTTTTGGAGTTGCACAGAATAGGTCTATAATATTTCCTCCTTTTCCAGCCCAGAATTCCAGCTGCCGGCATTCTCCCTCTTCATGTAAACCTTGCAAAATAAGAGAGAATAGCCATAAGTATTGTGACATAACGTGAAATAACAACCCATAATGCAATTCATATCGATATAAAAGCATGATGCAAAATGGACGTATCAACTCCCCCAAGCTTAGACCTCGCTTGTCCTCAAGCAAAAAGCCGATAACAATAAATATGTCCCCATGTTTAGAGTTAGAGGCGTCGATAAAAATAAAATACGGACATGAAGGCATCATGATTATTCTCATAACAGCAACATATATGGATTTTGTCATATGATTACTTATGTTCAAGTGATGATCTATTCACAATGCAAAAGTATGAATCAGAAACCTTATTGGGCTCCAACAAACTATAATCTCAGTCATTGAAGCAGTTGCAATTTATCATAACATCGGAAAGAGTCTATGTCAGAGCTAAAAAGCAAATCCACATACTCAACTATCATTTAGTCCTTCATAATTGCTAACACTCACGCAATACTTGTGGTTATGAAGTTTTAATCGGACACAGAGAAAGATAGGGACTTATAGTTTTGCCTCACAACCTTTTACCTCAAGGGTAATGTCAACAATAATAATTCATGCTCCCCTACATCCAATTAGATATATATATATCATGTTCTTTCCAACATGCTGGGCTTGCCAAAGGATAAAATGAAAAAGGAAAGGTGAAGATCACCATGACTCTTGCATAAGGTAGAGGATAATAATAAAAGATAGGCCCTTCACAGAGGGAAGCAGAGGTTGCCATGCGCTTTTATGGTTGGATGCACAAAATCTCAATGCGAAAGAACGTCACTTTATATTGCCCCTTGTGATATGAACCTTTATTATGCAGGCCGTCGCTTTTATTACTTTCACATCACAAGATCGTATAAAGCTTATTTCTCCCACACCAATCAATCATACATATTTAGAGCAATTTTTATTGCTTTGCACCAATGACAACTTACTTGAAGGATCTTACTCAATCCATAGGTAGATATGGTGGACTCTCATGGCAAAACTGGTTTAAGGGTATTTGGAAGCACAAGTAGTATCTCTACTTGGTGCTGAGAATTTGGCTAGCATTAGGGGGAATGGCAAGCTCAACAAGTTAGAGGATCCATGACAACATACTTTCTCTCAGATATAAGAAAGACATAACTCATTACGTTGTCTTCCTTGTCCAACATCAACTCTTTAGCAGGTCATATTTTAATGAGTGCTCCCAATCATAAAAGATGTCAATGATAATATATCTATATGTGAAACCTCTCTTTCCTTATTACTTCCTATTAATTGCAACAATGACCAAAGCTATGTCTGCCAACTCCCAACAACTTTTAGTCATCATACTCTTTCTATGTGAAGTCATTACTCTCAATAAGATCAATATGAGCTCTTGTTTCTTTTTATTCTTTTTCTTCTTTTCTTTTATTCACTCAAGATCATGGCAAAATAATCAAGCCCTTGACTCAACACTAATCTTTGTTATATAGCTCACGGACTCAATTACATAGAGAGATCACAAAGCAAAACTCAAAACTAGATCATGCCATCAACTTTATTCTACTAGATCAAGACACTACTAATAGGATCGAACTAAAGAAAAACGATAAAGATAGGAGTTGTGATGTGATACGATACCGGGGCACCTCCCCCAAGCTTGGCAGTTGCCAAGGGGAGTGCCCATACCCATGTGATTATGTCTCCTTTGTTTGTGAAGAAGGTGGTGGTGATGGATAATTGCACATCGAGCGTAAGAGGTCCTCCAGCTTGTGGATAATACCCTTGAGTGCGACAATATGCTCTTTCAACAAAATATTTTATTGTGTGAGATACTTGTTCTTTATACGAGCTAACTCAATCATCTTGAAAGCTTCAATCTCAGTTGGGGTAACAAGGTTATGATCAAGTTGAAGGATGTCTTTTGCTGTCGGAGCTTGATCCTCTGTGGCCTTCTTGATCCTTTCATCCCTGTTGACCTTCGTGGGTTCTTCCCTCTTCAGATCTATCTTCATTAGCCAAGCATCATTGTCACCATTATTGGAGAAGGGGGACGACATGATGCCTAGCCTTGAAAACCCTGACAGAAAACAGCTCAAAACAAGAACAGAAGAGATTTGCGTGATACGGGAGTCAAAACCTTTGGGAGAATATATAATGAATTTTTACCAACCAAAATATGTATCATGCAAGAAAACGGAGTCTGGAAGGCACACGAGGTGCTCACGAGGTAGGGGGCGCGCCCAGAGGGATAGGGCGCGCCCACCACCCTCATGGGGCCCTCGTGTCCTTCCCGGACTGCTACTTATTTTTCTATTTTTCTAACTATTCCAAAACGGAGAAATATTGCCTTAAAAATTGTTTTGGAGTCGGTTTGCTTACCGTACCACATACCTATTCCTTTTGGAGTCTGAACTAGTCTGTAAAGTGTCCCTTATGTATTCCTCCAGGGTTACGGTTTCAATAATATTGGTTTCAACATTTATGGGATTACCTGAGATATAATGTTTGATTCTTTGACCGTTTACCACCTTCGGATTTGTGCCTTCGAAGTTGTTGATTTTTATGGCACTGGAACGACCTCCTCGATAACGTAGGGGCCTTCCCATTTAGAGAGAAGTTTTCCTGCAAAAAATCTTAGACGAGAGTTGTATAGCAATACATAATCACCTACATTAAACTCATGCTTTTGTATCCTTTTGTCATGCCATCTTTTAAATTTTTCTTTAAACAACTTGGCATTTTCATACGCTTGGGTTCTCCATTCATCAAGTGAGCTAATATCAAATAACCTCTTCTCACCGGCAAGTTTGAAATCATAGTTGAGCTCTTTAATAGCCCAATATGCCTTATGTTCTAGTTCGAGAGGTAAGTGACATGCTTTTCCATAAACCATTTTGTACGGAGACATACCATAGGATTTTTAGATGCAGTTCTATAAGCCCATAATGCATCATCAAGTTTCTTAGACCAATTCTTTCTAGACCTATTAACAGTCTTTTGCAAAATTAATTTGAGCTCTCTGTTGCTCAATTCTACTTGACCACTAGACTGCGGGTGATTAGGAGATGCAATTCTATGATTAACATCATACTTAGCAAGCATTTTACGGAAAGCACCATGAATAAAGTGTGAACCACCATCAGTCATTAAATATCTAGGGACTCTAAACCTCGGAAAAATAACTTCTTTAAGCATTTTAATAGAAGTGTTATGATCAGCACTACTAGTTGGAATAGCTTCTACCCACTTAGTAACATAATCAATAGCAACTAGAATATGTGTATATCCATTAGAGGCAGGAAAAGGTCCCATATAATCAAAGCCCAAACATCGAATGGTTCAATAACAAGTGAATAATTCATAGGCATTTCTTGACGTCTACTAATATTACCAATTCTTTGGCATTCATCGCAAGACAAGACAAACCTACGGGCATCCTTGAAGAGAGTAGGCCAATAAAAACCGGATTGCAATACCTTATGTGCAGTTCTATCTCCGGTGTGGTGTCCTCCATAAGCTTCGGAGTGGCACTTGCGTAGGATCTGTTCCTGTTCATGCTCAGGTACAAAATGTCTAATAACACCATCTACTCCTTCTTTATAAAGATGTGGGTCATCCCAGAAGTAATGTCTCAAATCATAGAAGAACTTTTTATTTTGTTGGTATGTGAAGCTAGGTGGTATGAATTTAGCAACTATGTAATTAGCATAATCAGCATACCAAGGAGTACTACGAGAAGTACTTATGACATTTAATTGTTCATCAGGAAAGCTATCATTAATAGGTAGTGGGTCATCAAGAACATTCTCTAACCTAGATAAGTTGTCTGCAACGGGGTTCTCAGCTCCCTTTCAATCAACAATATGCAAATCAAATTCTTGTAGCAAGAGAACCCATCTAATAAGTCTAGGTTTAGCATCTTTCTTTTCCATAAGATATTTAATAGCAGCATGATCAGTGTGAATAGTTACTTTAGAATCAACAATATAAGGTCTGAACTTATCACAAGCAAATACAACTACTAAAAGTTCTTTTTCAGTAGTAGCATAATTTCTTTGAGCATTGTCTAGAGTCTTACTAGCATAATTAATAAAATTTAATTTCTTATCAACTCTTTGCCCTAGAACAGCACCTACAGCATAATCACTAGCATCACACATAATTTCAAAGGATAAATTCCAATCAGGTGGCTGAACAACAGGTGCAGAGACTAATGCTTTCTTAAGTATTTCAAATGCTTCTACACAATCATCATCAAAGACAAATGGTACATCTTTTTGCAATAAATTATTCAGAGGCGGAGAAATTTTTGAGAAGTCCTTAATGAACCTCCTATAAAATCCGGCGTGACCAAGTAAACTTCTTATACCTTTGATGTCCTTGGGACATGGCATCTTTTCAATAGCATCAACCTTGGCTTTATCAACTTCAATACCTCTTTTAGAAACTTTATGCCCCAAGACAATACCTTCATTAACCATAAAGTGGCACTTTTCCCAATTCAAGACAAGATTAGTTTCTTCACATCTCTGCAAAACTCGATCAAGATTGCTCAAGCAACCATCAAAAGAGGAACCATAGACGGAAAAGTCGTCCATGAAAACCTCTCAAATCTTTTCACAAAAGTCAGAGAATATAGCCATCATGCATCTTTGAAAGGTAGCAGGTGCATTACATAGACCAGAAGGCATACGTCTATAAGCAAAAGTACCAAAAGGGCATGTAAAAGTAGTCTTTGATTGGTCTCTAGCTGACACAGGTATTTGAGAGAAACCAGAATAACCATCTAGAAAGCAGTAATGTGTATGTTTGCATAATCTTTCTAGCATTTGATCAATAAAAGGTAAGGGGTAATGATCCTTCTTAGTAACCTTATTTAATTTGTGGAAATCAATTACCATCCTATAACCTGTGATAATTCTTTGTGGAATCAATTCATCTTTATCATTAGGGACTACAGTAATACCTCCCTTCTTAGGGACACAATGGACAGGACTTACCCACTGACTATGAGCAACGGGATAAATTTTACCTGCCTCCAGAAGCTTGAGTATTTCTTTTCTTACCACTTCTTTCATTTTAGGATTCAGACGTCATTGAGGATCACGAACTGGTTTGGCGTTCGCCTCCAAATTTATTTTATGTTGACACAGAGTGGGGCTAATGCCCTTAAGATCATCAGAGTATATCCAATAGCAGCACGGTGCTTCTTCAGAGTTTTCAACAATCTTTCTTCTTCATGCTATGAAAGATTAGCACTAATAATAACAAGATATATCTTCTTTTCATTAGGATAAGCATATTTAAGATTATCAGGCAACGGTTTGAGCTCAAACACGGGATCACCCTTGGGTGGAGGAGGATCCCCTAGGATTTCAACAGGCAAATTGTGTTGCAGAACAGGTTCCTGTTTAAAGAATACTTCATCTATTTCCCTTCTTTCACTCATGAACATATCATTTTCATGGTCTAGCAAATAGTGTTCTAAAGGATCACTAGGAGGTACGGCAATAGAAGCAAGACCAATAATTTCATCCTTACTAGGTAATTCTTCCTCACGATGTTGTTTACTAAATTTAGAGAAATTAAACTCATGAACCATAGTAACAACATTCTTTTCGTGGTATATCTTAGCATTAACAGTGTTCAAGAAGGGTCTACCAAATATAATGGGACAAAAGCTATCTTGTGGGGAACCAAGAACAAGAAAATCAGCAGGATATTTAGTTTTCCCACACAAGAGTTCGACATCTCTAACAATTCCCACTAGTGATATAGTATCCCTATTAGCAAGTTTAATAGTGACATCAATTTCTTCTAACTCAACAGGTGCAATGTCATGCATAATTTCTTTGTATAAGTCAATAGGTATGGCACTAGCACTAGCACCCATATCACATAAGCCATGATAACAATGATCTCCTATTTTAACAGAAATAACAGGCACGCCTACCACAGGTCTATGTTTATCTTTGGCACAAGGTTTAGCAACTCTAGCAGTTTCACCGCAAAATTGAATAACATGCCCATCAATATTATCAGACAAGAGATCTTTAACAATGGCAATATTAGGTTCTACTTTAACTTGCTCAGGAGGTGTATAAGTTCTAATATTGCTTTTACGAACAACAGTTGAAGCTTTAGCATGATCCTTTATTCTTACAGGAAAAGGTGGTTTCTCAATATAAGAAGTAGGAACAATAGGATCATTATAAGTGACAGTCTTTTCTTCAACTTTAATAGGTGCAGCTACTTTTACTTCTATGGGAGGATGATATTTAAACCACTTCTCCTTAGGGAGATCAACATAAGTAGCAAAAGATTCACAGAAAGAAGCTACTATCTCAGAGTCAAGTCCATATTTAGTGCTAAACTTACGGAAAATATCGGTATCCGTAAAAGATTTAACACAATCAAACTTAGGTGTCATACCTGAATCCTTACCTTCGTCGAGATCCCAATCTTCAGAGTTGCATTTAATTCTATCCAATAAATCCCATCTAAATTCAGTAGTCTTCATCATAAAAGAGCCAGCACAAGAAGTATCGAGCATGGTTTGATTATTATGAGAAAGCCGAGCATAAAAACTTTGAATAATTATTTCTCTCGAGAGCTCATGATTGGGGCATGAATATAACATTGATTTTCGCCTCCCCCAAGCTTGAGCGATGCTTTCTCCTTCGCGAGGCCAGAAATTATATATATAATTGCGATCACGATGAACAAGATGCATAGGGTAATACTTTTGACAAAATTCCAGTTTCAATCTTTTATAGTTCCATGATCTCATATCATCACATAGCCTATACCATGTCAATGCATCTCCCTTCAAAGATAAAGGGAAGACCTTCTTCTTAGCAACATCACCAGGTATACCTGCAAGCTTAAATAACCCACAAACTTCATCCACATATATTAAGTGCTCATCAGGATGCTTTGTTCCATCTCCTGTAAAAGGGTTAGCTAGCAGTTTTTCCATCATACCTGAAGGAAATTCAAAAGGAGTTTCATTTTCAATAGGTTCAGTAGGTTGAGGAGCAACTCTTTGCTCTACTGGACGGGGTGAAGATACCCCGAACAAGCCCCTCAGAGAATTACTTTCCATAGTAACAAGTGACAGTAAATTTCAGCACACTATATAAATTTTTCCTTACCAAATTCCACCTACCAGAAGCGCTACACTCCCCGGCAACGGCGCCATAAAAGAGTCTTGATGACCCACAAGTATAGGGGATCTATCGTAGTCCTTTCGATAAGTAAGAGTGTCGAACCCAACGAGGAGCAGAAGGAAATGATAAGCGGTTTTCAGCAAGGTATTCTCTGCAAGTACTGAAATAAGTGGTAACAGATAGTTTTGTGACAAGATAAATTGTAACGAGCAACAAGTAACAAAAGTAAATAAGATGCAGCAAGATGGCCCAATCCTTTTTGTAGCAAAGGACAAGCCGGAACAAACTCTTATAATAGGAAAAGCGCTCCCGAGGACACATGGGAATATCGTCAAGCTAGTTTTGATCACGTTCATATGATTCGCGTTTGGTACTTTGATAATTTGATATGTGGGTGGACCGGTGCTTGGGTGTTGTTCTTACTTGAAAAAGCATCCCACTTATGATTAACCTCTATTGAAAGCATCCTCAACTACAACAAAAGTATTAAGGTAAACCTAACTATAGTATGAAACATGTGGATCAAAATCAGCCCCTTACGAAGCAACGCATAAACTAGGGTTTAAGCTTCTGTCACTCTAGCAACCCATCACCTACTTATTACTTCCCAATGCCTTCCTCTAGGCCTAAATAATGGTGAAGTGTTATGTATTCGACGTTCACATAACACCACTAGAGGCTAGACAAGATACATCTTATCAAAATATCGAACGAATACCAAATTCACATGACTACTAATAGTAAGACTTCTCCCTTGTCCTCAGGAACAAACGTAACTACTCACAAAGCATATTCATATTCATAATCAGAGGGGTAATAATATGCATATAGGATCTAAACATATGACCTTCCACCAAATAAACCAACTAGCATCAACTACAAGGAGTAATCAACACTACTAGCAACCTACTAGCACCAAGCCCGGACTTTGAGACAAGAATTGGATACAAGAGATGAACTAGGGTTTGGAGATGAGATGGTGCTGGTGAAGATGTTGTTGGAGATTGCCCTCTCCTGATGAGAGGAGTGTTGGTGATGACGATGGTGATGATTTCCCCCTCCCGGAGGGAAGTGTCCCCGGCAGAACAGCTCTGCCGGAGCCCTAGATTGGTTCCGCCAAGGTTCCGCCTCGTGGCGGCGGAGTTTCGTCCCGAAAAGTTCTTCTTTATTTTTTTTCTCATTGAAAGACTTCATATAGGAGAAGATGGGCATCGGAGACCCACCAGGGGGCCCACGAGGTAGGGGGCGCGCCCTAGGAGGGGGGGCGCTCGTAAGTAGGGTGTGGGCCCCCTGGCCTTCATCTTTGGCGAGGATTTTTCTTTATTTATTTTAAGATATTCCGTGGAGTTTCCGGACTTTTGGAGTTGCACAAAATAGGTCTCTAATATTTGCTCCTTTTCCAGCCTAGAATTCCAGCTGCTGGCATTCTCCCTCTTCATGTAAACCTTGTAAAATAAGAGAGAATAGCCATAAGTATTGTGACATAACGTGAAATAACAGCCCATAATGCAATAAATATCGATATAAAAGCATGATGAAAAATGGACGTATCAGGAGGTCTCATCAGGTGCTGGGAGATGCGCGCCTCACGAGGTGGAAACCACTTCAGACGCATCGAGCTAAGTTATCCTTACATGGCTACATAAAGCACTGATACCACAACACAACTCGGAAGCGATAAACACAGCATAAGGCAGAAAAAGCGTTACGGTTTATCATACGCCCCTGTGGGGCCCCTACTTGTTTCTTGTGATACAGGGAGAAAAGAAAAAAATAGGCAAAAGCAGCCCCTAAGCCCGCGACTACTCCCGAGAATCAGCTCCCAACGCTTCCCCAAACTCAGCCGGATCCCTCCTCGCGCTTCGCTGGGGCACGACGACGGGACGACCCGCAACGGTCCTCGAAGCGAGCCTGGCGACGGGGCGGTTGGTCATAGCCGCCGCTGCTGGAGCTTTCGCCGGAGGAGGAACCACCACTGCTGGACGAGCCGCGGCCATCACCGAGGGCAAGCTCGCCCTCGTCCTCGTCGCAGCCATCGCGAAGGCCGAGCACTTCGTCGCTGTCACTGTCTTCAGGGCAGCACCCAGCGCGGCGACCGTCTTCCCCGAACGCCCTCACAAAGAGGGTCACAACACCGTCGTACTTGAAGTGCAGGGTGCACTGCCTGCTTAGACCGCGAGTGCGGGAAAATGTCTACCAGCCACGGTCCAGTGCTACGTTGCCCGTGACGGAGATCCCCACCGCAACCCACGAGGCCTTGCTACAGCAGCCGTCCGCCTGCAGCCAGAGAATGGAAGCTGGAGCCAGGTGCCGGTCGGGTTCTCCGACCACACAACGAACTCCGGCAGCACCTCCGCCGAGTGGAAGCATGGCCGGGGAGGCCTCGCTACCATGGCGTGCCTCCCCTCGTCGACGGGACCGCCACGCCCCAAGCGGCTTCCGCCAGGAGGAGAAACGCCGCCTCGGACGCCCGGAGCGGCACTGGACCCCGAAGAGACTCGCCCTTGCCCGTGAGGAACCACAGCAGGGGTCGCGACGTGCTTACAAGGGCGACCACGCCCCCTCTTGGGCGGAGGAGAGCCGGACCCCTCTTGGCGAGCCTTCCCTTTCTCCGCGGCCGAGAACCTCTTCATTAGTGCCATGGGCGTCGCTACTAGCAGTGAAGCAAGGAAGAAGAAGCAAGCGGAACAGAGGAAGGGATGGGCAACGGGGGCTCCGCTTCCTCCCCATTTATAGCAGGAGGAGGCCAACCGACGTCCCCCACGATCGCAGGTAATGATGGCTTTTCTGCATGTACCAGGGACTTGTCAAGTTCGGCAGTTCCTGAGGCAGCGTAGGGAAGCGGAGACGCCCATGTCCCGTCAGTCGCCACGAGTCAATCAAGGCCGCGGGCGGTTGGGGCCCGTGACGCTCCGCACTTGCCCCTTGGCTTCGCCTCGAAGCCAAGTCCTTACGCGCCTTGGGCCCAGGGGCTACTGTCGGCGTTCTGGGAATGGGGATCCCCAGACTTGCCTGCCTGCGGCCCACAACGTGGCTCCACTAATGGCCTGGTACGGCCCATCTTCACCGGCAAACACTCAGGACCCTCGCGAGGGGCCAAGCCTCGCTAGGCGGGCAACACAAGACCTCCTTAGGGGCAGCCTCACTAGGCTGGCTCGCAAGGAGCGGAGAGATCAAGGCGAGGGGCACCTTGTGAGGTTCCCGTGACGTGAGCCATGACGACCAAGGCCAGGCGGGCGCCAGGTGGGTGCCAGTGGGTGCAGAGTACTGGTTTCCTCTTTGGTGCTAAAGAAGCAGGCGCAGGCGAGGAGTCCCGAGGCATCAGGCAAAGGTTTCCATATCGCTGCAACGAGACCAAGACCAGCAGGATGGCAGGATGGAGGTCATCATGGAGCCCATGAGGCGTCACCACCACAGGCTTTGGCACGCGTAAACCACCTTTTGTCAGGATAGCACGTACTAGTTGTCCCCCTTCGAATAGGCCGTTGTGGGATCGCTTCCTGCCTAAATATTTGGAAAGAGGACCCGGGCCCCTATAAATAGGACTAGCCACCACCATAGGAGGCAACTGATCCTGGATCAGATCCATTCCATCCACACAAGCACAAGATCACCGAGCTCAAGAACACCTCTCCTCAGGAGGCAGTTCTTCCCTTGTACTTGTTCATCCCCAGCCTACAAGGCAATCCACCACACCACACTGGAGTAGGGTATTACACCACATCGGTGGCCTAAACCAGTATAAACTCTTGTGTCCCTTGTTCCTCGGTTCGGCGAGCTAGGCTTTGAGATCGTGGTGAGAGCATGAGCTAGGGGGAGAGAGATCTTCGTGCACATCCCAGAGTCCGAACCTCAAGGGTTTTGCCGGAACCCGTAATCCGACATCCAGTGATCCACTCCTGGATCACTTTGTACCCCCTTGCCAGACTCATGGCAAGGCTGTAGGATCGAAAGTATGTCTAGAGGGGGGGTGATTACACTACTTGACCAAATAAAAATCTAGCCTTTTCCCAATTTTAGTTCTTGGCAGATTTTAGCTATCTTAGCACAAGTAAAGCAATCTCCACACAATTCAAGCAAGCATGCAAAAGAGTATATGAGCAGTGGAAAGTAAAGCATGCAACTTGCAAGAATGTAAAGGGAAGGGTTTGGAGGATTCAAACGCAAAATTAGAGACACAGATGTTTTTGTCGTGGTTCCGATAGGTGGAGCTATCGTACATCCACGTTGATGGAGACTTCAACCCACGGAGGGTAACGGTTGCGCGAGTCCACGGAGGGCTCCACCCTGAAGGGTCCACGAAGAAGCAACCTTGTCTATTCCATCACGGCCGTCGCCCACGAAGTACTTGCCTCACTAGCGGTAGATCTTCACGAAGTAAGCGATCTCCTTGCCCTTACAAACTCCTTGGTTCAACTCCACAATCTTGTCGGAGGCTCCCAAGTGACACCTAGCCAATCTAGGAGACATCACTCTCCAAGAAGTAACAAATGGTGTGTTGATAATGAACTCCTTGCTCTTGTGCTTCAAATGATAGTCTCCCCAACACTCAACTCTCTCTCACAGGATTTGGATTTGGTGGAAAGAAGATTTGAGTGGAAAGCAACTTGGGGAAGGCTAGAGATCAAGATTCATATGGTAGGAATGGAATATCTTGACCTCAACACAAGTGTAGGTGGTTCTCTCTCAGAAAATGTGTATTGGAAGTGTAGGTATGTTCTGATGGCTCTCTCCACAAATGAAGAGTGGGTGGAGGGGTATATATAGCCTCCACACAACATCTAACCGTTACACACAATTTGCCAAACTCGGTGGGACCGAATGGTTAAACTCGGTCGGACCGATTCAGCAAACCTAGTGACCGTTAGGATTTTCGGTGGGACTGAGATGCAACTCGGTAGGACCGATATGGTTAGGGTTAGGGCATAACGTAATCTTAGTGTGACCGATTCCACAAACTCGGTGGGACTGATTTTGGTAATAAGCTAACCAGAGAGTTGGTCAGGTAAACTCGGTGGGACCGATTCGCTCATCTCGGTGAGACCGAAATGTTACAAAAGGGAAACAGAGAGTATACATTACAATCTCGGTGGGACCGATCGCTCATCTCGGTAAGACCGAAACATTACGAAGGGAAACAGAGAGATTACAATCCCATCTCGGTGAGACCGAGATCCCTATCGGTGAGACCGATTTTCCTAGGGTTTGTGGCAGTGGCTATGACATCTGAAACTCGGTGGCGCCGGATAGAAAGAATCGGTGGGGCCGAGTTTGACTTTTGGTTTAGGTCATATGTGGATGTGGGAAGGTAGTTGAGGGTTTTGGAGCATATCACTAAGCACTTTGAGCAAGCACGCCATTAATCAACACCTCATCCCTCCTTGATAGTATTGGCTTTTCCTATAGACTCAATGTGATCTTGGATCACTAAAATATAAAATGTAGAGTCTTGAGCTTCAAGCTTGAGCCAAACTTTTTGTCCTTAGAATTTTGAGGGATCCACTTTCCTCATCCATGCCATGCCATTCATTGAGCTTTTCCTGAAATATTAATCTTGGAATACTGTTAGCTCAATGAGCTATATGTTGTTAGGAATTACCAAAACCACCCAGGGATAGTTGCACTTTCAAAGGCACACATCAGCATGCCATACATCATAGAGACTATGGCTGAAGCATATGGGACTACTTGCATCCTTTCTCTTTCTTCTGCCGTGGTCGAGTCTTGAGTCTTACTCAACTTCAGACCTTACATTACATGAAAGAACTCCTTCTTTGACTGATCCATTTTGAAATCCTTCAAAATCTGGTCAAGGTACGTGCTCTATGAAAATCTTATCAGGTGTCTTGATCTATCTGTATAGATCTTGATGCCCAATATGTAAGCAACTTTACCCGGGTCTTCCTTTGAAAAACTCCTTTCAAACAACCCTTCATACTTTCCAAAAATTCTACATCATTTCGACATATACTATCAGAAATGCTATAGAGCTCCCACTCACTTTCTTGTAAATATAAGCTTCTCCACACACTTGTATAAACCCATAACTCTTTGATCACCTCATCAAAGTGCATATTCCAACTCCGAGATGCTTGCACCAGTCCATAGATGGATCGATGGAGCTTGCATACTTTGTTAGCATCCTTAGGATAGACAAAACCTTCTGGTTGCATCATATACAACTCTTCCTTCAGAAACCATTAAGGAATGCCGTTTTGATTTCCATTTGCCAGATCTCATATTTGCGGCAATAGCTAACATGATTCTAACAGACCTAAGCATCGCTACGGGTGAGAAAATCTCATCATAGTCAACCCCTTGAATTTGTCGGAAACCCTTTGTGACAAGTCGAGCTTTATAGATGGTGACATTACCATCGGTGTCTATCTTCTTCTTAAGATCCATTTATTCTCAATGGCTTGCCGATCATCAGGCAAGTCCACCAAAGTCCATACTGTGTTCTTATACATGGATCGTATCTCGGATTTCGTGGCCTCTAGCCAATTGTCGGAATTCGGGCTCATCATAGCTTCTTCATAGCTCGTAAGTTCGTTGTTGTCTAACAACATGACTTCCAGGACAGGATTACCATACCATTCTGGTGCGGGACGTACCCTGGTCGACCTACAAAGTTCAGTAGTAACTTGATCTGAAGTTTCATGATCATCAAATTAGCTTCTCTTCGGTTGGTGTAGGCATCACGGGAACTACTCTCGGTGATGTGCTACCTTCCAATTTGAGAGAAGGTACGATTACCTCATCAAGTTCTACTTTCCTCCCACTCACTTCTTTCGAGAGAAACTCCTTCTCTGGAAAGGACCCATTCTTGGCAACAAAGATCTTGCATTCGGATCTGTGGTAGAAGGTATACCCAATGGTCTCTTTAGGGTATCCTATGAAGAAACAGTTATCGGCTTTGGGTTCGAGCTTATCAGGCTGAAGCCTCTTAACATAAGCGTCGCATCCCCAAAGTTTAAGGAACGATAGCTTAGGTTTCTTGTCAAACCACAACTCATACGGTGTCATCTCAACGGATTTAGATGGTGCCGTATTTAAAGTGAATGTAATTGACTCTAATGCATAAACCCCAAAACTATAGTGGCAAATCGATAAGAGACATCATAGAATGCACCATATCCAATAGAGCACGTCTACAACGTTCGAACACACCATTACACGATGGTGTTCCAGGTGGCATGAGTTGTGAAACAATTTTCACATTGTCTTATACATACCAAACTCGTAACTCAGATATTCACCTCCATGATCATATCGTAGACATTTTATCTTCTTGTCACGATGATCTTTAACTTCACTCTGAAATTGCTTAAACTTTCAAAAAATTCAGACTTGTGTTTCATCAAGTAAATATACCAGTATCTACTCAAATCATCTGTGAAGGTAAGATAATAACGATATCCACTGTGTGCTTCAATACTCATTGGACCGCATACATCGGTATGTATAATTTCCAATAGGTCACTAGCTCGCTCCATTATTCCAGAGAACGGAGTTTTTGTCATCTTGCCCATGAGGCATGGTTAACATGTCTCAAATGATTCACAATCAAGAGATTCCAAAAGTCCATCAGCATGGAGCTTCTTCATGCACTTTACACCAATATGACCTAAGAGGTAGTGCCACAAGTATGTGGTACTATCATCATTAACTCTGCATCTTTTTGCGTCAATATTATGAATATGTGTATCACCACGATCGAGATTCAACAAGAATAAACCATTCACAAGGGGTGCATGACCATAAAAGATATTATCCATATAAATAGAAAAACCATTATTCTTTGAATTAAATGAATAACCGTCTCGCAGTAAAAAAGATCCAGATATAATGTTCATGCTCAACGCAGGCACCACATAACAATTATTTAGATTCATTACTAATCTCGAAGGTATTACGAGCGTGCCAATGGTAATCATATCAACCTTGGAGACACTTCCAACACTCATCGTCACCTTGCTCTTAGCTAGTCTCCATTTACTCCGTAGTTTCTTTTTCGAGTTACAAACAGGAGCAACTGAACTAGTATCAAATACTGAGGCACTACTATGAGTACTAACAAGGTACACATCAATAACATGTATATAAAATATACCTTTATTGACGTTGCCAGCCTTCTTATCTGACAAGCACTTAGGGTACTTTCGCTTCCAGTGACCATTCGCCTTGTAAAAGAAGCACTTAGTCTCAGGCTTGGGTCTAGTCTTGGGTTTCTTCATGGGAGCGGCAACAGCCTTGCCATTCTTCTTGAAGTACCCTTTTATTCCCTTGCCTTTCTTGAAACTAGTGGTATTATTAACAATCAACACTTGATGCTTTTCCTTGATTTCTACCTCCATGGCCTTAAGTATCGCGAATAGCTCAGGGATCGTCTTCTCCGTACCTTGCATATTATAGTTCACCACAAAGCCCTTATGGCTTGGTGGCAGAGACTGGAAAACTTTGTCAACCTTTGTCTTATCTAGAAGATTTACTCCCACTTGATTCAAGCGATTGTAGCACCCAGATACTCTGAGCACATGCTCACCAACTCAGCTATTCTCATCCATCTTACAGGCAAAAGAACTTGTCAGAGGTGTCATGCTTCTCAACCTGGGCATGAGTTTGAAATACCAATTTCATCTCCTGGAACATCTCATATGCTCCGTGGTGCTCAAAAAGTTTTTGCGGCCCTGTTTCTAAGCCGTAAAGCATGGCGCATGAACTATCCAGTAGTCATCAGAACGTGTCTGCAGACGTTCACAACATGCACAGACGACGCTAGAGGGATAGGCACACCAAGCGGTGAACCAAACACATAAGCCTTCTGTGCAGCAGTGAGGACAACCCTCAGACTACAGACCTAGTCCGCATAATTGCTTACAATATCTTTCAACCTAGTCTTTCTCTAGGAACGTATTAAAAAACAAGGAGCTACAACGCGAGCTACTAATCTACAACATAATTTGCGAAGACAATTTAGACTATGTTCATGATAATTAGTTCAGTTAATCAAATTACTGATGAACTCTCACTTAAATCAACATCCCTCAAGTTGTCCGAGTGATACATGATCCAAATCAACTAACCCATGTCTGATCATCACGTGAGATGGGGTAGTCATCAATGGTGAACATCTCCATGTTGATCATATGTACTATATGACTCATGTTCGACCTTTCGGTCTCCTGTGTTCCGAGGCCATGTCTGTACATGCTAGGCTCGTCAAGTCTAACCCAAGTATTCTACATGTGTAAAACTGGCTTACACACATTGTATGTGAACGTAGAGTCTATCACACCCGATCATCACAAGGTGCTTCGAAACGACGAACTTTCGCAACGCTACATACTTAGGGAGAACACATTTATCTTGAAATTTAGTGAAGGGATCATTTTATAATGCTACTATCGTCCTAAGCAAAATAAGATGCATAAAAGATAAACATCACGTCCAATCAAAATATGTGACATGATATGGCCATCATCATCTTGTGCTTTTGATCTCCATCTCCAAAGCATGGGCATGATCTCCATCGTCACCGACATGACACCATGATCTCCACCATCGTGTCATCACGTGGTCGTCTCGTCAACTATTGCTTCTACAATTATTGCTATCGCATAGCGATAAACTAAAGCAATTACATGGCGTTAATTATTGACACGTAGGTCATAAAATACATTGAAGACAACCCTATGGCTCTTGCGGTCGCCGTACTCATTGACATGCAAGTTGTGAACCTATTACAAAACATGATCATCTCATACATCAACATATATCACATCACGTTCTGGCCATACCACAACACAACAAGCCCTACAAAGACAAGTTAGACGTCCTCTACTTTGTTGTTGCAATTTTTATGTGGCTACTAGGGAAAACTATAAGAACCATTCTTATCTACACAAATCCACAATGGTGATATACAAGTTGCCTTTTAACCTCCTACAAGGACCACCCTCATCAAATCAGATTCAACTAAAGTGGGAGAGACAGACACCCGCAAAGCCACTTTTATGCAATACAAGTTGCATGTCAAACAGTGGAACCAGTCTCATGTGCGTGGACATGTAAGGTTGGCCCGAGCTGCTTCATCCCATAGTACTTTTGAATCCAAATAAGACAAGGTAAGTAAGAAATTTGAACATCAACGCCCACAACTACTTTGTGTTCTACTCGTGCATATACATCTACGCATAGACCTAGCTCATGATGTCACTTGTGGGGAACATTACATGAAAATCATTTTTTTCCTACGATGCATAACAACGAGAGGGGAGTGTGTCTACATACCCTTGTAGACCGAAAGCGGAAGCGTACATAACGCGGTTGATGTAGTGTACTCTTCGCGATCCAATCACGATCCAATCCGATCTAGCGCTGAACGGACAACACCTCCGCGTTCAGCACACGTGTGGCTTGATGACGTCTCCTACTTCTTGATCCAGCAAGCAAGAGAGGAGAAGTAGATGGGATCTCAACTAGCATGACGGCGTGGTGGAGATGGTGGCGGTGCAATCCCGGCAGGGCTTCACCAAACGCTGTCGGAACCAATTTGAGAAGAAAATGGAGTTTTGGGAGAGGTAGGGCTGCCGCCGGGGCGTGGGATTTGGTGTGTCCAGCCCCTCCCTCTCCCCCACTATTTATAGGAGGCAAGGGGGAGGATTGGGGTGCAACCTTGGCCCCTCCTCCAAGGGAGGGGGCGCTGGCCTAGGGAGGAGACCTCCCTCCCCATGTCACGTAGGGAGGGTGCCTTCCCCCCTTAGGACACTTCCCCTTTTCCTTGTTCTAGGCGCATGGGCCTCTTGAGGCTAGTGCCCCTGGTCCATGTAGGCCAGGGAACCCCCCTACAGCCCTTGTGGGCCCCCAGCGCAGGTGGACCCCTTTCGGCACTCCCAGTACAATGCTGATAATTCCTGAAACTTTTCCGGGGACCAAAACAGGACTTCCTATATATGAATATTTACCTCCAGACCATTCCGGAGCTCCTCGTGGTATCCGGGATCTCAGCCGGGACTCTGAACAACATTTTAGTTACAAATGCACATATCCCAATACTACTCTAGCGTGATCGAACGTTAAGCGTGCGGACCCTACGGGTTCGAGAAACATGTAGACATGACCGAGACACCTCTCGAGTCATAACCAATAGTGGGACCTGGATGCCCATATTGGTTCCTACATATTCCACGAAGATCTTTATCAGTTGAACCACGATGTCAAGGATTCAGTCAATCTCGTATGCAATTCCCTTTCCGGCGATATGTTACTTGCCCGAGATTCGATCATCGGTATCTCCACACCTAGTTCAATCTCGTCACCGGCAAGTCTCTTTACTCGTTCCGTAATACAAGATCCCGTGACTAAACTCATTAGTCACATGCTTGCAAGCTTCTTATGATGTTGCATTATCGAGAGGGCCCAGAGATATCTATCCGTCACACGGAGTGGCAAATCCCAGTCTCAATCCATGCCAACCCTACAAACACCTTCGGAGATACCTGTAGAGCATCTTTATGATCACCCGGTTATGAAGTGACATTTGATATCACACAAGGTATTCCTATGGTATCTGGGCGTTGCATGATCTCATGGTCGATGGAACAGATACTTGACATGAAGAAAGTTATAGCAAATAACTTAGACGATTTGATGCTAGGCTTATGATTGGGTCTTGTTCATCACATCATTATCCTAATGATGTGATACTGTTATCAAATGAAAACTCATGTCTATGGTTTGGAAACCATAACCATCTTTGATCAACGAGCTAGTCTAGTAGAGGCTTACTAGAGACATGGTGTAGTTTATGTATTCACACATGTATTTAACTTTCCGGTCAATACAATTCTAGCATGAATAATAAACATTTATCATGAACGGGAAATATGATAGTAACCATTTATTATTGCCTCTAGGGCATATTTCCAACACGCCCAACCGCACCATGTCGTGCCTCTGCAGGAGCCGTCAGGAAGAAGAGGCCCCACCGCTGTTGGATCCATGCGGGCTTCACCCAGCGGCGGCGAGGGGGAGGGGATGAGAAGGTGACGCGGTGGACAGCAGGGTTGGGCCGCCGCCCGTGTTGCCCCGTGGAGGGAGTGATGCGAGGGCTTTTTCGATAGCTCAAATTTTTCGTGTAAATATTTTGGTTCATACGTGGAGGAGCATAACTAGTATTTTCACTCAATTAAACCACTTCATATTTTTTTTAAAAATATATAATTTTATTCATATTCAAAACCATCCTTTTTTTACAAAGTAACACACTATACTAATAGTTACGAGGAAATCTTTTGTAGACATCTTCTTTGTGGTATCAATATTTGTAAGGCGAAACAAATAGCAAGACTTGAATAAATATACTCAATTGGACGGGAGCAATGTTAATGCTAGTCGCTCATGCACACAAACTTGATTACCAAAAAAGGTTTTTGAAAGTTTTGTGAGCGACCCTCGTAGTTAAGTATGTAGACAGGTCGGGTTAACTTCATCAGTAGTTAAGTATGTAGAAGCCCATAAAAGAAGAACAGGGCTCAAGGCCCACAATCGGTTTAAAGCCTGTAGCCGTAAACCGGCGTTGGTATGTAAACTTGTATTGTAAGTTAGGAATAAGTAGAGACCAAACCAGACACGTTTATGAGCCGGTGTTGGGACTCTGTAAACCGACGGGCGTCACCCATGTATATAAGGGGACGAGCCGGCGGCGGTTCAGGACAACAGACAACAACTCGAGACTTAGGCGAAGCTTGTTTGCTCCCTAGTCATCGAAACCCCATCAATTCCATCACAAATAGACGTAGGCTTTTACCTTCATCGAAGGGGCCGAACTAGTATAAACTCCCTTGCGTCCCTGTGTCCGCTTTAACCCCTTCAAGTTAACCCATCGCGATGACTCCACGACTAAGTCCTTTCATGAGGACATCTGCCGTGACAAAACCACGACAGTTGGCACCCACCGTGGGGCTATCGCACGATGGTTTCGAGTTCTTGGAGGGCAACTTCGAAGGACTCAAGGGCTACGCTGTGGGCCGGATGACCAAGAGTCGTCGCGGCAAGTTCTACATCGACGATGCAGGATGGGGCCCCGAGGCCGGCTCAATCGAGTACGGGTATCGGGTCCCCTTTGGTGGCATACACGTCTTCATTGGCAAGATCGGTGAACCGGGCCCTGAACCGAACATCTGCACCGACCTCGTCGAGACGGCTCAGCGTGGCGATCTGCCCAGGTTAAACCGGCCGTGAAGCGTGCCTTCGTGGGAGTCAGCCATGGAGGAAGCTATGAGGATGGCTCAGAATCTGGTGGCGAGACCGTCGTTTATTCCGGTGATGAGTCATCAACTGGAGAAACCGAATCTTTGTATCAGCTACAAGATGGCCGGATTGGGGGCTGTTCCAATGGCGACTGTATTCCGGACCCCTCTGATCTGCCAAACCGGGTCGGAATATTCATGGCCGGGACACAAGCAGCGATCCACTCTTCGACCGCAGCAGCAATGATCTCCGGATCAGGAACGGCAATGACAGCCGGGGCAGGAGGCCCTGTGCACCCGCCGGCTCAAGTCTTATCTGATCTGTTTGATGCGTTGGCTACGCTCATGGCAGAGGCTAATCAGGCGGATCAGAACACCCACGATGTGGAAATTGCGAAAGTGAGGGATCAGATCACTCAAGCCAAGGCCGACCTAGGAGCTGAGAATGCCAGGATGACTGCAGAGCGGGCCGCTTTGGATGCACAAGCTTACCGACTTATGCTAGATCAGAATGCGTCGCATGAGGTCCTGAAGCGGAAGCATCGGTCTCGCTTCCCCCGGTTTTCAAAGCTAGAGATCTCTTCAACACCCCAGGAGCAGGAACCAGCAACCCGCCGGTGGTAAACCGGGCGGAAGCGCCAGGGACGGGCGCGCCGATTCACCCTCGCTTGATGGATCCGCCTTGTCAAAACGCTATTGTACCTCAGGCTGTCCCGACACCTCCAGGTCACTATTCCAACCCGATGGACAACCTTGTTGCTGCTGCTGCATGGCTGGAGGCCATCCCAATTGAAGGTGATTCTTCGCAGGCGGTAGAAACGCGCCGGGTTATGGAGCTTCTTCGGACAGCTTTGATCCAGCAGGAAGCATAGTCATACAGTCGTGGCCGAATTCATTCCACCCCTCGTCCAAGCCGGAGCTATAGCAGGCGTATGGATGAACCGGCTGTGTCAAGTAATGCACGAAACCGTGAAGTGCCCCGTGGTAACAACCCGGTGGGTGGTGTTGGTGATGCTCAGGAAGTGGTGGACCGGACCCGAGCGCGTAGGGAGGCCGAGTTAGCAGCACAGTACGAGGCTCGCCAGCTTACGCCGGTTCGTCCAACTACCTTGGTAGAGCCTGGCATTTCTTCTAGCTCTTTGGGGGTGCCTTGTCTTGTCCCCGCTTTACGCAACGTGCGCCTGCCCAAAGATTTCAAGGGCCCGCGCAAGGTGCCGAATTACACTGCCGATCAGCCTCCAGAGACATGGGTAGAGAGCTATGAGATGGCCATGTAGATGCTGGATCTGGATGATGCGGCGTGTGCAAAGTACTTCACCATCATGCTCGAAGGAACGACCCGTACTTGGTTAAAAAGTTTACCGGCCAACTCTATCAGTTCATGGGCCCAATTGCGAGCCCGGTTTATCCAGAACTTCAAGGATACATGTAAACAACCCATGTCAATAGTGGACCTAGCAGCCTGTGTTCAGGAAGAAGGAGAATCAACGACTCGTTGGGTGCGCCGGATCTCGCAAATTTTGCATTCGTCGGACCGTATCAATGCCGACACCGCGGTTATAACCTTGGAAGGCAGCTGCCGGTTTGGGCCTCTAAAGTTGAAATTGGGACAAATGAAGCCATTGCAACGATATAGGGACCCTCATGGTTGCGTTAGTGAAGTATGTTGATTCTGATAGTACCAAGGATCCCGAGTCTGATGACGACAAGGCAGGGAAGGGAAAGAAGAACAGCAACTCCAAAGGACAGCAACATAACCCGGCAGGTCATGGAAACGGAGGCAAGCGTAAAGCGGATGGCAGCATGGACTTTGTGGCTAATACCAATGCGCAGGACAGGGGCCAGCGACGTAAGGGTAAAACGCCGAATCGCAGTGGAGCGCCTAATCCTAACCCGGACCGCCTGTCTTATCTGTTAAACTAGCCCTGTCCAAAGCATGGGACGAAGGAGGTGCCAGTCAATCACCTTTGGGAGGATTGTTACATTATGCAGGAGTTCAAGAACTCTAATGCTTTCTGGTATGACAACGGATCAGGTGGTGGCTCAGGATCCGGGCCGGGTTACAGCGAAGGAAATTCTGGTTTCAGGGTTTAATGGTAATCAGGGTGGACATAACAATCAAGGCAATCGGAATAGTCAAGGTGGTTACAATCAGCAGCAGCGGCAGTCGGGTTATCAGAGTCACCCGAAGCAGTTGAATAGTGGGCAATATCATGTCTTCACCACTAGCTTGGACAAGCGAGATCAGAAGCTTCATAAGCGAGCAGTAAACTCTATTGAACCGGCCATGCCCCGTTATCTACGCTGGTCTGAACAGCCAATCATATGGAGCAGAGAGGATCACCCTCCCCGGGTTGATAATCCGGGTCAGCTAGCGTTGGTGGTGGCACCTCAGGTAGGAGGTTATAAGTTCACCAGGGTGCTCATGGATGGAGGAAGCAGCATTAATATCTTATATTATGAGACCTTCCGTCGTATGGGATTAACAGATAAAAATCTTAAACCGTCCAATACGGTGTTCCATGGTGTGGTTCCTGGTAAGTCAGCATATCTTGTTGGAAAGATAGCTTTGGGAGTAGCCTTTGGAGATGATCATGATTCCAGGTCGGAGACACTGACTTTTGAGGTGGTAAAAATCCAGAGTCCATATCACGCCCTGTTTGGGCGGCCGGCTTACGCCAAGTTTATGGCACGGCCATGTTATGTGTATTTACAGCTTAAGATGCCAGGTCACAAGGGAACGATAATGGTTCGCGGAAGCCGCAAAATTGCTTTGGAGTGTGAAGAAGGTGATGCGGCTTATGCAGAGTCGGTTTGTGCCACGGAGGAGCTGAAATATTACAAGGACAATGTTGATACGGTAGACATGACTCCATTGAATAAGCCGACTACGGAGCATGATCCGGCCCTGAAGTTCAAATCGGCAACCGAGACTAAACTTGTTGACTTCGTACCTGGCGATTCGTTCAAGCAGTTCAGTATCAGTGCCAACTTGGATCCGAAATAGGAAAGCGCGCTCATCGAGTTCATCCGTGAGAATCGGGACATTTTTGCATGGAAGCCTTCTGACATGCCAGGTGTACCGAGGCAACTCGCTGAGCACACTCTTAATGTGGATCCTAAGTACAAACCGGTGAAACAGTTCCTACGCCGGTTCAATGAAGAAAGATGCAAAGCTATTGGGGAAGAGGTGGCCAGGCTCTTAGCGGCTGGCTTTATTGTTGAAGTCTTCCATCCTGAATGGCTGGCTAATCCGATGCTGGTCCTTAAGAAAAATGGCACCTGGCGCATGTGTGTGGATTACACGGATCTTAACAAAGCTTGTCCAGCAGATCCTTTTGCCCTCCCCCGTATTGATCAAATTATTGATGCTACGGTGGGTTGTGAGCGTTTAAGTTTTTTGGATGCATATTCTGGTTATCATCAGATCAAGATGGCAGTTAAGGACCAGGAGAAGACGGCGTTCATAACTCCCTTTGGAGCCTTTTGTTATGTATCTATGCCCTTTGGTCTCAAGAGTGCCCAGGCAACTTATCAGCGGTGTGTACAGAATTGCCTTCATAAACAGATTGGCCGTAATGTACATGCCTATGTGGATAATATTGTGGTTAAATCAAGGGAGAAGGAGACTCTGGTTGATGATTTGAAGGAAACCTTTGATAACCTAAGGGTGTACAAGATGATGCTCAACCCGGCCAAGTGTGTCTTTGGTGTACCGGCAGGCAAGTTATTGGGTTTTCTGGTGTCCAATAGGGGAACTGAGGCTAATCCAGAGAAGATCACCGCAGTCACCTCCCTGGCTAAACCGAAGTGTATCAATGATGTTCAACGCTTGGCAGGACGGATTGCCGCATTAAGCTGGTTTATCAGCCGCCTTGGTGAGAAGGCAATCCCTTTGTATCAGATGTTGAAGAAGACGGATCAATTCATCTGGAGTTCTGCTGCTGATAAAGCGTTTGAGGATTTAAAGCGGTAGTTGGCCAATCCGCCTGTGCTCGCCGCTCCAATTGACAAGGAGCCATTACTGCTATATGTCGCCGCTAATGCTCGTGCAGTCAGTGTGGCTATTGTGGTGGAGCGAAAGGAGGCAGGCAAGGAGCATCCGGTTCAGCGTCCGGTTTACTATATCAACGAGGTGCTTATTGAGTCCAAGCAAAGGTATCCGCATTGGCAGAAGCTGGTATATGGAGTTTTTATGGCAAGCCGGAAGCTTAAGCAGTACTTCCAGGGACATCCCATCATAGTGGTCAGTTCTGCTCCCTTGGGAGATATAATCCAGAACTGGGAAGCGACTGGCCGGATTGCCAAGTGGGCTATAGAGCTTGGGCCGCACGGATTGAAATACGTGCCTCGGACGGCGGTCAAGTCTCAAGCACTTGTCGATTTCATCAATGATTGGACAGAACTACAAGCACCTGAAGAGAAGCCGGATCACACATATTGGACTATCCATTTTGATGGGTCCAGGCAATTGGAGGGCTCGGGGGCTGGAGTCGTATTAACTTCCCCATGAGGTGATAAGTTTTGTTACGTTCTCCGCTTAATGTTCCCTTGTACTAACAATGCAGCTGAATATGAAGCCTTACTCCATGGTCTCCGGATGGCTAATGAGATGAATCTAAGCCGAGTTAAGTGCTTCGGTGACTCGGACCTGGTGGCTCAGCAGGTGTCTGGCACTTGGGATTCCAAGGACCCGCTCATGGCAGCATATCGTCGTGAGGTGGATGTTGTTGCAGGTCACTTCAAAGGTTATCAGGTGGACCACGTGGACCGACGGAAGAATGAAGAGGCAGATGCGTTAAGTCGGTTGGGCTCTCAGCGCAAACCGGTCCCGCCTAATGTTTTCTTGGATGTGCTGCATAACCTGTCGGTCAAGCTCCCTGGTGAAGAGGATTTGGCTATTCCTGATCCGGAGGCTCAATTGGTGGCAGCTCTTCATGTTATTCTGGATTGGACGATTCCTTATCTTGCGTACTTGAACCGGGGCGAGTTACCAGAGGATGAGATTCTGGCCCGGCAGGTAATCCGGCGATCCAAGTCCATGACTATTGTCAATGGCGAGTTGCATCATTGCAGTGTGTCAGGGGCATTTCAACACTGTGTGTCCCCTGAGGAAGGCTGTGAAATCTTACATGAGATCCACGAAGGAGCGTCACGGTTTCTATTGGTTGACTGCTCATGCTGATGCGGAAGATCTGGTCAGACGATGTGACGGCTGCCAAAAGTTCTCAAGACGTGCTCATGTGTCGGCTCAAGAATTGAGGATGATTCCAATCACTTGGCCGTTCGCGACTTGGGGGCTGGATATGGTTGGGCCTTTCAAAAGGTCCAAGGACAAGAAAACTCACCTTTTGGTGGCGGTTGACAAGTTTACAAAGTGGGTGGAGGCAGAACCCGTTAGCAGGTGTGATGCGGCCACGACGGTTCAATTCATCAAAAAGGTGATTTTCCGGTTTGGCTTTCCACACAGCATCATCACTGATAATGGTACCAACTTGTCCAAGGGTGATGAAGGAGTTTTGTCAACGTGAGCACATCCGGCTTGACGTTTCATCAGTGGCTCGCCCCCAGTCCAATGGTCAAGCAGAGAGGGCTAATCAAGAGATCTTGCGAGGCATCAATCCCCGGCTTATGGTTCCTTTGCAACGAACGCCAGGTTGTTGGGTTGAAAAGAATTACCATCTGTATTATGGAGCATTAACACCACACCCAACAGATCGACAGGATACACGCCGTTCTTCATGGTTTACGGAGCGGAGGCGGTTCTCCCCAGTGATATCCGTCATGATTCACCTCGTGTAGCGGCTTATGTTGAAGCGGACAATGAGGCAGCATGACAAGATGCTTTGGACCTGTTGGACGAAGAGCGTGACATAGCAGTTGCCCGCTCGGCAATTTACCAACAGGATCTTCGTCGTTATCACAGTCGCCGAGTCAGAACCAGAACCTTTCAAGAAGGAGATTTGGTACTTCGGCTCATCCATGACCAGACTGATATGCACAAGTTATCCCCACCTTCGGAAGGACCTTTCGTGGTCAGCAAGAATCTGCACAACGGGTCATACTATCTGATCGCTATTCGAGAGCATAAAGACTCACGTACATCAGAGGAGGAGACCAACAGGCCGTGGAACATAGCTCATCTTCGCCCTTAGTATACCTGAGCCGTTAGCTCTAGTTATGTACATACTATGGCAATGTATATATTATGATCAATATAATAAACCGGAGCCTCAGCTAAAGCGGGGTCTCTGTTCTTTTTACATCATGTGTGGTTACACGGAGTTTTATCTGTCCTAAAGTGGCCTCCGGTTTACCCCTTGAGTTAGCTTTTTAAAGCTTCATGTTATATCACTTGGGGGCTTGGTCGTATCCGAACCAACGCAACACCTTTTGATAGGCGAAAGCCATGAGATCACTTGGGGACTTGGTCACGTCTGAACCAGTCACGCCTCTTGATCGGCCTAAGGCCACAGAATCACTTGGGGGCTTGGTCGAACCCGAACCATCGCTACACCTCTTGATCGGCATAATGCCACTGCATCATTTGGGGACCTGGCTGACTTGAACCATAGCTACGCCTATCGGGGGCTTGGTCGTGTCCGACCATGGTAATGCCACTTGACCAGCTCAATAGCCTCTTTTTGCAAATGGTTTTATCATTGCCTTTGCTTGAAATTTTCTTTGATAAATATTTCTTTTTGTTGCATTTTTAAACCGACAATTCTTAAACCGGTTCAACTGTCAATTGACGGAACACGGTCCATTCTTAATCCGGAGACTATTTGCCCAGTTTGATTTTTTATTAACATCCTATTATGGGGTAACACGGTGTTTATCATAACCCGGCACCGTTTACATGGTAAACCGGCGTTGTATATACAGGAGCGGTTTTCTCCTCCGATAGTATGGGTTCATAAACCTCCGCTTTAAGATTGGCCAAGCCAACTTCATGCCCAACGATGGCAAGTATTATGTATCACAAGATTTGATCATGTGTTTAAATTTAAGATATTTGATTTCATATATGCAGAAATCATAATCCGCCTGGCGGTACAACCGTGGCGGCGCTTTAAGATTTTTTGATTGCAGAAAATACTTTGGAAATTTCATCACCCAAAGGAAGCACAAGTTGCAGTAATTATGCACGAAGGCATATCAAAATCAAGAGTATCGGCTAGCCTATTACAAGGCAACACGGTGCCCAAATAAGATCATTGTTTTTCCGCGGAACAGAAAGGAGCAACAATTTAAACCGGATTCCGGTTCAAGCTTGGTCACCAGTCTGGCCTGATAGTTGCGGGTCATCTCGCGCCGCTTCAGCCTCTGCTTCTCTACCCAGCAGCTGGAAATCAACAGTTGTCCAGTCGATGCCCATTAATGCTTGAAAGATAGCTTCATCATTGATCAGCAACGACGGTTCAATGTCAGGAGCGTAAGTATGCTTACGGATTGGGGGGATAAGGTTCTTCGCTTCAGGAATTGGTGTAGCCACTCGTTTGTTTTGATCATTATATTGGGCTTGATAGTGAGACAAGTCTGCCTCTTCAACCAATTGACAAGCAAGAGGGCGCACCTCCCGGTTTATCGCTCGCAGATCCTCTTCACAGAACTGTGATCCGTCTTCCTTCAAGCTGGGATAGCCCTGAGCCGCTTCAACAGGATCGAAATCCGGCACCCACGCTTTTGCCCGGATCAAGGCATTTATAACACCAGTTCGAGCAACAGATTTTTCAGCTCTTCAACCCGGGCAGGAAGCATAGACAACCTTTTAAGGGTGTCTTGGATCAAGGTGGGCGCCGGGTTGTTATGGGATGCAGTAGAGATGATCCGCTGCGCGCCAGTATACAATTGCTCTATCAAAGTGTAGGCGGCCTTCAATTTCTTCCGCACGTCCGACCCCAAATGACCAATGCGTGTCCCTGAAATATTACAAAGGATTAACAAACCGGTAGCTCCATAAGAAGGCCGAGTTACTCTAGAAGTCATGACATGCACTTGCCGCTTTATGCTGGTCAGTTCGTCCACTACCGTTTTCAGTGCAGCCTCGGCATTTTCTGTTCGCTTGGTTAAAGCGGACTTTTCAGTGGCCCAATCCGCCCGCTCCTTCTTGAAGCCCTCTTTAAGCTGTTCCATGGCGCTTAAAGCGCTGGTTAATTCCTCTTTTGCTTTGGAGGTTTCAGCTTGTTGGGACTTTAGATTTTCTTGCAGATCGGCGATTTGGCTTTCCCTTTTACTCAGCTCGGCCTGCATACAGACCATGATATGATTCAGATGGCAGTACAGAATTGAAGTACCAACCACATAACAATTTATGCCCTTGGTACTTGGGGGCTAATGCATATTTGCTCTTCATCTTACAATCGTTTATAAAGTCCCAAGCTCAATACAAGTATTCAACTTGGCACTTGGGGGCTAATGGCTATTTGATCAATCAGTACTGATGATAAAATCTTTATTACCTAAAGTCCCGGTTTAACTATACTAAGTTGAACCGGCCCTTGGGGGCTACATCTGAAAATTCAGATACATTGAAGTCTCCCTTGGCAAGTCCCGGTTTAAGTTGAGATCTTAAACCGGCCCTTGGGGGCTAGGGGAGTTGACAGATTAAAGTACAAAGGCAGATAAGCATATGTAAATTACCTCATATTTCTCTTTCATCATATTAACCAGACCGGCTTCATAGTCACAGCTGGTGTATAGCCGATTCAGGTAGCCGGAATGGAGATTTTGGGCGTTCAGAGCGGCATAAGTTGCCAAATCAACATTCCATTTGCCTTTGCCAATGGCAGCAAATTCCGCTTTGGCAGTGTGCCTGGATAAAGCGACAGGGTTGCCTGGCTCTGTGCGACCAATGCCAGTAATAATAACTTCATCATCTTATGCGGCGCCGGTTTGCACTGGAGCCGTTGGCTTGTCAGTAGGCTTGGATGGACTGGTGGATCTATCAATCCGGACGGGGCTTATGGGTTGGTCAACAGGACCAGAGGTATCAACATGTGGTTCTTCAGCAACAAAATCATCATCTTGCGGCGGGGGGTCGTTTGGCACATCCTCGCGAATAGTCGCTTCAGGACCTGGTGTTTTGTCCGGTTCTGGAACAGTATCATCTTCGGCCGCTTTGTCCAGGCGAGCCTTCTTGCTTGGCCTAGGCTTGGCCCTGAAAGAAATAAAAAGGATCAATACAGCATATGTTATAATGTAATATATCAGAAACATCATAAGAAATATGACTCACCCAAGCACCGTTTTGAGTGGCGGCAGCTGGGTGGCTGATGACACGCCAAACGATGAATGGGAAGTGCCCTGATAATCGGAGTCAGACGTATTAAGAGGTTGACGAAAACAGCCCGCTTTAGGACAAGCATTGACAAGAGAGTTAGAGACCTCTGAACGGCGTTTCCGAACCGGACTGTTCGATAAACCGGCGGAGGTAACTACCTGGCCGCTGTGTCGAGTTGTGCGGCGAGCTTCGCGCTGTTGTGTCTTCATAAGAAAGTTTGGGTCCAAATAAGCAAGAGGATGAGAAAATTTAACTTTCCGGTTTGCCCGACGGATTTTTAGTGAAGGCAAAGGGTTTGAATCGGAGGAGAGAGCAATTACCTCTACAGCATCAGCACGACTGACTTTGGTGCCATCCTGGCAATAATCATTATCAATAAGGCGTGTGAAAAATAAGCCAAGTGAATCAAGCTCTACCTCAAGGTCCGGATTACCCACATCATCGTCAGCTGCCGGATCAGAAGACGCAGTGGTTTTCTTCTTGTGAGCAGGCCTCTTCACAACTCTAGTCTTCGGTCGGGTTGGTCTCTCCGGTTTCTCTGGTTTCTCCGGTTTCTCCAGTGGAAGTTTCTTGCTCCAAAACGGATCATCACCCTGTTTGAAAGATGTTGATGTTAAATAATTGGTGAATTAAGTAAGGATAGGTTCAATAAAAAAGTAAAGTGTAAATCTTACGGCTGGCGGTTTGTTGGTGGCGCAAAAGGGAAGCAAGCCGGTTCGAGCACAGACGGCTTCCGGTTCGTTCAATATCTTCTTCACAGCCTCTGTAATTTCGTCATCTGTGAGCTGGATGTCAATATGTCGCAGCGGGTCGTTGACACTCCCAGTGTATTCACACATCAAACCGGAGTGCTGGCTTAGGGGCAATATGCTCCAAGATATCCAACAGCAAGCAAGATCAACCCCTGTCAAACCGTTAGCCATGAAGGCCCTGAGTTTCGACATTGAGGAGCATAGTTGCTTCTCTCCTTGGCGGTCAACCTCTGTGGAAAGGGATGCGTGTTGCTTAGCCGCTCCGGACGATAACCAGGCAAGGGATTTTCTTCAGAAGGAGAGGTGTCTTTACAGTAAAACCATGTTTGGTTCCACTCTTTGGGATGGCTGTGCACTTTGGCGTGAGGATAGGTGACCTCTTTCCTTTTCTGAATCGCCACACCACCTAATTTCGTATTGGAACCATCGGTAAACTCTGTGCGGCGGTTTAGATGGAAGCAGTCTCTGAATAATTCAACCGTGGGTTCCTCTTGAAAGAATACCTCACAAAGAACTTGGAAGTGACATATGTTGGTTACGGAGTTTGGGCCAGTATCTTGCGGACGGAGTTGGAAATTGGCTAAGACATCCCGGTAAAATTTTGAACCGGGAGGATTGAAGACCCGGGCTAGATGATCCGCGAAAACAACAACCTCTCCCTCTTGAGGCGTGGGAGGACATTCTGTACCGGGGACCCTCCAATGAATAACCTCTTTACTGCTCAAAGCGCCAGTTTTGACTAAATTGTTCAACTGAATCTCGGTCACGCGAGAGGGAACCCAGTTGCACTCGTACACTTGTGTAGCCATGACGCGATCTACAAAAGCAGTAATTCCGGTTCAAGAGTATGTTAGTAAAATATACACTGGTGCACACATTGCTAAACCGGAGGCAGTTTTCTTATAAACCGGAGTTTGCGAAGCGGCAGTGCCTGGCTAAAAAATCCTGGCGGTTCAACGAGGGGACTAATGGTATATACCGGTTTGGTAATTCTTTTCTACAAAGTTAAACCGCCTGGTCTAAACATTGAAACAGTTGAGATTGCGGATGAGTAAGTATGCAGAAACAGATTTCACAAGATTCTATTGTAGCATTGGATCTGGAGCGTATTTGTAAAAGGGATAAATATTCAAAACCTAGAAGGAGTAGTGTGGAATCAGTGAAGTAAAGTTATGGATCAGATCTACGGTCCAAACATAACAAAGTGAAGGCGGATACTAAAAACTACCACTATACAGAGCAAAAGTTTACATATTCATCTAAAGATCTATCCTGTATGAGCATGAAGCAGACGATGAACACTAGAGGAACATGGAAACCCTAAGAACGGATTTGTATTGAAAATAGCAGAGGACTTACTGGAGCTGTGGAAATGCGGGAGATCGCCGCGGTGCTCTGGTGCGTTCAGGGTGATGCAGCGGCCTAGGTTGATGCAGAAGTTGGCGGCGGCGGCGGAGCTCCGAAGCTGGATAGGCTCGAGGAAGACGAAGCAGAAGGGCACGAAGGGGAAAAAAGGAAATGACCCTTCGGTCTTATTTATAATGAAAGGGATATGTGTCAGGCGCGAGAATCAAGGGAAACAGAGTTGTCGCCTCGATTATCGCAGATCTATTAAACAAGGAAGCATCATGGATAGCTTCGTTATGACAGATGACGTCACTTCGATTTACAGCAATCGGAGAAGATGACATCATGGCGATTCACCAAATTATGAGAAGATGTTGAAGATGAAGTTTTTGCTAAGGATTGACATGAACCCGTTCAAATCAATCTGGGGCCTAATGTCGGGGATATTACTACTGGGCATAAACCGGCCAGGACAGGCCGGGTTAACTTCATCAGTAGTTAAGTATGTAGAAGCCCATAAAAGAAGAACAGGGCTCAAGGCCCACAGTCGGTTTAAAGCCTGTAGCCGTAAACCAGCGTTGGTATGTAAACTTGTATTGTAAGTTAGGAATAAGTAGAGACCAAACCGGACACATTTATGAGCCGATGTTGGGACTCTGTAAACCGACGGGCGTCACCCATGTATATAAGGGGACGACCCGGTGGCGGTTCAGGACAACAGAAAACAACTCGAGACTTAGGCGAAGCTTGTTTGCTCCCTAGTCATCAAAACCCCATCAATTCCATCACAACTAGACGTAGGCTTTTACCTTCATCGAAGGGGCCGAACTAGTATAAACTCCCTTGCGTCCCTGTGTCCGCTTTAATCCCTTCAAGTTAACCCGTCGCGATGGCTCCACGACTAAGTCCTTTCATGAGGACATCTGCCATGACAAAACCACGACACTACCCATCCAAAAAGATGGAAAACCGTGAGCGTTGAATGGACTTGGACCGAGGATGATCCCCTAGAAGTGCATGCTGCCAAACTACAAAATATTCACCATAATGCTAAGACTACTCAGAGTGAGAGTAATATAGATAGTAATATGCTTGTCACATCAGCAAAGAAGATGATGTGACAAGTAATTAAAAAGAAGAGAGATAAATGAAGTAACATAATATATGTTATCATCACATAGATCTTCCCAATAAAATGAATCTATAAAATAACATATGAAACTACCCATTATGAAAGTAGTAACATAACATTAGGAGCGATGTTTACCCTCTTGGGAGCATATGCTCCCGGATGAACAGTAAGTTTAAAATAAATAGTAAACATATTTCGAAAATTCTGATTTTTTGTGTGGATTTTCATGTTAGTCTAATGGGCGTGCTTGATAATTTTCATGCGAAATGGATAGCACTGCTTCATTGATGAAAGAAACAAAATTAAGTGTAACAATTGGTATTCAAGTTTTTAGCACATTCAGAATTCTTAAGATTTTCCACTAAGAATTTGCGACTAGCGTTCGGGTGTGATAATGAATACATCTATTTTTTTAGAAAAATTCTGACATTTGTAAAAAAAAATTGTTGGGCAAGAGCATATGCTCCCAAGAAACAAATTGGATTTCTGTAACATAAACTAGCAATATATGCATGTTACTAGTCAAGTTACTCACCACTATGCCCAGTCCAAGGAAATATTCTAACTCCACAAAAGATCAAACAAACATAAGCAACATGACACAATAACATAAACTCATTAGATCCGAATAATTAGCTCTGCGAGGACACACACCTCTCTCCATGGCATCGCCAGGAACCGGGTCATTTTATTTTAAAAAAAGCACCACGATGAACAGTAGATGCCGATGAAGACCACAAATTTCTTGAAGATCTGAGGTCCCCTCACCTTTTAGCACCAAGATAGCAGCCAAAGGCGAGGGGACCAAAAGTTCCTCTGGTGGCAGCTGCTAGGACTCCGTTTCTTTTCTCTGGTATGGCTAGTCTATTTTTTCACGAGAAACACTCCATATATTGATTAAGAAGGAAATTATATAATCATTCAGTACACAATACATTACGCAGAATGAAACACCCACAGTTGAGGGCATCCCCAACACAAAACCTCAAAGAGACTCCTTATTTGTACACGAACACTTTTTGAACTCGCTCGGGGACATCTGCTAGGAGTGTGGGTACCCAACGGTGTACGTTATTTGTGCGCTGCATCGAGGAGAGAGGGAGAAAAGTGGGGTTGTGGTAGAGCTAGGTGAGAGAGTCAGCGGTTGAGTAGAAATAATGGGATTATGGTTGGATCATCACGGAGGTGATAGACATATGAAATGGTGGATATTGGATAGTCCAGATTGTGTGGGATGAGATAAGGGGTCCAACTTATGGGGTGAGAAATGGGGGAGTCCATTAGAAATGCCCTAACAACACATCAACTATTTAGAAGTTTTACAAAATCTACCAATAAGCTACTTTGCTCTTGTCACAAATGATATTCACCAAGGAAAATTTGGGAATACATTGAAAGATTCCAAATGCATATCTCTTCAAATCAATGAGAACTGACATGTTTAAAACATTATCAGACAAATATTTTTTCACAAATAGACAACAGTCTCCATGAAGATAGGCTTATGCATGAAGACCACTATATAAAACCCTGCTAAACAAATTCGAAGTTTCATTTCCTCTAAAATTGCACAGAGTGGATGGAAATCCAAAGAAGATAGAAGCACCACCCCTTCGTGATCTCTAGCCACCACGCTGGCGCTGGCAAAAGCTTCATGGCCATGAAGCTTGTATCAACATTAATCTTTATCGGCCCCTCATATGGCACCTCCCATTCTGTACATTGTAAATCACACAAAAGAATGCCAACCTGGTGGGCTATTCGTTTACATATATCAAGCATGAACAAACAAAATCTGTTGATACTTCATTTGTAGTCCACATGTTGTCCAAAACAGTAAACGATGCCTCAATATAAGCCTTTTGATATCCAAAAAGCACATTATTCTTGAAAAGCAAAGCTCTCCAAAGCAAACAACGAGGGTTATTTTTCATTTGTAGGATTTAAGAACACGCTAAATAGAAAAACACAGGTGTAAGATAGAATTGTGCTAAACAAAGGACTGTGAATACATATGACTATGTTGAATCGAGTTTTAGTTTTTAGGATTAGAAAAAACGCAGTAATCCCAACAATGGATGGTGAGGTTAAGGTTAAAGCAAGATTGAGATGGAGTTAATATTGTGCTACTTGTGAACTTTGCCTTGTTCTCTGTGCATAAGAATGCAAAAAAAGGAGGCTTGAATTTATTGTAAAAGTACATTGTTTTTCTATGAAACTCAATTCAAAGAAAAATTATTTATTTATCTTATGGTCCATTCCTTTGAGTGAAATGGTAGAATAGTATCACCATAGGAACATTTCATGTTCATATAATTTCCCTTCACTTCTCCTATGAATAAAAGAGGCCCCAAACCATGGAGGGTTGGTGACTGCTAACCACGGAGTGCATGTTTGTGCCTGCAAAAGTGTTAAGTTCATGGCCTACTTTATTACACTTCCTTTAATTGCATCTCCAGGAAAGGGGCCATAATTTTCCTCCCTCATGAATCAAGTAGCAGATCAAAATACCTGGCCACCGTGCACCATTCTGAATGATGTTGCCACCGCGACACAGTAGGTATCCAAAATGTCTGACATATTAGCATACCAAATATGGTCTCATTCCTCCAATCTGTGCTAGGGACTTGGCTTCTTTTGCATTTGAGCAACTCAAATTGTAACTCCAAGCAGTGAATAATACCTCATTCGAACACCACCCTTATACATGATTGTTTAGCAACAACACTAAAAACCTACATCACATATAGTTTTGCTCATGTCTCACATGGGACCTTGCACTTCAGTGTTGATCTATGGGTAGCGTTCTTTTTAGGACCAACATACCCAACATGAAGACTCAAGAGATGCCCTTTTTAGTTCTACCACTGGGCTATGATTTGAACTAGAGGGTAACAAGCGTGTTGCCGCGCCATTATTCGGTTTTGGAATAAATTCTATTTTTTGTCCGAATAGTTATTCTGACAATTAACATTCCATGCATAATATGGAGGCAGGCCCTATTAGGTTATCCATGTAAGCAGGTCCTTCCGGTTTTGGAAAGGTTTTGTTCATCTTTTTTTTGTCTTTACCTTGTTTTATTTTCCTGTTTGTTTTTATGTTTCTTTTTTTTCAAATTTATGAATATTCTTTGAATTCAGGAACATAATTTTAATTCTTGAACATATTTTAAAATTCATAAATGGTTTCTTCAAAATCATGGTCATTTAACAAAAATCTGTGAACATTTTAAAATTTACAAACATTTATTTAAAACTGCTAATATTATTTAAAATTCATGAGAATTAAAAATAATGAATAATTATAAATCTCGTGAACATTTTTTAGATTCATGATTGTTTTTCATATTCTTGAAGAATATATAAATTTATGAAAATTGTTTAAATTCGTGATGTTTTAAAAAATGCTAACATTTTCAAATTTCACAAAAAATATCTTTAATGTTTATAATATTTTTGCAAAAAGTATTATAATAGAATTTGGTTTCATTACCATTCATGCAAGACCCACGATCCGAGCAGACCCTTACAATGGGAAAAAAGTTTAGAGCTGTTATGGGCTTCTATTTTTTGGTCATTTAGTAATTGACAATAAAGAGTACAAGACACCTCCGATAGTTAGTGATTGAAATGGACAATAAAAAGATAAAATCAAAAGCATGCCCCATCATCCTCAAAGAATTCGAGTTTTTCATGAAAAAATGCTTAGGACAAATTTAAGATCATTTGCACATCTGAGCGGCTCTCGATAAGAAAATGACAAATTTAAGGTTTATAATATGTATGGTTCTCGTCTAATTTTTTTCCAAGAGCTACTCATACGTCTAAAAAAGCTGAAATTTGAAGCAGACCTCGCACACCAAATCGTCCTCCATGCACACAAAAAAAGTCAAATGCAACAAAGCTGAAATTCCTCCATGCACAAAAAAAAGTTAAATGTAAAAAAGCTGAAATTCGAAGCGGACCTCGCCCACCAAATCGTCCTCTGTGCACACAAAAAGGTCAAATGTAAAAAAGCTGAAATTTGAAGCGGACCTCACGCACCAAATTGTCCTCCATGCACACAAAAAGTCAAATGTTTCTGAATTAATTTTGTATTGTTTTTAAATTTTTCTATTAACTGGATGGGCCGGGCTCTGAGATGAATATTTGCTAAACATTGCTCTACTCCCTCTGTCCATGAATAAATGCACATCTAAATTTTGTTTTAAGTCAAACTTTTATAATTTTGACCAACTTTATAAAATATATTAGTAATATATATGACATCAAATTGGTATATTATAGAAGTACATTTTAAAATGGATTTAGTGATACTAATTTAGTACCATAAATGCTGCTATTATTTCATAGAAAGTTGTCAAAATTTTAGTACTTTGACTGAAGGCAAAAGTTACACTTATTTGGATGAAGGAAGTACATGTTACGGTTGCACTTTCTATTATGTACTCCCTATTGAAACTAATATAAGAGCATATAGATCACTAAAACAGTGATCCAAACGCTTTTATGGGAGTACGTTTTATGGGTGTCGTTTTTGTTTTATCTTTCATATTTTACTATTGTATAGGTGAAATCATTGGTCAGACTAGGCCAGATCCTTTTAATATGACCTTCTTTCCCATGCATTCGGGTACTCCACGTTATCCAGACTATATGTAGGATTGTAGGTCGATCACTTCCAATGTCCTTTACCCAAAATGTGCAATTAATTTGAGTTGATGAACTAATGACACATTTCACTTTATTTTCAAATAAAAGCTGTTTAAAACGAAATAGACACTCTTTTTACTAGAATCGTACGTCAGCAAATTATGAGTACATTATCAAGGCACGCAGCCGATCACAGACGAGGCACAAGCTGCAGAACAGAGGACAAGACAACCAAAACCACGATACAACGCTGATACAAACTCCAGACCCGGCTGTACCAGGGCGCGGCAGACCCGTCACGCGGTGCTGTCGATGGCCATAGGCTGCGCGTCCTGCTTCCCGGCGGCGTTCTCCGTCTTCCTCCATTTGGCGAACATGTTGCCGTAGAACTTGGCGTCCCTCTTGTTGTACTCCCTCAGCTTTTCCTTCAACGCCTTGTACGCAACCTTCACCTCCCTGGGGCAGAAACACAAACTCACAAATCAGCCACGACCCATAGATGAAATTGATACGGATATATCTGTAGCCTGCTCAATCTCCAGAGAGATTGGACGGTGCTTCTACCTGTTGTCTGGGTCGATCTCCAGAGCCTTCCTGATATCTAGTTCTGCCAGCTCCAGATCCACGAGCTCGGTGTACGCCTGCGCCCTCCGATACAGAGCCTTGACGTTTGTGCTCTCCAGCTCCAAAACCTGATCGATAAATAATGCCACCGTTTAGGGCAAGGTGCTGCTGAAATGCTCACCGTTGAAAAGACAGTACAGTCTACAACAAGACACCCACCTTGGTGCAGAGTTTCTCTGCTTCTTTGTAATCCTTGAGTTTCAGTTTGCACGCTGCGTTGTTGAGCTTGATGCTGATCTTCACTGCCTTGGATTGCTTCTTCTCATCCTCGCTGAAGGAGCTGTCATACTCAATGTACTTCGCAGCCTGTTCCGAAGGATAGATTCATATCAAGAACTCAATCCTGTATCGATACGTTTTTGACAGGACAAGACTTTCAGTTGAAAGGCTGATGACATTTTACCTTCTCATATCTCTTGGAAGCCTTGGCGTACTTGCCCATCTTAAACCACGCATTTCCTTCATCTTTCTTTTTAGCAGCTGCTTCGATCTTCTCAGAATTACTCTTCAAGTCCCAAGATTCTTTCTCCTGAAACAGAACACGAGCATGCGTTCACTTTCTGACACCAGCAGATATGGATATGTAAACAACAGACAAAGTAACCACCACAGTTAGTACCTTCTCGAAGGAAACAAGCTCCACTTCATAGAAGACGGTGGAGTTAGGAGGAACCACAGCAAGATCAAGCTTCGTCTCAGTGGATCCGAACGCATGTTCAGGTGGTATTCTAGCTGACGCGACCTCTCCTTTCTTCATGGTGAGCACCGTCGTGTCCAGCCCTTCGATAACTTGCTCCTCATCCGTCTTGAACTCGAATGGTTCGTCGCCTTCATGTCCTTTCTTCGTGAACACAGTGCCGTCGTCCAACTTGCCGATCAGTCTCACTGCAAGCAAGAAGTAATACAAGATTAGTATACTTGTCCGACAATTTCCACGAGGTTGTGCATGGATTAGCAGCGCGCCGCGCACCTCTGACAACTGCCCCGTCGTTGGGGCGCTCGTAGCCTTCTCCTTCCTTGAGCACCTTCTTCAAGATCCTCTTGTCGTCACCGATGAGGGTGACCGTCTTCCAGGAGACTAGCTCAAGATCGATGTGCAATGTGGAATTCGGGGGCACCGCGCCTTCAACTTCAGAAGCCGGCCTTCCTTGCTCTCCGAAACCATCTGTCCATCGTAAGATGCAGTACATACCAATTTATGAAACTTTTGGAGCACAGCAATCGTAGTTCTGAATGGCAGATTTGCGGAAAAAAGGCTCACACTGTGGCTTGACGGTCAGGAGGACCTTCTCGCCCTTCTTCATGGTCTTCACGGCTTTGGAAAGTGCAGGGCAGAAGTAACCTGAAATTGTAAAGCAGAGTTGTGCGTCAACGATTCAGAGCTAAATCCTACTTCTCAATTTGCCAACTAAAAGACTGGATACGAACCATCCTTCACTGCGAATTCAATATCATCTGACTTGGACACGACGGATCCATCCTCAAGTCTCGCCTCGTACTTGACTGCGTGAGCAAACATGGAACATGTCAGAGACGTGGCATCGCGCGTAGCAAGAGCAAATTCCAAATTGACAACCATTTCGTTCACATTATACCGACGCACAATCCAGTTCGGCAACCCAAAATCATTAGGTTTCGTTAAAAAAAATCCGGTGACAACTTATTTCGTTGGTTAATTTCAAACGACAGTTCTGGATGATTAGCAGAACACAAACCAGAATCACCAAATGTTGAGTAATTTGGTCGAAATGGAATCGCAAACCCAGTAATCAGGCACAACGTACCAGTAACTTCGTCGAGATCCTTGGGATTCTCCCATTTCTGACCCTCGACCAGGACCTTCTTGAAGATGCCGCCGTCCTTGCATATGTCCTTGACGCTGGCCCACGAGAGGAGCTCGACGTCGAACTGGAGCGTGGCGTTGGGCGGAATCGTGGGCGGGGAGCCCGCCTCGCCGTACGCGAGGTCTGGCGGGATGGTGAGCACGGCGTTCTCGCCCTTCTTCATGGTCTTGATGCCCTGGTCCCATCCCTTGATCACCTGGCCCTGCCCGAGCTTGAACTTGAAGGGAGTCCCGCGGTCGCGGCTGGAATCGAACTTGGTCCCGTCGAGGAGAGTGCCCGTGTAGTGCACTGCCATCCAACATTCGTTCATTCCGATTATCATCTATCTGTTGGGTCTGATGTTGCGTGATAACTAGGGTGACGATCAGATGCGGAGGGGACGGCCGTGATCCATACCTTCGACCTCGTCGCCGGTCTCGGGCCGTTCCCAGCCCTCGCCCTCCTTGACGAGCTTCTTCTTCAGCCCCTGCTTCCCGATCTCCTTCTCCTCCCCGACCTTCATCGTCGCCGGGGAGTCGGCCTCCTCCTCGTCGCCGTCGAGGCCGTCCATGGGCTCGCCGTCGGGCTCGTTCATCATGGCGTCGTCCTCCTCTTCCAGCGCCCTCAGCGTCTCATCCTCCACGGCGGCCATTGTTGGTTCGGTTCGTGGACGCGAAAGGCTCTCTCTAGGTGGGATGGAAAGATCAAGCGATTAACTGGTGCGCGCTAGCTCGCGATCTGTGTCTCTGCGCGTTCTGGATGTTGTTCGCATGGCGCAGCTCGGATCGGTGGCTTCTTATATGGCGGAGCAGAGATTGTTGCGTTCAACGATGTGATGTTCTAGAGGGTTCCTGTTCCTGTGAGAGAGGGTTGGATTGGGAGATGCTTCCAGAGATGGGTCGTTGGGGAGAGGGGGCGCGAGAGCTTTGGAAGGCAGTGGATGCTTCCAGAGATGCAGGGGAAGAAGGACCGAGTCGTCGTTGGTTTCTCTTTGTGGGCCTGTGCTCTCTACATTTCCTTCCTCGAAGATAATTTTAACGACTGGGCCACAGCAGACAGTGTGAAGAAGGGTGTGTCCCATTAAGAGTTGGGCTGGGTTGGGCCTTCCCTCGGATGTCAGCCGATCCATAAAAGACGGTGCCTTTGCTTATATCGAAATCACTAGTCGAGGACTACTCGTTGCAAAGATCACTTTGACTCTTCAGATTGCGACAAGTGGCGCGATCTGGGAGCTTTATTTTTTTTCGTAGATCCATTTATTCAAAATGTTTTATCTCTCAAACCGTGCGTCTAAATCTCAAACCGCTTTCACTTTTGAATTCCTCGCGTCAAGATCTTCGAAACTAGATCACATGTTGATAGGTTTTGACGAACTTTTTTCCATGAAAAAACCGTCGAAAAAAAACGGACGAAAAAATCGAACCGGGAGCACGAGATATCCCCCTTTCCGAAAGAGGCACGCCCGTGCCTCTCACTAAAAGGATCGATATAGTTGAGTAGAGGGGGTGAATAGGCAACTAACAATTTTTAGCTTTTCTTTACCAATTTAAACTTTGCATCAAAGTAGGTTGTCTAGATATGCAACTAGGTGAGCAGCCTATATGATGCAATAACAACAAGCACACAACCAAGCAAGAGATATAACACAAATAAGCTTGCACAATTAAAGGCATGAGATAACCAAGAGTGGAGCCGATGAAGACGAGGATGTGTTACCGAAGTTCCTTTCTTTTGAAGGGAAGTATGTCTCCGTTGGAGCGGTGTGGAGGCACAATGCTCTCCAAGAAGCCACTAGGGCCACCATATTCTCCTCACGCCCTCACACAATGCGAGATGTCGTGATTCCACTATTGGTGCCCTTGGAGGCGGCGACCGGACCTTTACAAACAAGGTTGGGGCAATCTCCATAACTTAATTGGAGGCTCCCAACGACACCACGAAGCTTCACCACAATGAAATATGGCTCCGCGGTGACCTCAACCGTCTAGGGTGCTCAAACACCCAAGAGTAACAAGATCCGCAAGGGATTAGTGGGGGAATCAAATTTCTCTTGGTGGAAGTGTAGGTCGGGGCTTTCTCAACCAATCCCTAAAGAATCAACAAGTTTGCTTGGCTAGAGAGAGAGCTCGGGCGAAAATGGAGCTTAGAGCAACAATGAAGCATAGGGATGGAAGAGGTGGTCAACTCGGAGAAGAAGACTCCACTTATATAGTGGAAGAACAAATCCAATCGTTATCCACTAACTCAGCACGCGACGAGCAGTACTACCGCACCCGACAAGCGGTACTACCGCAGGGTACTGTGGTACTACCGCTGGCGCAGCAGGAGCTAGACCAGCCTATGGCAAGGGCGGTAGAACCGTTGGAGCGATACTACCGCACGCCCTTGCGGTACTACCGCAAGACAGGGTTGGTCTAGACTGGGAAGGCACGGACATATAAAAATACATCTGTAGCAACTTCCACTGAGTTTCGATCTATGCAAAATTCCGACACTTTACTACCACACCTGGCAAGCGGTACTCCCGCGTAGGGCGCGGATGTAAAAAATTACATCTGCCCCTACTTCCGCTCATGTTGTTGTGCCAGGCCAGGGCTCATGGTACTACCGCGCACGTGGAGCGGTACTACCGCGTAGGGCGTGGATGTAAAAAATTACATCTGTCCCTACCACCGCTCGAGCTGCTGAACCTGGCCAGATGCCACGGTAGGAGCGGTAGTACCGTGAGTACCCGCGGTACTACCACGCCTACGGCCGGTACTACCGCAAGGCACTACGGTAGTACCGCTCAGGACAGCAGTACTACCGCATGCCCCAGATCAGCAACACTAGGAGTCCTTCATTTTGCAAAAACATGGAAAAACGGAGGATGCTCCAAAGAGCCAAAGGAAAGGTGGTGCAAAAGGAACGGACGTGTACATGTTGATTCCGCACAAACCTTTCCAACGCGGACCCCCTCTTAATAGTACGGCTTTCCTACGACTCAAATCCACCGAAAAGAAATGTAGAGAAACATCGTCTTCAATAGTCTTCGAAGGGCACCAAATCGTCTTGTGCCTAGTCATGATTGTCTGGAATACTCAATGCACACGATTAGTCCGCAAAAGCATTGTCATCAATCACCAAAACAACTAAGGGATAAATATGCCCTTACAATCTCCCCCTTTTTGGTGGATTGATGATAATACGGGATTTGCACAAAGGAAAATAAAATAGAACATGGGAAACCCCACATCTGTAGAATATAGACGGGCTCCCCCTAAATGTGTGCTATCTAGAGAAGTGCTTTGGACTGCACGACACACATACTAAGATCAACGCTCTCCCTATATTTTATAGACAAGAAATATTTTGCAACAATAAAGCTAACACTAAGCACGAAGATAAGATAATAACTAAGAGCATAAAGTAAAGGGCACATGATAGCATAGGCTCGAAAGGGTACGCTAGAGTGCATATGTCTTACACCATATGATAGAAACTCTGGTCTCACAAGCACAAACCAAACCAAAGCAAACGAGGTTCAGCGGAACGAAAGCAAAACGACACAAGACGAAACACGACACACGACTCACAAATCCTACACTCTCTCCCCCTTTGGCATCGAGACACCAAAAGGGCAGAGAGGACACCTACGACACAAGTGGTGGCTCAAGCTGATGTGATCACTCGTCATGCTCCTTGTCGGTCTCGGCAGTGGGGATGGTCTCCTCCGCAGATTCAGTCCACTGGTAACCCTGCTTCACCATCCATTCAGCCTCTAGGGTGATGTGATTCTCGGAACCGCTGGTTACCTCCTCGCCAGATGTCCTCAAGATCCTCTTGTCGCGGCGGCGACTCTCCTTGGAAGCAACATGAGTCTTGTACTGCCCCTTGGCTTGCATGCAGAACAAGGCCTTCATCTTGGCCTTCAGCTTCTTAGCCCATGAAGGATCAGAAGAGGGAGGGGCATACCCAGCAGAGTTGTCCTCATCCGCTTCCTCCTCCTCAATCTCATACTCATCAACATCCATTCTAGCAGCCTCTGCCTCAGCACGAGTAGTGGTGTTAGCCCACTGAGGCTTGATGCGGAGCCTGATGGGGTCGTGATGGATCCAGTTAGGGGCAAAAAACTCATCATCGAGATAGAGCTTCTCCCAGGTCCTCGTGATCAAGAGAAACAGGTAAGGTCCATAGATGGGTACCTTACGGTTGAACACCGCAAACCGAAGCTCGCACCACATGATGTGTGAGATGTCAAGAGGTTGTGTCTGAGAGTGACGCGCCTCCTCACAATTGAGCATCATATCCACAAGATAGGCATGCACCTTTTCCTTGTCACCAATGCGTGGAAAGAGGGAGTTGCGGAAGATCCGGTGCATGATGTCAAGGAATGGGTTCAACACCCACGTCCTCTTGTCATTGGGAAGCTTCTTCTCAACAAGGTACTGCTGGAGCTTGTTCTTGCTAGCGGACTTGGGGTTGGCATGAGGGCGAACACCAACGGGCTTGTTGAGCCCCTCATCAGGCACCTGGAGCAAATCCATGAAGTCCTTCCACTTAGCAGTCATCTCTTGTCCATTGGTCATCCAGGTCATGGAACGTTCCTCATCAGTATGGAAGTGGACCGAAGCAAAGAACTAGGCCACAATCTCAGGGTCAAAGTCCAGGTGGAAAGAGATCACATGCTCAATGCCAAACTGCTCCACGAGGTCCAAAGCCTCACCAAAGTAGGCACGGTGCTTATACTCTCTCATATGATTCATGTCAATCCAGTGCACGTCCACGTAGATGTTCTGCTTGGCCTTGATCACATCCAGATAGATAAGATTATGCTGCTTGGTCCACAACAAATCATTCCCTCTGAAGTTGGCACGGGGATTCACATAGGGGTTGATCCTCCGTCGAGTGACAAACTCAGCAAGTGGTATCTCATCCATGCCCATGGAGGGCTCCTTGTTCTTGGTGGCGGTGGTCTTGGTTCTACGTTGGGGGGGCATTGGATCCCTTTGGAGCTTCATCTTGATTGTGCAAATGCTTGGAGCCCGTGTCACGGCTGGGATTGGAACGGTGGACATGGGAACCGGAGCCACCACCTATGACACAAAACACAAGAACACGCAAGAGAAGCGAGAAGGATCAATGCAAAGGCCATAGCAAAACAAGTGAAACAAGTAGAAATAGCATAGGGTAACTGCCACGTGGAAGATTCGACATCAACGGTAGTACCGCACAGATGCGTCGACCTAAAATTTTAGTGCTGCTCCAACCACGGTAGTACCGCGCCAAGATGGCACGGTAGTACCGCGCCTGGAGCGGAAGTAAAATTTTACTTCCGTGCCGCGCGCGGTAGTACCACTCCTGCGGAGCAATAGTACCGTATGAGCGGTAGTACCGCACTGGTGGAGCGGTAGTACCGCACGGGGTCGGATCTGAGCACGACCGCGACAGTGGAGTGGTACTACGGTTGATCAAATCTACCAGGGAGCAACATACCAAATACCATCTCTACGCATTACTACTCACCTATATCCTACTTTTGCAAAGATTTGGCCTAAAATCTCAAGAACAACATGTATCTCCTCAAAAACCTAGAAGCGAAATAACAAGCCAAAGAGAGAGGGATTTGGGGAGAAACCTTGTTCCATGGCAAGAGGGCGTGGTGGAATGCGAGGAGAGCGGCCGAAGACGGTGATTCGGCGAGGTCCTCCGGCGCCGTTCTTGGGCAGGAGAGGGAGAGAGAGACGACGTGGGGAAAAGGAGTTGAATGGGTATGGGGGACTTAGAACTCCCCCTGCCCGCTCTTAACCCCCACGCGCTCACGACTTCGCGGTAGTACTGTAGGTCATCGCGGTAGTACCGCCCAGGCGGAAGTACCGCACCGAGGGCGGTAGTACCGCTCTTCTAGCGGCAGCAAAAATTTACTGTCGTGCTGGTTGCGGTAGTACCCTGCGTAGCTCCTGCAGTAGTACCGTGGCGAGCCACGGTAGTACCGTAGACCCAAGAAAATGCATGTTTCACAAAAAAAGAGAAAAAGGCAGCCTTTGCAACGCAACCTACAAGCGAACGGACACACAAAAGAGCTAACACACGAGACAACACATGCAAGCTCGGCACAATGAAAGAAAGGCAAGAGACAACAAGGACTAAACACGCAACACAACCTCTCCAAAGAGAGGGCGGTGGCCGGATCCACCTATGTTTGAGTCAATTGGTATGGCATCGCGAAGAATTATCCTTGGGCCCATGACCAAAACTCATCTTTGAAGCACAAGTACCATCAACAATGGCTAATATGAAAGAGTTGATCAATTTATGCATAATGGGGGGAGGGAGAGTTCATTGAGAGAACAACACTCCCCCTATGTCCATGCCTACACCTAAACAAGATAACAAGTTGAGTATGGTGGGGTGTGCAAGGGTTCAAGCAACATTGGTCGAATCAATGATATTTAGCTCATGCCTTAACTCGCGAAATCTTGCTTCATCCAAGGGCTTCGTGAAAATATCTGCAAGATTATCATGAGTGTTGACATAGTTGAGCTCGATCTCCCCTCGCCTAATGTGATCCCGGATGAAGTGATACCGAATCTCAATATGCTTTGTCTTGAAGTGTTGAACCGGGTTGAGAGAAATCTTGATGGCACTTTCATTATGACACCAAAGAGGCACTTTGTCACAAATGACACCGTAATCCTTCAAAGTTTGCCTCATCCATAGAAGTTGTGCACAACAACTACCGGCAGCCACATACTCCGCTTCGGTGGACGAGAGAGACACACAACTTTGCTTCTTGGAAGACCAACTCACCAAAGAGCAACCAAGGAATTGGCACCCTCCGGAAGTGGACTTCCTATCGACTTTGTCTCCCGCCCAATCAGAGTCCGAATAGCCCACGAGGTTGAAGTTAGATCCTCTTGGATACCATAAGCCAAAGTTTGGGGTATGAGCCAAATATCAAAATATTCGCTTGACCGCCACAAAGTGGATTTCCTTAGGTGTGGCTTGAAACCATGCACAAATTCCCACACTCAACATGATATCCGGTCTAGATACACAAAGGTAAAGCAAGGAGCCAATCATGGAGCAATATACCTTTTGATCCACCACTTTACCATTGGGGTCTATGTCAAGTTGGCATTTGACGGGCATTGGAGTGGAAGCCGGCTTGACATCACTTAGCTTGAATCTCTTGAGCATGTCTTGAGTGTATTTGTCTTGGTTGATGAAGGTTCCTTCTCTTCGTTGCTTGACTTCGAACCCGAGAAAGAACTTCAACTCCCCCATCATGGAAATCTTAAACTTGGAGGTCATGAGTGCGGAAAATTCCTCATTGAAAGCTTTGTTAGGGGAACCAAAGATAATATCATCAACATATAGTTGGCACACAAACAACTCCCCTTTGACCTTCTTAGTAAAAATAGTGGGGTCGATTTTCCCAATTTCAAAACCGCGATCTTGCAACAACTCGGTAAGGTGGCCATACCACGCACATGGGGCTTGCTTAAGGCCATAGAGTGACTTATCGAGTTGGTACACATGATCGGGAAAATAGGGATCCTCGAACCCAGGGGGTTGGTTGACATACACCAACTCATTAATAGGACCATTAAGAAAAGCACTCTTCACATCCATTTGTTGCAACTTAAAGTTATGATGAGAAGCATAAGCAATCAACATACGAATGGATTCAAGGCGAGCAACGGGAGCAAAGGTTTCACCGTAGTCGATACCCTCGACTTGGGAGTAGCCTTGTGCTACCAAACGAGCCTTGTTGCGAATGATAATTCCATGAGCATCTTGCTTGTTCTTGAATATCCACTTGGTTCCAATGACATTATGGTTCCCCGTTGGCCTTGGCACCAATCTCCACACCTTGTTGTGCTCAAAGTTGTTGAGTTCTTCATGCATGGCACTAAGCCAAACCGGATCCTCGAGCGCCTCATAGACCTTTTGAGGTTCAATACAAGAGACAAACGCGTGATGTTCACAATAGTTTGCTAACGGTCTACGAGTGCTTACCCCCTTTCTTAAGCTGCCAAGCACATTTGTGATGAGATGATCTTTGGTGGATAGCTTGGATGCAATCTTAGCAGCACGATGCTTCAATTCCTCCTCGGGAGTGAGTTGAGGAGCGGAAACTTGATCATCTTGAGCTTCGTCTTGAGCTTGTTCTTGATCTTTAACTAGCTCGGAGGAGAAAACTTGATTGTGAGCATCACTTGGTGATTCACCACCATCTTGAGGTTGATCTTACCCTTGATCTTATTCATTTGGTTGAGGGCCTTCACTTTGTTCTTCAGAAGCGTGTGGGTCTTGAGTTGGTGATGGTTCCACTTGAGTGGAACATTGTCCTTCTCCTTTGGCCACAAGGGGTTCCTCAATGGGTAGGATAAAGCCAACACCCATTCTTCTTATGGCTTGGGGAGGAATTCCGTCACCTACATCACAAGTACCACTTTGCTCCACTTGGGAGCCGTTATTCTCATCAAACTCCACATTGCATGTCTCCTCAATAAGTCCCGTTGACTTATTGAGGACACGGTAAGCATGAGAGTTTGTAGCATAACCAACAAATATGCCCTCTTGAGCTCTAGCCTCAAATTTAGACAAACGAACACCTTTCTTGAGAATGAAACACTTACACCTGAACACCCGGAAGTACTTGAGGTTGGGCTTGTTACCGGTGAGTATCTCATATGGAGTCTTGTTCAAGCCCTTGTGGAGGTAGAGCCGATTGGATGCATGACAAGCGGTGTTGATGGCTTCGGCCCAAAAGTTGTAAGGAGACTTGAACTCCGCCATCATGGTCCTTGCCGCATCCATCAATGTCCGGTTCTTCCTCTTCGCTACACCATTTTGTTGAGGAGTATATGGTGCGGAATATTGATGCTTGATTCCCTCATCACTAAGAAACTCATCCAAGGTGTAGTTCTTGAACTCGGTGCCGTTGTCACTTCTTATTGTCAAGATCTTTGCATTATGTTGACGTTGGGCTTCATTTGCAAAGTCAAATACGTTTTTTTGGGTCTCGCTCTTCCTCTTGAAGAAATATACCCAAGTGTATCTTGAATAATCATCCACAATCACCAAGCAATACTTTTTACCCCCCAGACTATCAAAGGATGGAGGCCCAAAGAGATCCAAGTGAAGGAGCTCCAAATGCCTCTTCGAGTAAATGATAGTCGTGGGAGGGTGAGCCTTTTCATGTAGCTTTCCTTCGATACAAGCACTGCAAGAACAATCTTTAGCAAAACTAACATTTGTTAGTCCACGAACATGGTCCCCCTCGAGAAGACTTTGCAAAGATCTCATATTGACATGTGCTAAACGGCGATGCCAAAGCCATCCCACGTCAACTTTATCCATTAGGCATGTCGCGGTCTTAGTGGGTCGCTCTGAAAAGTTAATCACATAAAGACCATTCTCGACATGCCCAACAAAGGCTGCTTTAAGAGTCTTGCTCCACAAGAGGGCAACGGTATCAATATCAAAGAAAGTGGCAAAGCCCATGAGTGCAAGTTGACGAACAGAAAGTAAACTGTATGCAAGGGACTCAACAAGCATGACCTTCTCGATCGTGAGATCATGAGAAATGACAACCTTGTTGAGTCCCAATACCTTAGAAGACGAGGCATCACCCCACTCAACATTGGTGGGCATAGATGGAATCTTGTGCATGTTCACCACCAAGTCCTTGCTTCTGATCATATGATTTGTGGCTCCACTATCGAGCAACCATGATCCCCACCGGAAGCAAACACCTACAAGAGATCAATGCTTGGTTTTAGGTACCCATTTTGTAATGGGTCCTTTGATGTTAGTAAGAAGGTTCTTAGGAACCCAAATAGACCATTCAATGTACTCATAAGGAGAACCAACAAATCTGGCATAAACATGTCCATCACTAGCATGGCATAACACATAAGAAGGGTTAAAGTCGCCGGCTTTGTTGGGAGGGGTAGCATTGCCCTTCTTGGCATCACCATCCTTCACATTGTTCTTCTTCTTCTCCTTAGAAGCACCCTCTCCCTCCTTCACAAAGGTTTTCTTGAGAGGAGGAGGTCATTTGGCCTTGTCATTCTTCTTCTTATTCTTGGACTTGGGCGCGAACCAAATCCCTTCCTTGGCCACAACTTTCTTTTGATTGATAAAAAGGTCGTCAAGATTCTTCTCACCTTGTATGCACGACACACGGCCTTTCTCAAGTTGCCCCTTCAACTTTGCATTCTCCTCAACAAGATGCACATGCTCACAACAAGGGTTAGTAGCATTTGCATTATCAATTAAAACCATATGAGAAAAGGTGGCTTTTTCCTTGGTTAGCTTCACTTGGAGTTGATCATGAGACTCTTTAAGATTAACATGAGCACCCTTCAAGGCCTTATGAGCCTTGTCAAGTATCTCAAACTCCTCCTTGAGTCTAGCAAGATCAACCCCAAGTTTGGCCTTCTCGGAATTTTGCACACGAGATACAACAAGAGCATGATCAAGATCTTTCTTCAATCTAGCATGGTCATCATTGTGTGACTCCTCAAGAGCTAAACGATGACCGCGCTATTCCTCAAGAGCATTAGAGAGATCCGATATCTCATCGGCATAGTCATGACTGTGCCCCTCCATCTTAGAGATGGTTTCTTCGTGATCCTCGATCATGTCATTGGCTTCACCAAGTTGTTCCAAGAGAGCAACGAAGTGCTTCTTGGATTTACCCTTGAGCTTACTCATAAAAGACTCAAATTCATTAACCTCCTCATTAGGCACCTCATTTTCATCAATGCAATCCGTCAAGGAAGGATTAGTAATGATGGTGATTTTGATGTTGGGGGTTACCTTGTTGGTGGCTTTCGCCATGAGGCACTTGGCGGTGATGTTCTCATTGGGTGAGTCGAAGAGAGACACCCGCGGAGTTGTCGCAATGGCAACGGAGGCCATGGCAACCGACTCACCGTCTTCATAATCATAATCCTCAGTGTACTCTTTTTGTTCCACCAACCCCTTGGGAGGAGTCTTCTTGGTGAAGTTGCTCTTGTTGGGGAAGGACTTGGCCTTGTCTTTTCGGATGAGCTTGCCACCATTGTCTTCCCTCTTCTCATAAGGGCATTTCGCAACAAAGTGGCTCACATTGCCACAATTATAGCAAGTCCTCACTCGTTGTTTGCCCTTCGCACCACTTGAGTTGTTCTTGTTGAAGTTGGGCCTTGTGTTCTTCTTGCTTCAAAATTGCCTTGAAGCAAGAGCCATGTGTTCATGATAAGAATACTTTGTATCTTCGGGATTGCTCTCCTCTTCTTCCTCTTCGTCCTCTTCTTCCACACTAACATTGGCCTTCAAGGCAAGGTTGGGCTTCTTTGCTCTTTGAGAATGTAACACCGCATTGTCGGCGGTCTTGTCCAAGATACTCATAGCTACAAACTCATCCAACACTTCACTTGAGGACAAGGTGTGGAAATCCGGCCTTTGACGAATGACAGAGGACATGGCCTTGTGGTAAGGCATCATAGCCTTGAGGAATTTGCGCTTGATCCAATTGTCATCCGTATCCTCCCATGACCTCGGAGTGATACCGTGAGAGTAGTTAGTCTCCGATAGAGCTCACGAGGTTCTTCATCTTCTTTCATTGCAAACTCATCGGCTTCATCTTGCACCACTTCATAGTTGGAGCGTTGAATGCTTGCGCTTCCCTTGTAGAGGGAAACAACATGGTGTGATGCTTCCTTGGCCACGGTGAAGGGCCGGAGATGAGCAATATCTTCGGGTGGAATTGCATATTGGATGATGAAGAGAACATTTTCATTAAATTGATTATCCGTGGCTTCTCTAGGGGTGAAGTTGCTTCGGTCATGCGGATAGAAACCTTCTTCAATGATTATCCAAAGATTAGTATTAACATGGTTTAAATGGAGCTTATAGCGATAAACCCAAGCATCAAAGTCCTCATTTTTCACAATCTTAGGAGGAAAACTGGCATGATTCAAATGAGTGGAAGGAATTGGTCCACCATAAGTAAGCGGAGGTTCCACATGGGCAAAGATGCCATTTCCACTTCTACCATTAGATAAAGAAACTTTGTCATTAGTAGCTTCCCCCTTGTCGGAGTTAGCATCCGTCACCTTGTTAGTGGGATCGACCACTTCCAACAGTGCGGTGGATAATTTAAGACCATCAAGAAAGTTCTTAAGCATGCCTTTGACCTCGGCCGTCATGGAGGCTTTCAATGTGTCCAAAGCCACATTGAACTCCTCACGTGAGACCGAGGTTCCCCCATCGGCCGTAGACGAGGACGGAATCACACTGGGGTGCTCCTCCTCACCGTCTACGGAGTCAACCATACTCTTCGGATGGCAAAGTCCTTGATAAAGAGACGAGGCTCTGATACCAATTGAAAGGATCGATATAGTTGACTAGAGGGGGGTGAATAGGCAACTAACAAATTTTAGCTTTTCTTTACCAATTTAAACTTGCAACAAAGTAGGTTGTCTAGATATGCAAGTAGGTGAGCAACCTATATGATACAACAACAAGCACACAAGAAAGCAAGGAATATAACACAAATAAGCTTGCACAAGTAAAGGCATGAGATAACCAAGACTGGAGCCGAAGACAAGGATGTGTTACCAAAGTTCCTTCCTTTTGAAGGGAAGTACGTCTCCGTTGGAGCGGTGTGGAGGCACAATGCTCCCCAAGAAGCCACTAGGGCCACCGTATTCTCCTCACGCCCTCACACAATGTGAGATGCCATGATTCCACTATTGGTGCCCTTGGAGGCGGCGACCGGACCTTTACAAACAAGGTTGGGGCAATCTCCACAACTTAATTGGAGGCTCCCAACGACACCACGAAGCTTCACCACAATGGAATATGGCTCCGTGGTGACCCCAACCGTCTAGGGTGCTCAAACACCCAAGAGTAACAAGATCCGCAAGGGATTAGTGGGGGAATCAAATTTCTCTTGGTGGAAGTGTATATCGGGGCCTTCTCAACCAATCCCTATAGAATAAACAAGTTTGATTGGCTAGGGAGAGAGATCAGGCGAAAATGGAGCTTAGAGCAACAATGGAGCTTAGGGATGAAAGAGGTGATCAACTCGGAGAAGAAGACTCCCCTTATACAGTGGAAGAACAAATCCAACCGTTGTCCACTAACTCAGCACGCGACGAGCGGTACTACCGTACCTGACAAGCGGTACTACCGCACGGGACCACGGTACTACCACTGGTGCAGCAGGAGCTAGACCAGCCTATGGCAAGGGCGGTAGAACCGCTGGAGCGGTACTACCGCACCCCCTTGTGGTACTACCGCAAGACAGGGTTGGTCTAGACTGGGAAGGCACGGACATATAAAAATACATCCGTAGCAACTTCCGCTGAGTTCCGATCCATGCAAAAATCCGACACGATACAACCGCACCAGGAAAGCGGTACTCCCGCGTAGGGCGCGGATGTAAAAAATTATATCTGCCCCTACTTCAGCTCATGTTGCTATGCCAGGCCAGGGCTCACGGTACTACCCCGCCCATGGGGTTGTACTACCGCGTAGGGCGCAGATGTAAAAATTACATCCGCCCCTACCACCGCTCGAGCAACTGAGCCTGGCCAGAGGCCACGGTACTACCGCTCCCAAGGAGCGGTACTACCACGCCTACGGCCGGTACTACCGCAAGGCACTACGGTAGTACCGCTCAGGACAGCAGTACTACCGCATGCCCCAGATCAGCAACACTAGGAGTCCTTCATTTTGCAAAAACATGGAAAAACGGAGGATGCTCCAAAGAGCCAAAGGAAAGGTGGTGCAAAAGGAACGGACGTGTACATGTTGATTCCGCACAAACCTTTCCAACGCGGACCCCCTCTTAATAGTACGGCTTTCCTACGACTCAAATCCACCGAAAAGAAATGTAGAGAAACATCGTCTTCAATAGTCTTCGAAGGGCACCAAATCGTCTTGTGCCTAGTCATGATTGTCTGGAATACTCAATGCACACGATTAGTCCGCAAAAGCATTGTCATCAATCACCAAAACAACTAAGGGATAAATATGCCCTTACACTCACGAAATCACAACCGTGCCTCTCGCGGAAGCAAAACCATGACTCTCGCCAAAGGAAAAAAAGAAGATAAAACGTGTTTTTTTCGTTTCCGAGGAGGCACGGCCGTGACTCTCACGAAAGCACACCCGTTCCTCTCGCGGGAGCAAAACCGTGACTCTCGCAAAAGAAAATAAAAAGAAAACGCGTTTTTTTCGTTTCCGAGTGGAACGGCCGTGACTCTCGCGGAAGCAAAACCATGACTCTCGCGAAAGGGAAAAAACAGAAAACGTGTTTTTTTCTATTTTTTTCGTTTCCGAGAGGCACGTCCATGACTCTCGCGAAAGCACAACCGTGTCTCTCGCGGAAGCAAAACCGTGACTCTCGTGAAAGGAAAAAAACAGAAAACGCGTTTTTTCAGTTTTTGAGAGGCACGGCCGTGACTCGCGAAAGCAAAACCATGCCTTTGGCGGAAGAAAAACCTTGACTCTCGCGAAAGGAGAAAAAACATGTTTTTTCGTGAAAAAAATGGAAATTGTTTTTTGGTCGAAAAGCTAAGAAAGACCGGTGGAAAACCAAAATGCCGAAAAAATCAAAAAAAACGTTTAAATAGCCGAAAACGCGTGCGAAATAATAAAAAAACAAAATAAAATCCGGAGGGAGTGCCCAGAGCGCGACATGTGGCGAATGGCTGAGAGCGCGCCAAGTGACGCTGATCGTTGCGAGGCTCCTGAAGGAGCGCTCGTTAACTAGTGGCTCCCCGCTTATATTTGAAGAAATCAGGATTTGAACAGGGAAACGTTTCACGCCGGGGTTCGGCCGGTCGCTCGTGGCTCGCTGCGCTGTTGCGGGCCCAACTCCTTCCGTCAGGCACCACGTGGACCGCCTGTGGCCCCATGCACTAGTCTTCGTCCTTATCCCCTAGCACACGAGGACCGAGCCGCAGCCACATCTATCCCCTTTTTCTTGCCTCGTTCCTTTTTCTTCCCCAGCAGCTCGTCGCCATGGCCGCCGCCCGCAGTCTCCTCCTCCTTCCCCATCGCTGCGTGGCAGCTGCCTTCGGGGACACGTGATTTGCGACCGGCTGCCTCCTCCCTCCATTCCGCCCTTCCGCCCAATAAAGTTGCGCCCGGCCATGGTCGGAGCCTACCTCCCTCTTTTTTCTCCACGGCCATGGTTAGTCGATGCTGCAACCATGGATGTGAGAAGCTCCAACCGGTGTCTGGGGGAGCTGTGACCAGCGCCGCATCTTGCTACAACCCATGACGGGAAGCTAGAATCAGAGGCGTGGCGAGCTACAACCGACACGGCGAGCCGGTGGCACCTTACTGGAACCGGCCAACACCTTTTGCTGGAACCGGCGTCGTTTTTTGCTGCAACCAGCAAGGCCACGTGTTGGAACCAGCTTCCAATTTTGCTGGAACCAGACTGCACCCTCACCAACGACTTCAGTTTTTGCTGGAACCAGTGATTTTTCTTGTTGGAACTAGCTAGTTCATTTGCTACATCGGATTTGTTTTGAGTTATGCTGCTATGAATCTTTTGCTCCATCATTTTTTTGCTGGAGCCGCTTATTTTTTTGCCGGAACCTTCTTTAGATTTTGCTACAATCAAGAGCATGGTGGTGTTGTCGCCGCCATGATTTTTTGTTGGGTCAATTCTTTTTCTAGAACCACTCCTGATTTTTTTTCTACTACCAGCTTTGTGTTTCGCTGGAACCATCAGCGATTTTTGTTACAACCATTTTCTAGGTTTTGCCGGGACAAGAAATTTTTGTTACCACCATCTTATTTTCTTGCTGAAACTAGTGTCTTTTTTGCTACCACCGGCTCGGCTGGCGAACAACGTCGTGGACCGCATTAGTTGCAACCAGAGGAATGGCAATAGCGGCGAGGACCATTGTTTGCCATCCGGTGAGGACCGTTTTTTTGCGGTTGGCCCCGAGAAGGACTACCCATGGATGCAACTGGGAACGGGGGAGGCAATAGAAAAGTTGCTATGGGTCAACGGCCTATTTTTTCTTTTGCGTTTTTGGCGGCGACGAGCTTCAACGGCGAGCAAAGAGGGGCAAGGCAAACAGGCGAGGACGGATGCATGCCGCGCGCGGGGTCCGGTGGAGGGGAGAGAGTTACGCCCGCCATAGATTTCCCCGTGTTGAACACATCGAAGACGAGGAGGGGAAGGAATAAGATGTACAGCTGTATCGAACGGCTATGTGTAGCTGTATCGGGCAGCTGGGGCGGATCGGCCCAAATTTGGGCCCGTGCGCCGGCGCCTAGCAGCGCCCATTTGAAAAGGCTTTCAAGGTTGGGTAGAGAAATGCACAGCTAGGGCAAGGAGTTGCAAGAAAACTTCCATCAAGTCACTGGTGCAAGTAATCACTACATACTCGATGGCAGGGTTTTTTTTCTTTAAAAAAGAGGCAAAAGATTTGCCTTATCCATTAATTAAACAAAAGAGAGTTCTCAGTTAATTAATGGGATACCAAGTGAAAATCATCACAAACCGCTGACCGGCACTCGCACAATACCCCACGCACACCTCACATAGAGGGCCTCACCAAGATCGCACACCAAATTCTTCATCATCACTTCTCCCTAACATGCGTCATCACCCTCCCTAATATCTGAGCAAGCGACCCCGACTTCGGCGAAGACGAACATTGACCCAACTCTCACCGTAGAGGTTTACGGAAACACAAGAAGGAAAAGTGCATGTTGATTTAAATGCACTACCTCTAACTAAGCCACCCGCACTAAGGGAAGCACGGCTCCAACTCTGAAGGATAGTTCGGAAGGAGAACTATGCAAGGCTGGAGCCATGAAAGACCACCGAACAGACCATCTGTAGCATGCCATCGTCACCACTAACAATATATATAGGGGTGTGTGTGGAGGAGCATCATATCTATGAGAAATGGAGATGGGAGTACACACAAGAAAATTAGACAGGTTCGGGCCCTCTACTCTAGAGGTAATACCCTACTTATGTGTGCGGTGCTCTTGCTCTTGCATGTAGGATTACAAGTGTGTTCAACCCTAAGCCCGGTGCCCTCCTCCCCACATATATAGAGTGCATCAGGAGGTGTGTACGATCGAAAGTATGTCTAAAAGGGGGTGATTAGACTACTTGACCAAATAAAAAACTTATCATTTTCCCAATTTTAGTTTTAGGCAAGTTTTAGCAATTCTACCAAGGCAAGCAGCACCCTACACATGCAAGTCTAAAAGTTGTGCAGTGGAAAGTAAAGACTTTGCATATGAACATAAAGGAGGGATCGAAGAAATCAAACGCAATGAAGACACGGTGAATTTTGGTGTGGTTCCGATAGGTGGTGCTATCGTATGTCCACGTTGAAGGGGACTTCAACCTATGGAGTGTAATGGTTGTGCGAGTCTATGGAGGGCTCCACCCATGAAGGGTCCACGAAGAAGCAACCTTGTCATTCCACCATGACTTACGCCCATGAAGGACTAGCCTCACTCGGGGTAGATTTTCACGAAGTAGGCGATCTTGTTGCCATTACAAACTCCTTGGTTCAACTCCACATGATCTTAGAGGCTTCCAAGTGACACCTAACCAATCTAGGAGACAGAACTCTCCAAAAGGTAATAGATGGTGTTGTTGACGATGAACTCCTTTCTCGTGTGATTCAAAAGATAGTCTCCTCAACACTCAACACTCTCTCACGGATTTGGTTTTCGTAGGAGAAGGATTGGAGTGGAAAGCAACTTGGGGAGGCTAGAAATCAAGGTTCAAATAGTTGGATTGGAATGTGATACGTCTCCAACGTATCTATAATTTGTGATTGTTCCATGCTATTATATTATCAATCTTGGATGTTTTATATGCATTTATATGCTATTTTATATGATTTTTGGGACTAACCTATTAACCCAGAGCCCAGTGCCAGTGTCAGTTTCTGTTTTTTTCCTTGTTTTGAGTTTCGCGGAAAAGGAATATCAAACAGAGTCCAATCGAGCTGAAACTTTCTGATGATTTTCTATGGACCAAAAGAAGCCCCCAAAGCAAATGAGTTGGGCCAAAAGAGCCATGAGTCCTCCACAAGGGTGGAGGGCGCGCCCTACCCCCCCTCCCGAGTGCACCCTCCGACCTTGTGGGCTCCTCGTGGACCCCCTGACTTGAAACCGATGCCAAAAATTCCAATAAATACAGAAACCCCTAGAAATAAACCTAGATCAGGAGTTCTGCCGCCGCAAGCCACTGTAGCCACCAAAAACCAATCGGGGCCCTGTTCCGGCACCCTGCCAAAGGGGGAAACCATCACAGGTGGCCATCTTCATCATCCCGGCGCTCTCCATAACGAGGAGGGAGTAGTTCACCCTCGGGGCTGATGGTATGTACCAGTAACTATGTGTTTGATCTCTCTCTCTCTCTCTCTCTCTCTCGTGTTCTTGATTTGGCACGATCTTATGTACCGCGAGCTTTGCTATTATAGTTGGATATTATGATGTTTCTCCCCCTCTACCTTCTTGTAATAGATTGAGTTTTCCCTTTAAAGTTATCTTATCGGATTGAGTCTTTAAGGATTTGAGAACACTTGATGCATGTCTTGCATGTGCTCATCTGTGGTGACAATGGGATATTCACGTGATCCACTTGATATATGTTTTGGTGATCAATGATACGTCTCCAACATATCTATAATTTTTTATTACTCCATGCTATATTATCTACTGTCTTGGACTATATTGGGCTTTATTTTCCACTTTTATATTATTTTTGGGACTAACCTATTAACCGGAGGCCCAGCCCAGAATTGCTGTTTTTTGCCTATTTCACAGTTTTGGAGAAACAGAATATCAAGCGGAGTCCAAACGGAATGAAACCTTCGGGAACGTGATTTTCTCACCGAACGTGATCCAGGAGACTTGGACCCTACTCCAGGGAACAATAGAGGCGGTCACGAGGGTGGGGGGCGCGCCCCCTGCCTCGTGGTCCCCCTGTTGCTCCACCGGCGTACTCCTTCCTCCTATATATACCTACGAACCCATAAACGATCAGATACGGAGCCAAAAACCTAATTCCACCACCGCAACCTTCTGTACCCACGAGATCCCATCTCGGGGCCTGTTCCGGAGCTCCGCCGGAGAGGGCCATCATCACGGAGGGCTTCTACATCATCCTAGCCTCTCCGATGAAGTGTGAGTAGTTCACCTCAGACCTACGGGTCCATAGTTATTAGCTAGATGGCTTCTTCTCTCTTTTTGGATCTCAATACAATGTTCTCCCCCTCTCTCATGGAGATCTATTCAATGTAATCTTCTTTTTGCGGTGTGTTTGTTGAGACCGATGAATTATGGGTTTATGATCAAGTCTATCTATGAATAATATTTGAATCCTCTGAATTATTTTATGTATGATTGGTTATCTTTGCAAGTCTCTTCGAACTATCAGTTTGGTTTGGCCTACTAGATTAGTTTTTCTTGCCATGGGAGAAGCGCTTAGCTTTGGGTTCAATCTTGCGGTGTCCTTTCCCAGTGACAGAAGGGGCAGCAAGGCACGTATAGTATTGTTGCCATCGAGGATAACAAGATGGAGTTTTTATCATATTGCATGAAACTATCCCTCTACATCATGTCATCTTGCTTAAGGCGTTACTCTGTTTTTAACTTAATACTCTAGATGCATGCTGGATAGCGGTCGATGAGTGGAGTAATAGTAGTAGATGCAGGCAAGAGTCGGTCTACTTGTCTCGGACGTGATGCCTATATACATGATCATACCTAGATATTCTCATAACTATGCTCAATTCTGTCAGTTGCTCAACAGTAATTTGTTCACCCACCCTAGAATACTTATGCTCTTGAGAAAAGCCACTAGTGAAACCTATGGCCCCCGGGTCTATTCTCATCATATCAATCTCCATCACTTTAATCTTGCTTTGCTTTTTTACTTTGCCTTTTACTTTTCACTTTGCATCTCTATACCAAAAATATTATCTATCATCTCTATTAGATCTCACTCTCGTAAGTGACCGTGAAGGGATTGACAACCCCTAATCGCGTTGGTTGCGAGGAGCTATTGTTTTGTGCAGGTACGAGGGACTTGCGCGTAGCCTCCTACTGGATTGATACCTTGGTTCTCAAAAACTGAGGGAAATACTTACGCTACTTTGCTGCATCATCCTCCCCTCTTTGGGAAAATCCAACGCAGTGCTCAAGAGGTAGCAAGAAGAATTTCTGGCGCCGTTGCCGGGGAGGCTTATGCAAGAGCAAGTCAAGATTTGGACTCCTAACAATGAGCCACTTCTGGCACCGTTGTCTATGCAAAAAGTCAACATACCAAGTACCCATCACAATCCCTATCTCCCGCATTACATTAGTTGCCATTTGCCTCTCGTTTTCCTCTTCCCCACTTCACCCTTGTTGTTTTATTCGCCCTCTCTTTCCCATTCTCCTCCTCCTTTTTCCCGTTTGTCTTCTTCTTGTCTTCCTGTTGCCATGGCCGAGTCAAAAAGAATGAAGGGTCCTTTCCAGGGTCTTAGTACCTTGGATGACCCCTCTATCATCTCTAAGCTCATAAATAATGATGCTATGGAAAGACCCACCGGGGTTACCAATGAGAGTTTAAATAATTTTGATGAAGATGACTCTGGAATTTTTTGTTATTTACTTGATGAGTCTTTAAAAGATGCTTGGGATAGGTTATTGAGGATTCAGGCTAGCTATGTACCACAATATTAAATTAAGGTTTACTTAAAAAGTTTCTATGTTGGATTGCCCGCTTCTTTCAAGCAAGTAGTAGATTCTATTTTTGAAGAAGGTTTTCTTGAAGGGGATGCTATAGATACCTATGAAAGGATGAAAATTATATTTGGGCACCCCATGAATGATAAGGTTGAATCTACCACCCTCTTATGCTTCTATCAAAACGAAATTATCAAAGAGATGAAATCTAGTTTAGATGCAAATTTCCGTAACGTGCTTAATCTCACTTCCTCCATTAATGGCCATGTACTTTCCCAAAATAGGAGGATAAATGCCATAGAAAGGAAATTTGCTCTTTTCTTTCCTAGTACCAAAGATGGCAACACCTAGATCTACCATCGCTTTTATGCCTAGCTAGGGGTGTTAAACGATAGCGCTTGTTGGGAGGCAACCCAATTTTATTTTAGTTTTTTGTTTTTGCTTTTGTTTAGGAATAAATAATCCATCTACCTTCTGTTTAGATGTGATTTTGTGTTTTAATTAGTGTTTGTGCCAAGTTAGACCTATAGGATCTTCTTGGATGATAGTTATTTGAGCTTGCTGTAATTTCCAGAATCTTTCTGTTCACGAAATAATTGTTAAAAATCACCAGAACGTGATAAATACTGATTCCAATTGCTGCTGATCATTAAACAAATTTTCTAGGTCGTACTATTTTGGTAGATTTTTTGGAGTTCCAGAAGTTTGCGTTAGTTACAGATTACTACAAACTGTTCTGTTTTTGACAGATTCTGTTTTTCGTGTGTTGTTTGCTTATTTTGATGAATCTATGGCTAGTAAAATAGTTTATAATCCATAGAGAAGTTGGAATACAGTAGGTTTAACACCAATATAAATAAAGAATGAGTTCATTACAATACCTTGAAGTAGTCTTTTGTTTTCTTTCTCTAACGGAGCTCACGAGATTTCTGTTGAGTTTTGTGTTGTGAAGTTTTTAAGTTTTGGGTAAATTATTCTAATGAATTATGGAACAAGGAGTGGCAAGAGCCTAAGCCTGGGGATGCCCATGGCACCCCCAAGATAATCCAAGGACACCAAAAATTCAAAGCTTGGGGATGCCCCGGAAGGCATCCCCTCTTTCGTCTACATCCATCGGTAATTTTACTTGGAGCTATATTTTTATTCACCACATGATATGTATTTTGCTTGGAGCGTATTGTATTATTTGTGTCTTTATTTGTTAGTGTGCCACAATCATCCTTGCTGTACACACCTTTTGAAAGAGCCATATATGAATTGGAATTTGATAGAATACTCTATGTGCTTCACTTATATCTTTTGAGCTTGATAGTTTTGCTCTATGTGCTTCACTTATCTTTTGAGCCTTATAATTTTTGCTCTAGTGCTTCACTTAGATCTTTTAGAGCATGGTGGTGGATTTGTTTTAAAGAAACTATTGATCTCTCATGCTTCACTTAGATCATTTTGAGAGTCATTAATAGCATGGTAATTTGCTTAATATTAATATGCTTGGTATTCAAGATATGTGAAACTTTCTTTTGAGTGCGTTGAATACTAAGAAAATATTGGAGCTTGATAATTGTTTTGAGATATGAAGATGGTGATATTAGAGTCATGCTAGTTGAGTAGTTGTGAATTTAAAGAATACTTGCATTAAAGTTTGTGATTCCCGTAGCATGCACGTATGGTGAACCGTTATATGATGAAGTCGGAGCATGATTTATTTATTGATTGTCTTCCTTATGAGTGTCGGTCGGGGACGAGCGATGGTCTTTTCCTACCAATCTATCCCCCTAGGAGCATGCGCGTAATACTTTGCTTTGATAACTTCTAGATTTTTGCAATAAGTATATGAGTTCTTTATGACTAATGTTGAGTCCATGGATTATACGCACTTTTCCCTTCCTTCCACCATTGCTAGCCTCTCTAATACCGCGCACTTTTCGCCGGTATCATACACCCACCATATATCTTCCTCAAAACAGCCACCATACCTACCTATCATGGCATTTCCATAGCCATTCCGAGATATATTGCCATGCAACTTTCCACCGTTCCGTTTATTATGACATGCTCCATCAATGTCATACTGCTAGCATGATCATGTACTTGACATCGTATTTGTGGCAAAGCCGCCGTTCATAATTCTTTCATACATGTCACTCTTGATTCATTGCACATCCCGGTACACCGCCGGAGGCATTCATATAGAGTCATACTTTGTTCTAAGAATCGAGTTGTAATTGTTGAATGTAAGAAAAATAAAAGTGTGATGATCATCATTTTTTAGAGCATTGTTCCAAGTGAGGAAAGGATGATGGAGACTATGATTCCCCCACAAGTCGGGATGACACTCCGGGCGAAAAATAATAATAATAAAAGAGGCCATAAAAAAAGAGAAAAGGCCCAAATAAAAAAAATGAGAGAAAAAGAGAGAAGGGACAATGTTACTATCCTTTTACCACACTTGTGCTTCAAAGTAGCACCATGATCTTCATGATAGAGAGTCTCTCATTTTGTCACTTTCATATACTAGTGGGAATTTTTCATTATAGAACTTGGCTTGTATATTCCAATGATGGGCTTCCTCAAAATGCCCTAGGTCTTCGTGAGCAAGCAAGTTGGATGCACACCCACTTAGTTTCTTTTATTGAGCTTTCATATACTTATAGCTCTAGTGCATCCGTTGCATGGCAATCCCTACTCACTCACATTGATATCTATTAATGGGCATCTCCATAGCCCGTTGATACGCCTAGTTGATGTGAGACTATCTTCCCCTCTTTTTGTCTTCTCCACAACCACCATTCTATTACATATATAGTGTTATATCCATGGCTCACGCTCATGTATTGCGTGAAGATTGAAAAAGTTTTGAAAATGTTAAAGTATGAAACAATTGCTTGGCTTGTCATCGGGGTTGTGCATGATTTAAATACTTTGTGTGGTGAATATAGAGCATAGCTAGACTATATGATTTTGTAGGGATAACTTTCTTTGGCCATGTTATTTTGAGAAGACATAATTGATTTATTAGTATGCTTGAAGTATTATTATTTTTATGTCAATATGAACTTTTTTCTTGAATCTTTCAAATCTGAATATTCATACCACAATTAAGTAGATTTTCATTGAAATTATACCAAGTAGCACTCCGCATCAAAAATTCTCTTTTTATCATTTACCTACTCGAGGACGAGCAGGAATTAAGCTTGGGGATGCCTGATACGTCTCCAACATATCTATAATTTTTTATTGCTCCATGCTATATTATCAACTGTTTTGGACTATATTGGGCTTTATTTTCCACTTTTATATTATTTTTGGGACTAACCTATTAACCGGAGGCCCAGCCCAGAATTGTTGTTTTTTTGCCTATTTCAGAGTTTTGGAGAAACAGAATATCAAACGGAGTCCAAACGGAATGAAACCTTCGGGAACGTGATTTTCTAACCGAACGTGATCCAGGAGACTTGGACCCTACTCCAAGGAACAACAGAGGCGGTCACGAGGGTGGGGGGCGCGCCCCCCTGCCTCATGGGCCCTCTGTTACTCCATCGACGTACTCATACCTCCTATATATACCTACGTACCCCCAAACGATCAGATACGGAGCCAAAATCCTAATTCCACTGCCGCAACCTTCTCTACCCACGAGATCCCATCCTGGGGCCTGTTCCGGAGCTCCGCCGGAGAGGGCCGTCATCACGGAGGGCTTCTACATCATCCTAGCCTCTCCGATGAAGTGTGAGTAGTTCACCTCAGACCTACGGGTCCATAGTTATTAGCTAGATGGCTTCTTCTCTCTTTTTGGATCTCAATACAATGTTCTCCCCCTCTCTCGTGGAGATCTATTCGATGTAATCTTCTTTTTGCGGTGAGTTTGTTGAGACCGATGAATTGTGGGTTTATGATCAAGTCTATCTATGAATAATATTTGAATCTTCTCTGAATTCTTTTATGTATGATTGTTTATCTTTGCAAGTCTCTTCGAACTATCAGTTTGGTTTGGCCTACTAGATTGGTTTGTCTTGCCATGGGAGAAGCGCTTAGCTTTGGGTTCAATCTTGCGGTGTCCTTTCCCAGTGACAGAAGGGGCAGCAAGGCACGTATAGTATTATTGCCATCGAGGATAACAAGATGGGGTTTTTATCATATTGCATGAAACTATCCCTCTACATCATGTCATCTTGCTTAAGGCGTTACTCTGTTTTTAACTTAATACTCTAGATGCATGCTGGATAGCGGTCGATGAGTGGAGTAATAGTAGTAGATGCAGGCAGGAGTCGGTCTACTTGTCTTGGACGTGATGCCTATATACATGATCATACCTAAATATTCTCATAACTATGCTCAATTCTGTCAATTGCTCAACAGTAATTTGTTCACCCACCGTAGAATACTTATGCTCTTGAGAGAATCCACTAGTGAAACCTATGGCCCCCGGGTCTATTCTCATCATATCAATCTCCATCACTTTAATCTTGCTTTGCTTTTTTACTTTGCCTTTTACTTTTCACTTTGCATCTCTATACCAAAAATACCAAAAATATTATCTATCATCTCTATTAGATCTCACTCTCGTAAGTGACCGTGAAGGGATTGACAACCCCTAATCGCGTTGGTTGCGAGGAGCTATTGTTTTGTGCAGGTACGAGGGACTTGCGCGTAGCCTCCTACTGGATTGATACCTTGGTTCTCAAAAACTGAGGGAAATACTTACGCTACTTTGCTGCATCATCCTCTCCTCTTCGGGAAAATCCAAAACAGTGCTCAAGAGGTAGCAATCAACTTGCGGGTTCTGTGACCTTGTGAACTTATGCATAGGGGTTGGCACACGTTTTCGTCTTGACTCTCCAGTAGAAACTTTGGGGCGCTCTTTGAAGTTCTTTGTGTTGGTTTGAATAGATGAATCTGAGATTGTGTGATGCATATCGTATAATCAAACCCACGGATACTTGTGGTGACATTGGAGTATCTAGGTGACATTAGGGTTTTGGTTGATGTGTGTCTTAAGGTGTTATTTTAGTACAAATTCTAGGGTTGTTGGTGACACTTATAGGAATAGCCCAATAGATCGATCAGAAAGAATAACTTTGAGGTGGTTTCGCACCCTACAATAATCTCTTCGTTTGTTCTCCGCCATTAGTGACTTTGGAGTGACTCTTTGTTGCATGTTGGGGGATTGTTATATGATCTAATTATGTTATCATTGTTGAGAGAACTTGCACTAGTAAAAGTATGAACCCTAGGCCTTGTTTAGAAGCATTGCAATATCGTTTTCACTCACTTTTATCGCTTAATACCTTGTTGTTTATATATTTTCATATTACAAAAACCTATATCGACCATCCATATTGCACTTATATCACCATCTCTTCGTCGAACTAGTGCACCTATACAATTTACCATTGTATTGGGTGTGTTGGGGACACAAGAGACTATTTGTTATTTGGTTGCAGGGTTGTTTGAGAGAGACCATCTTCATCCTACGCCTCCCACGGATTGATAAACCTTAGGGCATTCACTTGAGGGAAATTTGCTACTGTCCTACAAACCTCTGCACTTGGAGGCCCAACAACGTCTACAAGAAGAAGGTTACATAGTAGACATCATAATGCCTTGATCTCAGCACATAAGTAGGTGGTTCTCTCTCAGAAAATGAATGGTGGAAGTGTAGTTTTCTTCTGATGGATCCCTCTAAGAGAAAGTGGGGGTACAGGGGTATAAATAGCCTTCACTAGGAATTCAACTGTTACGATCTTTTTGATTCAACTCAGTGCCACCGAAGCGAAAATCTCGGTGAGACCGACCTGTGTAAAAGATTCTAATGTTGGGCTTTTCGGTGAGACTGAATGGAACAACTCGGTGGGACCGATGTGCGATGACCTAAGAAAGACCTCGTTTCGGTAATTCCAATCGAAACATCTCAATAATTCCGAAATAATGTGAAAGGGTTACAGAAACTTGGTGCAAATCGGTGGGACCGATCGTCATCTCGGTGGAACCGATGTTCTAGGGTTTGGCTGTGGCTCTGTCTAGGATCAATTTGGTGGGTCTGGATGAAGAAGTTTTGGTGGGATCGAGTTGGACTTTTAGGGTTTGGACAGATAGGATTTGGAGAAGGTGGTTGAGGGTTTTTGGAGCAATATCTTCAAGCACTTGAGCAATTGAGTCATGATCAAAACCTCATCCCCTTTTAATAGTATTGGCTTTCCTATGGACTCAATGTGATCTTGGATCACTTAACCAAAAATGTAGAGTCTTGAAGGTTTTTCCAATTCATGTCCTTACCATGCCAACATCGAATTTCATGAAATCTATCTTTGAATACGCATTAATTCAATGACATATATGTTGTTATTAATTACCAAAACCACCTAGAGATTAGTTGCACTTCCAAGGTGTTGTAACATGCTGGCATAAATGCTAGTAATAACGGCCATGCATGACCGACTGTCGCAATTAACTAGATATTGCACAGTTGGTAAATGACTGTACTTAATACATGACATCTTCGCTGGCCAACTGGTCGACTAGTGATGTTTGCCCAACTCGAGGAAATGATGCCCGACTATAGGCTTGACACCGACTAGAGGAAATGAGGCCCGACTATAGGCTTTGGCTAGGGATTTTTTGTTGTCTTGGTTGTCGAAGCGGAAGTTTTCCTCTCTTCGTCTTGACGCCTTGGTATTTATACCCGGTCGTAGGTCAGTTGGATGTCTTCCCTCCCGGATGCCATGGTCACAAACGGCTTGACCCTTCCTTGTCGTTGTTTCACCTATCACTTTTTGGGGAGCCCATGGGTGCCCTACTCGCTCCTTTCCTTTTAGGTCATGGACTCTTGATAGGACTGGTTTTGAGGTTTCCAGAATGTTCTTCCAGACTCAAGCATAGCTAGAGGTGGATTCGATACCATCTCGCATCGACACTTCCTTATCAAAGGCAAAACTACTCACAAATAGACTAAAAACACACGTCCCTTCAATTGTCCATGAAAACCAAACATATTTTTTTCTGGTCAAAACAATGCTCAAAACTTTGTCTTTTGCTGCGACTTGGTGCTACGACCTGGCCAGCTCCCGCCACTTGCAGTCAGCACCAGCAATGGTTATATAACTTGAGTTCCACAAGGCGCTCCTCCCTGTCTCTCCCGCCCTCTCCCTTTCTCTCTCTCTCTCTCTCTCTCTATCTATCTATCTATCTATCTATCTATCTCTCTCCCTCTCTCGGAGTGTGACTACTCTCCATACTTAGATACTGTGGTTTCCCTGAAACTTTTTGGTCATGGATCTATGACGTATTGTCAACCTACATAGCAGTCATTACAAATGGGGTTCCAAGAGACCAGATAAACTGCAAAAATGGTCTCAGGAATGATACCCCTCTCGCCTTATCTCTATATCATTGTAGCTGACTTGGTACAATAAAAGATCCAACAAAATACACACCTTTATAATTTGCACCACCTCATCTTCATCCACAACTCTCTAATACGCCGCTGATACACTCATCATTGCACGTGCATCCCCGCTTGCGGTCCTACACTTCAATCCATGTGAAATGAATTTTCCTTAGCTACATGGTCGAATTTAAACTTCTGCAAAACTACTTTTGTCGCCATGCACGCAACGCCTGTGCTAGCGAATGACATTGCCAACATACTGTACTGCCAGGTGTCCATTTTCCCATAAATTTACCTATGTCTACCCATCTCATCAGTTCGACTACCACCCAGTGCCCTTCCCCCATAATCCAAAGATCCAAAAAATTCCTCTCGGGGTGGTGAGCCAAGATACTTTCTAAAGGGGACCGACTAATCCTTCACTCATGAGTTACCGATTCACTAGCAGCTTACTTTGTGTTTGTTTTCCAGATCCTAGAAAATGTCCTCGAAACTATTGATGCTTTTGTTCGTGCCTTTTAATAGGGCTACGAAAGAAACCTATACTGGTGCACAGTGCTTAATTGCTCTAAATAATGTGTGTAAACCAAAAAAAAATTAGTTGTCTCGGATTAAAAAACTACCAACAAAATAATTGCATTCTCTTGAAATTCATAGTAAAATCTCTATCACAAGATACTCCACCTTGGCTTAACTAGCTCCATTTACAACACCCAAATGCTTTTATTTCTTCACAAAACAAGAACTCCTTCCTTTACACAAGTCAAAAAGCAAATGTCCATCCTACCGAACATTTCTGTTGTTTTAACAACTTCTGGCGCTAATAGCTACTCTTTGCTTGATACTTGGTTCATCAGTAACCATTATGTACTGCTTTTCTAAACCCTTTCTCCCGTGCTACCAAATAGTTCATCAGAGTGGCGACCATACTCAACTTTGGTTTAGAATAGTGTTTGCAAAATTGCTTACTAATGTTGCCATAAAAATGGCCTCTCTCTCCCTCTCTCTCTCTCTCTCTCTCTCTCTCTCTCTCTCTCTCTCTCTCTCTCTCTCTCTCTCTCTCTCTCTCTCTCTCTCTCTCTCTCTGAATGACTACTCTCCATACTTAGACACCGTGGTTTCTATGAACTTTCTGGTCATGGATCTATGACATATTGTCAACCTACACAGTAGTCATTCTAAATGGATTCCAAAAGACTGAATAAACTGCTGAACTGGTCTCAGGCAACGATACCCCTCTCATCTTATCTCTATACCATTGTAGCTAACTTGGTCCAACAAAAGATCCAAGAAAATACATATCTTCGTAACTAGCACCACCGCATCTTCACCCACAACTCTCTAATATGTCGTTGATACACTCATCATTGCACGTGCATTCCCACTTGCGGTCCTACACTTAAAATCTGTGTGAAATGACTTTTCCTTAGCTATAGGGTTGAATTTAAACTTCTCCAAAACTACTTTTGTCGCCATGCACGCAATGCCCGCGCTAGTGAATGACATTGCCCACATATTGCACTGTCAGGTGTCCGTTTTCCAATATATTTACCTATGTCTACCCATCTCATCAATTCGACTACCACCCAATGCCTTTCTCCCATAATCCAAAGATCCAAAAAATTCCTCTCGGGGTGGCGAGCTAAGCTACTCTCTAAAGGGGACCGACTAATCCTTCTCTCATGAGTTACTAATTGACTAGCAACTTACTTTGTGTCTGCTTTTCAAATCCCAGAAAATGTCCTCGAAACTATTTATGCTTTTCGCCATGCCTTTTAATTGAGATGCGAAAGAAACTTGTACTGGTGCTCAGTGCTTAATTGCTTTGAATAATGTGTGTAAACCAAAAAGGTTTAGTCGTCCAGGATTAAAAAAACACCAACAAAATAATTGCATTCTCTTGAAATTCACAGTAAAATCTCTATCACCAGGTACTCCACCTTGGCTTGACTAGCTTCATTTACAACACTCAAATGCTTTTATTGCTTCACAAAACAAGAACTCCTTCCTTTACACAAGTCAACAAGCAAATGTCCACCCTACCGAACATTTCTTTTGTTTTAACAAGTTCTGGCGCTAATACCTACTCTTTGTTTGATACTTGGTTCATCGGCAACAGTTAGGTACTGCTTTTCTAAACCTTTTCACCCGTGCTACCAAATAGATCATCAAAGTGGCGACCATACTTAACTTTGGTTTAGAATCGTGCTTGCAAAACTGCTTACTAATATTGTCGCCATAGAAATGGCTACTCTTTCGTCCTTGCTGCAGGATTTCTAGCCCTCCTCTGCCCATGACGTATGTTTCCTCGTCAGGGGTAACATCTTCTCCACATGGACCACACACCTAACCATTCTCGAAGTATATGAAGTCACACATGCTAAGGCTATCTAGTCTTCAAGGGTCCCAATCCGTGTCAAGACCTTTGCATGAATTTTATTTCGGGACAGACTCAACTCCAATGCCAACCTTCATCACAAGCACATATACGACAACGCCTCGTGCCCAAGGTGTGGGCACGACCTCAAGGATGCCTCGCACATCTTCATCCAGTGCTCGCTCGTCGATAGGACATGTCAAAAGATTGGCGTCTTCCCCCCACGTCCGTCACTAACTTGTGGGAATGCACAATGTCGGTAGGTATAGATGAGAATATTTGATCAAATGTGTTATAATCTCATTATGGTCTTATGAAAGATTTGTGTGTCAAGAAATGTCCTAGCCTTCAACCAGTTTGACCAACACAACTCCATCACCCTACGTCTCATCATCGACGATTTGTCGCTCTGAACTCACCGGCTTGGGAGTCTGGTAAAAAAGGGGGTCGGCTTCTCGTGCCGGTCTACCTCCTTTCACATATCAACGTGCACTGGTAATTTCTTTTGTCCATTCTAACTATAATTGTGCTGCCCATGATTTAGCCAAACTAGTTAGAGATTGTTGTTACTTTTGTAAAAAAAATTAAGAAGTACTTTTATAAAAAATAATATGGTGATCACCTTACAATAAAGAATACTTTGATATATAAAAAAGTAGAGGAACTCCCTTGACGATTCTTTAGAGAGAAAACTTAAGCTAAAAATGCAACCAAAATAACAAGATTAATAAAAGGGGAATCGGAGAGATTACCTCAACCAACTTGGGAGTAGATCCAAGAGTTTTAGGGAAAGAAATTGGAGATTGGGCAGGAATTTGGTGATTTGAGAGTGAGAAACGGCCTCCTCTGTTCGTCGGCTGAGGAAGGATTTTGGCTCCCGGTGAGACACGGCGTCGCATATGGCTGTGGCATCTCATCCGCTGCTCTCTTGCTCCTTCTCCGTCGCCTCCCCGAACCATCCAATCCTTCGACTCCTTCGCCGCCCTCTGAAATCCTCCACCTCCAAATGCTTCCTCCATTCCCCGCGGCGGCGTCACCAACCAGTCGCCCGCCAGCCAGACGACGACGAGCATGACGGGGAAGAGGATATGTGGAGCCCGGCTACCAGCTTCCCGAGAGCCCACCTCGTCGACACCTTGGATGACGAAAAGGGTGGCCATGGATGGGGTCCACCCAATGGCGACGGCGCAGAGGAGGGAGAGCACCTCCAAGAATACGAGGTGGGTGAGTGGGATCCACCTGCCAGCTCGTCCCGAGCGCAGGCCCAGGGACAGCATCGACAAGAGGGGGAGGAGGAGGAGGAAGAAGCTGAAGACGGCGGGGACTGCCCGTGGCTGGACTCGAGCTACTTCTTGCGAAGCCAAGAAGGGGCAAGCACCAACACCACTGCGGAAATGGAAGAAATTCTAGCCTTTGCGAGGAGCCCAGTGGCGGCGGACGGCCCTGGGTTCGCCGGGTTCTTGGCTGGTTACAGCCGCGGCGCACTCGGCGAGGACGAGTGCGTGGAATTGATGAGGAGGATGGGTGAGGAGGGCCTGGCGTTGGGGTGCCTCCACTTGTTCCGGTGGATGCGGGCGCCCGAGGAGCGGCCGATTTCGTTGTCGCCGCAGGCATGGTTAGTGGCTCTCGTGGTGCTTGGACGGGCACGGATGGCCGATGAAATCTTGGAGATTCTGGGAAGTTTGCCGCCGGAGAGGGGATTTCGTGAGGCGGTTCTGTACAATGCTGCAATGTCTGGTGTTGCCTACTGTGGAAGGTGAGCACTGTCTTCATTGGTCTGACAGAGTGATGAGTGATCAGATTAATTTCATTCATGCTATCACTTTTGCAAGATTAATTAGGAGTTAGTAGTAGTTACTTATTGACCGACTTAGATCAAAGTGACTTGTATTTACTTGCCTATTTCTAAATGGCATTTCCATTAACCTTTTCCTATACAATACAAAAGAAAAAGGATTAAGCATATTGTTAGTTATTGATCAACAGAGGATCCAAGTCAGTTTGATTTGCTCCACTATCTGTAAATTCTTTGGTATGAACTTCATCGTTATCTTGGGATGCAAATTAAGAAAACTACGAGCAACATATTTATAATAGACTGTGCTAGCATGAGAATTGTTTATTGATAAGTTTGCATAGTTTCAAATCTTTATGGTTTTTGCTTTCTCCTAACTAAGCCTGAACACCAATGGAGATTCTAACATGAAGTTCATACATGCTAGCATGAGAATTGTTTATTGATAAGTTTGCATAGTTTCAAATCTTTATGGTTTTTGCTTTCTCCTAACTAAGCCTGAACACCAATGGAGATTCTAACATGCTACATTTCTTCTGTGGTAAGCTATGTATTATTTGGTGTGATGAACATTTTTCTACTCGCTCCAGATATGATGATGCCTGGAAAATATTTGAGAGTATGGAGAAGAACAATGTCCAACCTGACCACATAACATCCTCAATCATGTTAATGGTAATGAAGAGGCGCAAGGCATCAGCCAAGGATTCATGGGAGTTCTTCCAAAGAATGAACAGAAAAGGTGTCAAGTGGAGCTTGGGTGTCTCTGCTTCTCTAATTAAGATATTTTGTGATGAAGGGCTTAAGAAAGAAGCTCTTATCTTCCAATCAGAAATGGAGAAGAGAGGAATTCCATCAAACACGAGCATTTATAACACAATAATGAATGTATATTGCAAATGCAGTCAAATTGAAGAAGCTGAGGGGCTCTTTGCTGAGATGAAAGAGAGAGGCTTAAAACCAACAAGGGTGACTTATAATATCCTTATGAATGCTTACAGTAGAAGATTGCAGCCAGAAGTTGTTGAATCGTTACTTCTGGAGATGCACGATTTGGGATTTCAGCCAAATGCTAGGTCATACAACTGCCTCATAAGTGCCTATGGGCGGCAGAAAAAAATGAGCGAAAAGGCTGAAGATGCTTTCCTGAGGATGAAGAAAGGTGGCATCAAGGCAACATCTTCCTCGTACACATCACTGATTTGTGCATATGCAGTGAGTGGACAGTATGAAAAAGCTCACACTGCATATTTAGATATGAAAAGAGAAGGACTTAAACCTTCCTTAGAAACATATACAGCTTTGCTTGACATATTTAGGAGGGCTGGTAACATAGAGAAGTTAATGGAGACATGGAAATCAATGACCGATGAAAAGGTTGGATGCACTAGAGTCACATTTCACATGGTACTTGATGGTTTGGCGAAACATGGGTTGTATGTTCAGGCAAGAGATGTAATATGTGAGTTTGGAAACATAGGTTTACCTCCTACGGCGATGACCTACAACATATTGATGAATGCTTATGCAAAGGGAGGACAGCATTACAAATTGCCCCAACTCCTGAAAGAGATGTCTACTCTGGAACTAAAACCAGATTCAGTTACATATTCTACAATGATATATGCATATGCTCGCGTCCGCGACTTTTCGAGAGCACTCTATTACCACAAACAGATGGTTCGAAATGGACAAGTGCCTGATGCTAAGTCATACAGAAAGCTGTTGAATACCTTGGATGTGAAATCTGCAAGGGAAAACATAAAGGATAAGAGTGCCATTGCAGGAGTTGTAAAAGGAAAATCTAGCTTAAAACATAGGAAGGAAAAGAAGGATGAATTTTGGAAGAACAGTAAAAAGAGGTCTATGACCCAAGTTAATGGATACCAGAGAAAAAGATTTTTGTGATGTTTTACGAAGTGCAAGTTTCATTGTCTTTACAGTACTCATCCCTTATGTTATATCATGGTCTCCATGCTTTAATTCTCTTGAATTATTCAGGGTTTTAGGTCAGAAACTATGAAGCGTGTTATTAACTCCATAAACATTCACTTTGACTGTCTGACTGATTTCATGATCTGAATACACTTGATTTTGCATTTTTAGGCTTTCTGATGTTCAAACTAGAATCTGATACAATGAAAAGATGCCATTTGGATCTTATGAACAGATTATGTTTTCTTTTTTAATCAAAGGGAAAATCCCCAGTTTCATCCAGTTTTATTTTTGCAGCTTCGTCGTATAGAGGAAGATAATTTTGATTTCAATCTGCACATTCCCTGTTTCCTAATTAGACAGCAGAATTTGTAATCTTCTTTTTTTCTTTTGAATAAAGGCAAAGGCCAGCTTTTTTATAGAACACTTAACAGAGGTCCCCACCGGGGGTTTATATTCTTTTTTCCACTATTGTAAACAAAGACGTGAGAATGTCATTTCTCCTACAAGAACACCAGCTACTGTATTTGTCGGTGTACTAAAGTAGGGGTACCTTAGTACCCCAGACTTGTGCACGGGCAGTTGTAGCACCCTGCGGCGAGGCCCGCCCAGGAAGCGCCAAGAGAAGACCAAGCATTCAAGACAAGGCCCCCGGCAAGAGGAGCTTGCCGGGCCAAGAAGACAAGACCCCGGCAAGAGGAGCTTGCCGGGACGACTAAGCCCATGTAATACCATCCAAGAACAAAGTATAAGAGACAGAAGATCGAGACCCCGACAAGAGGAGCTTGTCGGGAAGGCCGAACCCAGGCACCACAAGAGAAGCCCGCCACGGCGCGCCATGCGCCCCGGCAAGGCCTGATAGCCGGCAAGCTATCTGGCACAGGAAGACGACCCCCGCGGCAAGCCACTTGCCGCGGCAAATCGCCACCTCAGGACTGCGCTCCAGCTCGCCCGCCCACGCGTCGCTCCGGGGCTTCCCCCAAGGGCACGTGGCGGGGCACCGCGCAGCCTGGGGTATGCGGTGGCATGCAGCCACCATCGTGGCGAGCGGTGGCGCACCTAACGGTCCGCCTCGGTGCTGTCCGGGCGACCGTGACGGGCATTTAATGCCCTTGTCCCCTACCGTCAGAAGTAGGTATGATAACACTGTGCCGCACTGTAGCGCCACTGTTCCCGCACTGTTACAACTTCCACCCCTTTTACACTTTTACCCCTTTCTCTTACGTTGACACCTGTCGGTGACCCCTTTGCGCTATAAAAGGAGGCCCGTGTGCAACGTAGAGGGGGTTCGAGGGTTCGGAGATTCGGGATCCAGACAGCCATACGCTCGGTGTAGCTAGCTCTCCAAGCTCCCGAGCTCCCCAGTTCAATACAACCAAGCAGGAGTAGGGTTTTACGCGTCCATCGCGGCCCGAACCTGGGTAAACCGCCCGTGTGCTCGCCTCGATCTGCTCTCCGTGCTCCCTCCGCCCCCCTCACCGGACAACGAAAGGGGCTCCGGCCCCATAGGTGCTCGCGGGGGACGCAGTCCACCCCGACATCTTTGGCGCGCCAGGTAGGGGTTCGTCGAGGTTGTGCGGACCAGATCCGGCGTTCGCGCGAGCGCGCTCTTCGTCAGCTTCTCCGAATTCGCTAGCTTCATCAACACCATGGCCCCGAAGAAGAAGGCTTCGGAGGTCGCGGGCCCGTCCGCGTCTCTTCCACCGCTACCGGAGCCAACGGTGGGCGGGGGAGACGCCGTCGGAGGGGTGGCCACCGGCGAGAACACTCGCGGCGCCACCAAATCCAAGAACAGGGCGGACGACCGAGCCTCGGCCTCCGAGGGCGCGTCGCATCCGACCCGACAAACGACGACCCAGCAGCGCCATGCCACAGGGGGTGGCATCCGCTTGCTGGACCAAGGGCAAACTGGAGGTTCACGGGACGCCCCGGGCCCCCGTCCGGACACGGGCAAGGCAAAGGCGCCGGGGAGGGACCCCGCTCTTTCTAACATTGTTAGGAGTCCGAGCGTATCCCGCTCCTCGCGCCACTCGCCCCCGCTCCCCTCCACTCCGGCAGAAGCGCTCGCGAGAGCGCAACTGCTCCTCGACTACCCTCCAGCGGCTGGCAAGGCCGAAGGCTGGAGGGCCACCATCCAGAGCCTGATCGCCTTCGCCAACAACGACACGCCGCAGCAGCCGGCGACCTCACGGCCACGGCAGGTCGAGAAGACGAAGGCCGACGGCGACAAGACCACCGGGGGTGCAACCACCATGCACTCCCCGGCGCAGAAGCAGAAGACGCCGCCCCGCTGGAGCAACGCCGACGACGGCTCTACAGCGTCGTCAGACCCGCGGACTCGCCGGGACCAGCGCCGAGTCCTCGACGAGCGGCAGCAAGAAGACGCTCGAACAAGGATTGAGCGCCGCCGAGAAACTCGGCGGCAATCAGACCAGCGGGCTGGGAACGCTGTCGACGCGCACGCGCCCGGTGAACCAGGTGACTTACCGTACGCGGCAGGTTGCCCTGCGTTCACCCGTGAGCTGCGGCGTGTCCGGTGGCCCAGCACGAAGAACTTCAAGCCCGACGTACCGGAGAAGTACGACGGCAGGACGCACCCCTCGGAGTTTCTCAGCATCTACACGATCGCTGTGCAAGCCGCCGGGGGGCGCGACGAGAGGATATTGGCGAACTACTTCCCGCTCGTGCTTAAGCCGAACGTTCGTTCGTGGCTTATGCACTTGCCGGAAGGCTCCATTTCTTCCTGGGCGGATCTTTGCCATCAGTTTGTTGGCGCCTTCACAGGCGGCCACAAACCTCATGGCCAGGATAGCGACCTCCACATCCTAGCCCAGAAGGAAGGAGAACCCCTGCGCAAGTACATCCAACGCTTCAGCCGCGTGCATCGCAACATCCCCGACGTTCACCCTGCCGCGGTTATCAGCGCGTTCCACCAGAACGTGCGTAACCGCCGCATGCGTGAAGAGATGGCCATGACCAAGATCCGGGACGTCAGCGAGCTATATGCCCTGGCTGACAAGTGCGCGCGCGCGGAGGAGGGGAGGAAACTCCCCGGGGAGGATGCTGGCGCAAGAGAAAGCGACAGTGACGGCACCGCCCCGGCGAAGAGAAGCCAGCGGCGGAATAATAGGAGGAAGAACAGGAAAGAGGTGCTTGCCGTCGAGGAGTCCGGCAAGGAGGCTCCCGCCAAGCAAACGCAGGTTGGCGGCTCCGGCAAGGAGCCTGCCCCCGTGGCGGCAGCCGACAAGCAGGACGGCTCCGACAAGCAATACTGCAAGATCCACCGCACCAAGGGCCACGATCTCTCCAACTGCAAAAGCGTCGAGTACCTCGTCGTGCAGCAGAAGGCTGAGTACGAGAGGCGCGACAAGGGGAAGGCCCAGGGTGGAGGTGGCGAACCAAGCAAGAAGCGGCCGCCCATCGGCCGGGGAGGACGCCACGGCAAGGCCAAGCAGCGGCAAGGCGATCGGCCTCCCCGGGGCCGCGACGGGGATGAAGAAGACGACGACGAAGACATGGAAGACGAAGATAACAGCGAGCAGGAGTTCCAGAAGGCCACGGAGGTCCTATGCGTTGACGGCGGCGCCTCTCTGCACACCTCCCACCGCCAGCTTAAGCAGTGGGTGCGAGAGGTGAACGCAGCAGAGCCGCCCGTGGAGTCGCGCAGGCTCCTCAAATGGTCCAGCACGCCCATCATTTTCGATCTTGAGGATCACCCCGACCGCACAACCGCGGTCGGGTGCTTGCCGATGCTGGTCTCACCCACCATCCGCAACCTCAAGGTCACCAAAATGTTGGTAGACGGCGGGGCCGGGCTGAACTTGATCTCCTCCGCTGTGATCAAGAAACTCCAGATCCCGGACGGCGAGCTCAAAGAGACCGGTTCTTTCCAAGGAATCAACCCGGGGAGGAGCAAGCCCAAAGGGAAGATTACTCTGCCTGTGACCTTCGGCGGCGAGCTCAACTTCAGGACTGAGCGCATCACGTTCGACGTCGCTGATATCCCGTTACCATACAATGGGATCCTCGGCCGTCCCACTCTCGCCAAGTTCATGGCAGCTTCCCACCACGCCTACAACGTACTCAAGATGCCGGGGCCGATAAGCGTCATCACTGTCCATGGCGACAAAAAGGACGCGCTTATCTGCGCCGACAAGATCTACCGGGATGTAGCAGCCGCGGCAGAGAAGGACACACTTGCCGCTGAAGCCCCCGGGGGGAAGAAGACAAGGACCAAGCCCGGTAAGTGCTCTGGGGCCCACTCCGGCAACCGCACCTCTTCGGAGTGCTGCGCCGCCGTCGAGGACGTTCCATCGAGCTCCACCGGCAAGTACAAGAAGGGAATGACCGCTCCTCCGGCAACCAAGAAGGTGTCCGCCAAGGAGGACGGCACTGGCGGTACCTTCACCATCAGTGCCATGCTTGACAGCAAATAGGAAAGCGCGCTCGTTGCCTTCCTGCGGGCGAATGTCGACGTGTTTGCATGGCAACCGTCCGACATCCCCGGTGTTCCCAGGAGGGTGATTGAGCACAAGCTCGCTGTCTGTCCTCACGCGCGACCCGTCAAGCAGAAAGTGAGAAAGCAAGCCGTGGAGCGCCAAGAATTCATGAGCGAAGAGATCAAGAAGCTAGAGGCAGCAGGCCTAGTGAGAGGTGTGATCCATCCAACGTGGCTGGCCAATCCGGTCGTCGTGCGCAAAGCCAATGGGAAGTGGAGACTGTGCATAGACTTCACCGATGTGAATAAAGCATGTCCCAAGGATCCATTTCCCTTGCCGCGCATTGACCAGATTGTTGACTCCACCGCCGGATGTGAGCTACTCTCTTTTCTTGATGCATATTCAGGCTATCACCAAGTCTTTATGGCCAAAGAAGATGAAGAGAAGACCGCATTTATCACTCCGTGCGGCACCTATTGCTTCATACGCATGCCGTTTGGACTGAAGAATGCGGGATCAACGTTTGCAAGGGTAGTGCACACTGCTTTCGAGCCACAGATCCATAGGAACGTGGAGGCCTACATGGATGACATCGTGGTGAAGAGCAGGAGCAAGGAAACCCTGGTCCAAGATCTGGAAGAGACATTTCAGAACCTGCGCAAGATACAGCTCAAGCTGAACCCCGAGAAGTGCGTCTTCGGAGTCCCCTCCGGCAAGCTTCTCGGGTTCTTTGTGTCACAGAGGGGGATTGAAGCTAATCCCGACAAGATCAAAGCCGTCGAGCAGATCGAAGCCCCAGAGCGCGTCAAGGACGTCAGAAAGCTTGCAGGTTGTGTGGCCGCCCTCAGTCGGTTCATTTCAAGGTCTGCAGAACGCGCCCTGCCCTTCTTTAAAATCTTGAAGAAGGCAGGCCCCATGCAGTGGACTCCAGAAGCGGAGGCGGCGCTGCAAGATTTGAAAAGGTACCTATCCTCCACTCCAATACTTGTCGCACCTAGACCACAGGAGAAGTTGTTGCTATACCTAGCGGCAACCAACCAGGTGGTTAGTGCTGCGTTAGTGGCGGAGAGGGAGGCCGACGAGGAGTCTATACCACCTGCAAGCGAATCCAGCGACAAGCGGGGGGCTGCTCCGGCAAGCTCTGGCCCCGACAAGGACAACCCTGCGCAGGAACAGGATGGAGCGCGGAAGAAGATGGTGCAGCGCCCGGTGTATTTTGTGAGTTCCCTCTTGCAGGGGGCTAGATCAAGATACTCTGGGTGCAGAAGTTGCTTTTCGGCCTCCTCATGGCCTCGAGAAAGCTGCGCCATTACTTCCAAGCACATGAGATAACAGTAGTCACTCGCTTCCCGCTGAAGAGGATATTGCACAACCCCGAGGCAACAGGCAGGATCGTCGAGTAGGCACTGGAGCTGTCGAGCTTTGGACTCAAGTTTGAAAGTACTTCAACCATACAGAGCCGAGCTTTGGCAGAATTCATAGCTGAGTGGACCCCGACACCAGATGGAGAAGCCCAAGAAACAAGCACGCCCGTACAAGAAGCGACAAGCGAGTGGGTAATGTACTTCGATGGTGCCTTCTCGCTGCAAGGCGCCGGTGCTGGCGTGGTACTCATCGCGCCCACCGGAGAGCACCTCAAGTATGTTATCCAGATGCACTTCCCAAGAGAGCAAGCAACCAACAATACTGCTGAGTATGAAGGCTTGCTCGCCGGCCTCAGGATTGCGGCCGAACTTGGGATCAGAAAGCTGATTGTGCGGGGAGATTCTCAACTAGTGGTCCGGCAAGTCAACAAGAGCTACCAGAGCCCTCTGATGGAAGCTTATGTAGATGAAGTGAGGAAGCTGGAAGAACACTTTGGAGGGCTACAAATGGAGCACGTCCCGAGAGCTCAGAATGAGATAGCAGACGGCCTTTCGAAGTGTGCTTCGTTGAAGTTACCTGTGGAACCAGGGACCTTCTTACTCAAGCTGACTCAACCATCCGTTACACCATCAGTTGGGCGGTCCAAGAAAAGGAAGTTGGTCTCCGGCGACTACTTGCAGGCGGACCTTCCTGAGACCGCCGCCAAGGTCCCCAAGATCAACAACCAGAACGCCGAGGGACAGCCCGCTCCTGCGGATCCCAGGATCCGTCCAGTCGAAGCAGGTGTCCCCGATAAGCCTTGCTCCGGCAAGCAGATCAGCAGTCTGAACGCTGAGGAACAGCCCGCTCCTGCGGATCCGAGGATCTGTCCAGTTGAAGCGGGGGTTCCCGACAAGCTTTGCCCCGGCAAGCTTGCCGGGGGATCACCGGCTCCGGCGGAACCAGAGGTTCTTGCCGTAGAAGCCGGGGTCCCCGCAGCGGCTTTCATGCCTTTAGTCCTTGCCGTCGAGCCCCGGGCTCCGGCATGGGCGCAGCAGATCGTCCGTTTTCTGCAAACCGGAGAACTTCCCGACGACCCAGAAGAGATGGAGAAGATCACCAGGCAGTCAAGTATGTACCAGTTCGTGGACAACGAGCTGTACAGAAGGAGACTCAACGGTGTCAGATTGAAGTGCATCTCCAGGGAAGACGGACAGAAGCTGTTGGCAGAGATACACGGAGGCATATGCGGCCATCACATTGGCGCAAGAGCACTTGTCGGGAAAGCCTTCCGGCAAGGGTTCTTCTGGCAAGAAGCCCTCCAAGATGCAACTGCACTAGTAACCAAGTGTGAAGCGTGCCAGTTCCATGCAAAACAGATTCATCAGCCAGCTCAAGCTCTCCAAACAATCCCTTTATCCTGGCCCTTCTCGGTCTGGGGTCTCGATATCCTCGGCCCTTTTCCCCGAGCCGTCGGGGGCTTCGAGTACTTGTACGTTGCAATCGACAAGTTCACGAAGTGGCCAGAAGTGGAGCCAGTGAGGAAGGTGACCGCGCAGTCAGCAGTCAAGTTCTTCCGGTCGATCGTCTGCCGTTTCGGAATCCCCAACAGAATCATCACCGACAACGGGACACAATTCACAAGTCGCGCCTTCATGCAATACGCCCAGGATCTCGGCGCCAAGGTCTGTTTCGCTTCGGTTGCTCACCCCAGGAGCAACAGTCAAGCAGAAAGGGCCAACGCTGAAGTGCTGCGCGGACTCAAGACCAGGACCTTCGACAGGCTGCGCGAGTGCGGAAGAAATTGGATTGAGGAGCTGCCGGCGGCTCTTTGGTCAATCAGAACGACACCGAGTCGAGCCACCGGACAGACACCCTTTGCTCTAGTCTATGGAGCGGAAGCAGTTATCCCCACGGAACTCGTATACGGATCTCCTCGGGTGCTCGCTTATGACGAGCTCGAGCAAGAGCAGCTGCGCCAAGATGACGCGCTGCTCCTTGAGGAAGGACGTCTCCAGGCTGCGGTACGAGCTGCTCGATACCAGCAAGCCTTGCGTCGCTACCATAGCCGCAAGGTCAAGGCCAGGAGTCTCGAAGAGGGCGACCTTGTTCTTAGGCACGTTCAGTCGGCCAAGAATTATAACAAGTCGACGCCGAAGCAGGAAGGCCCTTATCGGGTGAGACGAGTCGCGAGGCCCGGCGCTGTCCGCCTCAAGACCGAAGAGGGCCTACCAGTGAGCAACTCCTGGGAACATAGAGCATCTTCGCAAGTTTCGCCCATAAGGCGCGGTTGCCGTGATCCGCTCCGGCAACCATCGGTTTGTACAGGCCTTGCCGCTGCTGCATGTAACCCCTTGTACAAAGCCAGGCGAAGCCCCTGGCATCAGATAAAGTTGCCCTGTTAGGCGACCTTGTTCTTAGGCACGTTCAGTCGGCCAAGAATTATAACAAGTCGACGCCGAAGCAGGAAGGCCCTTATCGGGTGAGACGAGTCGCGAGGCCCGGCGCTGTCCGCCTCAAGACCGAAGAGGGCCTACCAGTGAGCAACTCCTGGGAACATAGAGCATCTTCGCAAGTTTCGCCCATAAGGCGCGGTTGCCGTGATCCGCTCCGGCAACCACCGGTTTTGTGCAGGCCTTGCCGATGTTGCATGTAAGCCCTCGTACAAAGCCAGGCAAAGCCCCTGGCCGAAGATAAAGAAGCGCTGGCGCCCTAGATTTTAGCATGCATGCTGAGTCAGAGTCTCGTCCTTGGTTAGGGTTGTCAGTTCCTAACTGTCGCTAACCCCTAACTTAGAGGTCGAGTCCGCGTCTTTTTCCCGTCCTTTCCCTTTGGCTTGCAGGAATTGAATGTCCTTGCCGGGCCGCTCAAGGACAAGGAGGAGGAGAAGGACGAGCCAACACCTACGCCCCGGCGAGCCAGAGTCGCCGGGGGCTGCAACCTCAGATAAGTTTTTGCATCCCTCATCATGCATTCTCTTATGGACTGTGGAATTTGAAAGCCTCCTTTCCTCCTGAAAAGCTACTGTGCTCTCTTAGCGGCAAGCCCCAGAGCGCGTTCCTGGGGCCCGTTTCGATAGCAGCCGCGGCAGCAAGGGGGAGGGAAGCGAGGGGCCGGAACCCGCCTGCTCCCCGCCTCCGCCAAGGGCGTGAGAAAGGTCGAGCAGTGCGGGGGAGCGGCTGGGCCTGTTTCCGGGCGAGAAACTGTCTATCTTAACGATGTAAAGGATTCGTTCCTTACCGCGGTTTCCACCCGCGAGACAAATAATCCGGCAAACATCCCCTTTTCATTAAAAACATTCCACTCAGGTACAGTTCAGAGAGAATGAAAAACATGAAAGGAGGGATTACAAGGCTTAAACGCAACTAAGGCCCGAAGGCTTACAAGCTGAAAAGAGATAAGGTGCCCGTAATCCCTTTCTTGTCTCTCTCCTCAGGAGGTAGGGCAAGTAGGCGAAGAGGGCGAAGGGGGCACCTAGGCGAGCTACGGGTGGCAGAAGGCACCAAGAGAAGATCCGGGGGCTCCGCCCGGGGGTCTCCGGAGGCTGAAGAAGACGGAGGCGCCGGAGGCAGAGCTGGAAGATGAGGCAGCGGCCTTGCCGCCAGCCTCTTCCTCTTCCCCAGCCTCGCCACTCCGGCCGCCCGAGGAGATCAAGCCCCCGGCAAGAGGAGCTTGCCGGGCCGAAGAGAAGACCCCGGTGGTCGTCACCGAGAGCAAGGGTGATGACGGCGTCTAGGGCGCATCTGGAACACGAGGCACCGGAGCGTCAGCCAGCTGTCGAAGTCGGCCCGTACTCCAACTTCGCGGCCTTCGACGTCCGCCCTCTGTCCTCCTCAGCAGCCCCCCCTACGCCAGTCGCCCAAGGAGACGACCCCGGGGAGTTCACGGAGCCCGGCGCGGACGATGGGGCCGCCGGTGCCACACGGAGCTGCGACCGACGCCTAGTCGGACCCGTCATCCCGGCGGCTGCTCCCCTCGTCGTCGCTGTCGCTCCCCTCCTCGTCACTCTCGCTCGAGGAGGAGCCTTCGCTGTCGGAGGAGCTATCTTCGCAGCACCGGGCCTGGATGCCGAAGCCCCAGAAGGCCTTGACGGAGAGGAGGTCCTCCCCCACTAGCTTAAAGTGGAGGGTGAACCCCTCCGTCAAGCTGTGGATCCGGGCGAACGTCTTCCACCCGCGGCCCAGACACACCACGCCGGGGGCTCGGGACTCGACGTGGACTCGCGTCCCACTGATCCCGCAGCCCCTCATGCGCAGGTTTAGCGTCTCAGGCTGCTCCACCTCCAACACGTTCGCGAATGGAGCGGGAAGCCGGAGGCGGCGACGAGGCGCCCGGCGCAGCCTGATAATGAACTCACGGGGGTCGTCCCCGAGATGGACCGCGGGAGGGAACGGAGCCGCTGGCGGAGGCAAGGACGGCGCACCGATCCGTCCGCCCCGAGCGCCTCGGCCCCGTCTACGACCTCGTCCGCGACCTCGCCCTCTCCCTCTTCCCCTGACGACCGGCTCCGCCGCCGCGGGCGCAAGGGGAGGAGGGGCGCGTTGCCTAGCAGACACCCTCGCGGCAACCGAAGAAGAACCAGGGTTCCCCCCCTCCATCGCAGATGGGGGAAGGAAACCAGAAGCAGAAGGAGGAAGGAGATGGAGTGCGGATTTCCGTCGCCCCCTTTCGCTCCTTATAAAGGGGCGGAGTGGGAACGCGGCCGCCTCGCTCCTCCAATAGAAGCGGAGGAAGGGCAGGCGACTGGGGCCGACCCACTGCATCGACCCGCGCCGGCCCGACTCCCTGCCTCCGCCGCCGCGACTCCGAGTGCATGAGGACCGCGTGGTGGGCGCGCAGAACCGAGGCGACGGGTGGGACGACCTCTCCCCATCCCGTGATTATGGGGAACGGACGCCTCGAAAGCCGCGCCTCACCCCCGTTCATTTATCGAGCCGCGCCTCCGCACCTCCCCCCACTTAAAGAGGGAACGGGCGTTTCGCCCCCACGACGCCGCGATAAGCGCGCGCCGCCTGGGGAAGGTGCGACGGATGCGGAGTTAAGGAGCAGCGCGACCAAGGCCACGCGTGCCCGTGCACTGTTAGGGCCTGGCCCAACGACGCTCGGCACCGTGTGTGGCCCAGGCCCGGGGGCTCCTGTCGGTGTACTAAAGTAGGGGTACCTTAGTACCCCAGACTTGTGCACGGGCAGTTGTAGCACCCTGCGGCGAGGCCCGCCCAGGAAGCGCCAAGAGAAGACCAAGCATTCAAGACAAGGCCCCCGGCAAGAGGAGCTTGCCGGGCCAAGAAGACAAGACCCCGGCAAGAGGAGCTTGCCGGGACGACTAAGCCCATGTAATACCATCCAAGAACAAAGTATAAGAGACAGAAGATCGAGACCCCGACAAGAGGAGCTTGTCGGGAAGGCCGAACCCAGGCACCACAAGAGAAGCCCGCCACGGCGCGCCATGCGCCCCGGCAAGGCCTGATAGCCGGCAAGCTATCTGGCACAGGAAGACGACCCCCGCGGCAAGCCACTTGCCGCGGCAAATCGCCACCTCAGGACTGCGCTCCAGCTCGCCCGCCCACGCGTCGCTCCGGGGCTTCCCCCAAGGGCACGTGGCGGGGCACCGCGCAGCCTGGGGTATGCGGTGGCATGCAGCCACCATCGTGGCGAGCGGTGGCGCACCTAACGGTCCGCCTCGGTGCTGTCCGGGCGACCGTGACGGGCATTTAATGCCCTTGTCCCCTACCGTCAGAAGTAGGTATGATAACACTGTGCCGCACTGTAGCGCCACTGTTCCCGCACTGTTACAACTTCCACCCCTTTTACACTTTTACCCCTTTCTCTTACGTTGACACCTGTCGGTGACCCCTTTGCGCTATAAAAGGAGGCCCGTGTGCAACGTAGAGGGGGTTCGAGGGTTCGGAGATTCGGGATCCAGACAGCCATACGCTCGGTGTAGCTAGCTCTCCAAGCTCCCGAGCTCCCCAGTTCAATACAACCAAGCAGGAGTAGGGTTTTACGCGTCCATCGCGGCCCGAACCTGGGTAAACCGCCCGTGTGCTCGCCTCGATCTGCTCTCCGTGCTCCCTCCGCCCCCCTCACCGGACAACGAAAGGGGCTCCGGCCCCATAGGTGCTCGCGGGGGACGCAGTCCACCCCGACAGTATTGTTGCACAGTGCACATTGAGATTGTTTTCATTCTACTATTCCCTCAGTTTACAAATATAAGATGTGCTACATATTTCAATATGGACTACATACGGACTAAAATGAGTGAGCAAACACATTAAAACGTGTCTATATACATTTAATTCAGAAAAAATATGAACGAAGGGAGTATTACACAGTGCACATTGGCCTCATTTGAATCCATATGGTTCTAGGGATTTCTTTCCTGTTGCCATTGATTCTTGCAATCATGGTGGAAAGTCCAGCAATAAGGCAGTTTTCATTGATGTAATCTTCAAGGCACTCCTTTTTTGTGCTACTCATTTCACCAAACCGATCTATTTCTTTACTTACAATTCCCATTTGAGACCAACAGCCTTCTAATCTGCTGGAGGGTCAACCATGATCAAGTCTGTTATGGATGACATCTCTTCATCCATGGCTCTTTGCCAAAATGCTTCTTTCTTTGTTTCATCTAGAGTTGTAGGCTCCTCTATTCCCAACATACACAAATTGTCATATTCGAGGTCGAGCTCGGAGGGGGACGTGTTATCCAGCAAATTCCTGAATGTTGCAGTAACCTTGTGGTCCAGCACTTGCCGACTGCACTGAACTCTCTGGGCTCATGTCATACTCGCCGTTTATGCCAGGTTGTGGCACGGGGTTGACGGAGTGCTAGGAGTAGCCTCAGCTGCAGCTCCACTTGCTTCTGGTGTGTAACAAGAAGACTGAGAAGTGTGCTCAGATCTCATTGTTGCCTCCAATGGTGAAAGTTTCCGAACCTGGTTTTATAGGGTATGGTAAGAGATTTTTGACATCCAAACACAATTTGATCCGAGTCCGGCTGATACGATGCAGTATTACTAATAGGTAATTGCTTCAAAAGAAGATGTGCTTGAAGTATGACCAAATTAGAAAAAGGTTTAAGCATACAAGTCGATTGTTTAATACTCCTACACAAAATAAGTGTTTTAAATTCTTCATTATTATTATTTTGCGAATTTTTTCTGCATTAGCAGATAAGATACGTAGATCCAGGAATTTGAAAATCAGTAGCAATGTTGTCACACATGCGCATTCAAGGTGCTTGGCGATCAAAATTGGTGCACACAAATGTACGAACACAATCCTCTAACCTATCGCTGAGTATTTCATGAGGCGAAGGGGAGTTTAGTAATTCAACCTCCAGATAACCAATATAAATCTTCATCAGGTTCAGAATGCAACGATATATTATAAACTAAATCCTCTAGCATCACGTATATTTCATCTCTCTCTGGATGATTCCGGTCTTCCACGAGGAACACATGAACTATATCTTTCAGTTCAATCCAACTGCACCCTGGTTCCTTTTTCACATCGAGACTTCTCAATCTTGTTCTTACCTTCACAACATCTTCCCACTTCCCCAATTTAGCATAGATATTAGACATGGCAACATAGGCAGATATATGCTCTGTGCCCATGCAAAGCAACTTGTCAGCAACTTTCTCACCCATCTCCAAGTCCATAGAATACCAGCAGGCAGTGAGCAGGGCTCCCCATACCACCCTATCTGCTGGTACAGGCATTTCAGAGATGAACTTCTCAGCTTCCTTGATAAGCCCAGTCCGACCGAGAAGATCGACAGCACAGGTATAATGCTCCACAGTTGGTACTAGTCCATAGCTTTCCATAGAGTGGAAGAACCTCATCCCCTTGTTAACTAAACCAGCACGAGCACTAGCCATAAGGAGGCCCAAAAAAGTGATCTCATTGGGATTGATATGATGCTTCAACATCCTTCCAAATTCTACTATAGCTTCCAGCCATTGACCATTCTGCGCAAGCCCATTGATGAGTGATGTCCAAGAAGCGACATTTGGTGAAGCAATGCAACAAAATGCGGTACGTGCATCACTGACACACCCACATTTCAAGTACATATCCACAAGGGCTGTCCCAACGTAACTATTGGACTCGAATGGAGTCTTGCAGAGGTGAGCATGAACCATTTTGCCTTGCTCAATGGTTCCAACAGCAGCACAGGCATGCAATAGAGCAGGGAATGTTGACGGGCTGCATACAATTGACAGTCGACACATGACCACAAATAGTTTTAGAGCTTCTGAAGGATGATCATTCTGGACGTAACCAGAAATCATAGAATTCCATGTTATGGTGTTTCCTTCATCCTTAATTTGCTCAAATAGCTTCAGTCCATCCTCCAACTTTCCATTCTGTAAAAGAACTGACATCATGGAGTTTAAGGTCACGATATTTCTCCGAGGCATCTTTTCAAACATCCTCTGACAATCATCTAGTCTCCCTTCAATACCATACAGTTTAATCATCAGATTGTAGGAACCCGAATCATGCTCTGGCATCTTCAAGAAAACTATCTTTGCTTCCTCCATCATATGCATTGATACAAGCCCCCCAATCAATGCATTGGATGTGATCAAGGACGGGTTTTCCAGGTCGCTGTAAACCAGCAAGGCATCACCAACAGCATCAGAAGTGCAGTAAAGATCCACAAGAGCACTGGTGATTAACTTGTCGGTATCAAACCCACTTCGAATCAAACAGCTATGAACCGATCTCCCAAAATCCAATGCTCCCATCTTCACGCAGGCTCTCAAAACACTGTCGAAAATGAATTCATTCGGCCTCACTCCATGATCGGCCAACATCTGAACAAATAACCAAATCGCCTTGCGACAGCACTCACCCGCTCCTCGTGCATGGCCCGATATAACAGCGGTCCACGCAAACACGTCACGAGGCGCAGGCATCCTCTCGAGAAGATCCAGGGCGTCACCCGGCAGGTTGAACCTCACAAGCGCGACGACCATCGGGCTCCACATTCGCTCATTCCTCGGATGAAGGGAATCGAAGAGCGTGTGAGATGCGCGCAGATCCAAGCACGAGGAGTAGAAGTCGAGAAGAGAGGGCCCCACGACCTCGAAGCTCTCAGACCCGGACTTGACCACCTGGCAGTGCACCTGTGCCCCGACTCGAAGGAGGCGGCCGCGGGCACAGGCGCCAAGCACCGACGCGAAGGTGGCCTCGCTGGGGCTCACCCCCGAGCGGTGCATGCGCGTGGCGGCGTCGAGCGCGTCCAGTACGCTCCCGCGCCGCGCGTGGCCCGCGACCATGGCGTTCCAGGTGACCACAGTCCGGCGCGGCATTCCGTCGAACAGCCTGCGCGCGGCCGCGGTGTCGCCGCTACTGAGCAGAGCCGTGAGCCGCATGTTCTGCGCGGTGATGGATGCATCTTCGTCAGGCTGGGTCGACGAGTGCCGCGGTGAGAGCCTGCTTGCGGGGGTAGCCGGCGGTCTTGGTCTGCGCAAGGCGAAACGTCTGGACCTGGAGAGCATGCAGTAGTCTCGCGGAGGCTTGGAGGGCGCGCGTGGTGGCGAGTTCCGCGCGAGCGTAACTTTTTCTCGCAAGAAAAAAGAGTATAATTTTCCTCCTCGAACCTCGACAGTCTAGAAAGTACATATATGGTCTCTCGACTTTAAAACCCACAAATCTTAGGGCATCTCCATTGCAAGATGCTTTCGTGGACGTTTAAGAAGAGAAAAAGTACCTAAATTCTGACTCGTGCAGCTGCGCTCGTTCGCTCGCGCGAGCGAACGCACTCCAGCCGTCCGATGCGGTGTGGCGATCTCCGCGCGCGCGATGCATCCCGTCCAGGTGCCGTTACGGGATTACGCGAGGCGTGCGACGCGTGGTGGGCCCGACACCTTTATTCCAGGCGAAAACTGCCCGCACCCCCCGCTCGTCTTGTTCGAAACTGCCCGCCCGCACCCGCAGATTTCATTCGAACTCCTCCCCCTCTCCCTTCCTCTCCTCTAGCAACGGCGCGACGAGGCGGGGTGCTGCGGTGGTGGATCCGACGCGGAGTAGACGGTGCGGGAGACCGTCCGCGAGCACCGCGAGTCGCTGGCTGCAGGCGAAGGTAAACCCGGCACCTATTCCCTCCTATTCTCGCTCTGCTCCCCTGTTGCGCTCCATGGAGTTAGGGTTTCGGTGAGGGGGCGGGCACGAGGTTGTCCATGGCGTCCTCGGGCTCCGCGTCGTCAATGCTTGGAAGGGCGTGGCGTTGCTATGGCGGGGGAAGGGGGTGGGGGTGGGTTTGTGCTGGGGGTAGGCGGGATTGAGTCGCTGTAAGGGGATACACGCGACCGAATCCTAGTGACTGGGGCATAGGATTCCATTTTTTATGTTGCTTGCTTCTCAGGACGCAGTTGCTCATAATTTCGATGGCAGTTGCTTAGATTTTTCCTGTAATTTGCGAGAAGGAGGGGCAGGGCAAGGGGATGCATCTGACTGGGGGCAGTTGCTCATAATTTTGATGGCAGTTGCTCATAAATTTGATGCTAGTTGCTTAGTTTTTGCTGCAAATTTTGCGAGGGGAGGGTTAGGGGATGCATCTGACTTGGGCAGTTGTTCATAAATTTGATGCTAGTTGCTTAGATTTTTCCTGCAAATTTGCGAAGGGAGGGTCAGGGGATGCATCTGACTTGGGCAGTTCATGGAGGGGTGATCGACAATTGCACTAATTAGGGGCAGTAGTCGCCTTGTGTTCAACATTAAAGTAGCACATTGTTTTTTTGGGAGGAAATGGTTTTTGTGATTGGTTGATTTTAGTTATTGCCTAGATTTGCAGCACCAAGTTATTATCCTTTTTGTAGTGTTCTTTAAATTTACTATATGAAACATGACGTTGCCTATATCCACCATCGAGTTGCGGTTTTTATTTCAACTATGAATAGGAGATGAGATATCTCTCACGAATAAGCGGCAAAGCCTGAGTGTTTTTGATGTTTTAGCTAATGTGATGAAGATGAATATGTGACTTTGTTTTGTGATGAGGAGTTTTTTATGTGCTTGTTTTATGTCATTTATTTTTAGTTGCCACAAAATAATGAGTAGTTGCATAGTTTTCAATACCAAATTTCCTTTGCAAGCACTAGCAATTCAGTAGTTGAGTTACCTCTAGGTAGGAATAAATGGAGTTCGTTCATCTCCAAATGACAGTGATGTTACCTCCAAATGCAAGTAGTATCATTGAGCAGTTGAGTTATAGGGCTTTGTATCTTTTTTCATTAACATGGTTCTTTTTTGTGTTTTCTTTACAGAATGGCTCCGAAAAGCAAAAGGCCCGCGGGTAGAACTGATGGTGAAAATGAGGGAGAAGAAGTACCAGCTCAATCAGCAAGGAGTAATGTTGGACGCAAGCGCGGGCGGGCGAATCAGGATCCTGTACGTGGTGGTCGGGCAGGGAAACGGGCCACCAATTCTGCCCAGGGTGGTCGGGCGGGGAAACGGGGCACCGATTCCGCCCCTCATGATGAAGGAGGGAGAAATCCGAAACGTGCAAAGAAAGTTGCGGACGAGGTATTTTTTTATGAAAAACTTGAAAGAAGGGAGGCATGCTTGAAATATGTAATGCTCAAGTCAGCATGGCATTTTCTTTTTGTATATGCACTCCTATCATTTTGATAAGCAGCAGAATAGCAGTGTAGCAGTTGCCTAGTTTAGTACTAGCAGTTGCAGTTCAATATAGATATAGTTGCTCAGTTTTTTAGCAAACACATCTTTGCTTTTTTTATTTATGGCATGGTTTGCTTAGCTTAGTACAGTGAGTTGCTCAGCTTAATATAGTTGGTTGCTCAATTTAATTTGTATGCAGATTGGTAGCAGTGGGCCACCACCGAGGAACAGGGCATCACCTTCAAGACTTTTTGTCCTAAACAGTGGCCTCGATGATACACAAAAGCATGCCATCAGTGATATAAGCTTTGGGGGTGTGCTTGATATCGGGACAAGAACAATGAAAGGAGATCTTGTGAAGTTTGTGATGAAGTGTTATGATCCAGAGTTGTCGCAACTTGTTATCCCAGATAGGGGGAAGATCCCAGTTGATGCAGCAAGCGTAGAAAGAATCTGGGGTTTGCCAAGGGGGTAGAGGAAGGTTGCGTATGAAGTGGAGCCAGCGTAGTTAGTTTGTTCAACGAGAAGTTTGACATCCCGACAGGGCCTGCGCCATCAGTGACCGAGTGGTGCAAAATCATAAATGATATGGAAGTTGCTGCGGACTACAAGTTCTTAAGTGTCTGGCCGGTTGTTGTTTATAGCTGTTTTCTTGCACCGACGACCAACTTGAAGGTGTCACCGCGTGCATACTCAGCTGCGCTGAATCCACGTGAGGTTGTGAATTCAAATGTTTGCCAGTTTTTCATCGACCAACTTAGGCTTGCTTTCATGGGTTTTGGAGACAAGAAGAATGCCTTTTTCACCTAGTGGTAAAATGATCTAGACCTCCCCCCCCTCTTTTTTTCGGTTCATTTCGCGTTATATGTTTCATGCAGAAGTTGGCTAGGTTTTTTCGCAACTGACATGTGTTCTCTATTTTTGAAATAGCTCCTATACCTTGACTCGCTTGGTGTGGACTACAAGACAGTCCATAAGGATTATGTGGATGAGAGGACGGCAACTGTTCTTCCAAGGGTCAAAGCATGGAATGAAGGTTTGATCAAAGCAGTAATTAAGAAGGACATGATTAGGAAGGGTGTCTATGGAAAGTTGCGAGTAAGTGTTACTTTACTTCCTGAACAGATTTTTTTGTAGTTGCATGATTTTTTATGCAGTTGCCCACATATAGGGATTGTGTTGCCTAATTTTAGGAGCTAGTTGCTTTTTGAAGCTAGTTTCATGAAAGTTTTTTTGCATGGAAATTTATATGGTAATCTTCATCATTTTGTCTCCAAGTAGTCATACATGTCCAGTTACATGAGTTTTTTTAACCAACAGTTGCCAATAATTTATAGTTTTTGTAGTTGCTCAATTTTATCGGGGGGTTGTTGTAGGTGCTGTAGGTTTTTGTGATGCCCATAACTGAAGTTGCCATCAATAGTGCTGGTATTGCCCTAAGTTAGGGAGGCAGTTGCTCATCCATTCCCTCTTTTTAAACTTTGTTGATCTTTTTGCTAACTGAGTTTATCATGTACTTTTTTTTACAACAAACAGCTCAAAGCCGAGTTCTCGAGATGCGCAGAAGATAGTGTTTTTGGGATCATGGATCACATCCAGAAGTTTGTTGCTGCGAGGCTTCCTCAAAACTACAACAGTAATGGATTTTCTTTGCCACCATGGTTTTGCTCTTTTCATAAGAAACAGAGTGCTTTTTTTTTCATCATTGTTGTTGTATAGACTGCTCATCTTTGAGTTTTGTATTTTTGTGTTTTTGCAGAAACAGAGGAGCTTGTCAATGCTGGTCCACGATATGTGCTCTGAAATATCAGTCCAAATTGGAAGGTTTGTTCAAGGGGTGGGCAAGTTGGAAGAGGAGGAGGTTGAACCATCATCCACAAGTGTTTCTAGGGTCGCAAGCATACGTCAATCAGCACGGCAGAAAAAGGCAGCGACAAGTCCAAAACAGCAGAAGGTTGCAAAGCAAAAGAATACAAAGGGCAGTAGCAGTCGGTGCAAGGAGACACTTTTGGTGTCCGATGACGAGGAGGAGGAATCTGACAAGGAAGAATTTGAATCTTCAGAAGAAGAAGAAGAAGAAGAAGAGGAAGGGAAAGATGAGGACAGTCCTGAAGAGGAGAGTTCGGATCAGGACGGGGACAACAATGATGATGACGACGACGATGATGACTATGATGATGATGTTTCGTCATACAGCAGCCTGCCAGCAGCCACAGAAGATGGTGATGATGATTCACAGCACATGGACGCTGACAACTCACAGCCGCCCCTTGCTGGTGGAGAAGATGGTGAAGATGAGGAAGAGGACGATGAGGATGATGTTGAAGAGGAAGAGCAGGACAGTGAGGAGGATAATTGAAGAGGAATGGGACGATGAAGAGGACAAAGAGAAGGAGACAAATGTAGAAGAGGGCAATGATAAAGAGAATGAACCAAAAAAGAAAGAGGGGAAATCGGAGGAGACAGGATGATGAAAATAGTGAAGAGGAGGAAAAAGAGGAGGAAGACAGAGAGGATGAAAATGATGAGGCGGAGCAAGATGGTGGGGGTGGGAATAAGGGGGGGGTGAAGATAAGGATGATGGCGGCAATGGCGGCAACGCTAGCACCGACCAACCCAGCAAGGGAGGTGGTGATGATGAGGGAGGTGCATGAAATCCGAGGTGGCGTCGGGGCAGTTGCGACGATGAGGTGCCTCTAAGTACGATCATGGAGTGACTCAAGCGCACTAGCAAGGAAAAAGAGTGAGCCAGAGGAAACGATGTCCGTCGAGAGCACACAAGGAAGCATCCAAAGCGCCGACAGTTTTTTTCAGAGCAGCTTCGTTAAGATGGACATGCGGAAGGAGCCGTTTGAGGTTCAGAGTGGGCCTGTCACTTCAGCTGCATATGTGGTGAGGATTGGAGATACCCAGTACAGACAGAAACAGGTCATCCCCGAGACCCATGATATCCCTCTTTTCCCGATGCCCGTGATGCCAACTGAGGAAAAATTCTCCGTGATGGATTTGTTCCTTGAGACGATGGTAGATGAGTTGGAACTACCAAGTTTTGGCCAAAAAGAGAAGGAAAGAAAACTTGCAGGAGGAGTTGGAGCGGCTGCCACGAGGAAGGTTAAGAAAGTGAGCCATAAGACAGTTAAGGCCTGTGTTATGTCTCCAAAAGGAAGCGAGGATGCGGCTGTTCAAAGTGTTGCAACTACGACAACTAGCCAGCAAGCTCCGACAGCTCAGAGGTCGACAGATGAAGCGGCAAGTCAGAAAGCAACATCACCAACAAAAAGCAAGGTTTACCAGAAAAGAGTAGCAAAGAAGCAAAACACGGCAACTGATCATATTCTGCAAGCAACTGAACAGAAAAACAAGCAACTGCTGAATCAGCAAAGACTGAAAACAGAGCAACTGGTGCTACCTTTGAAGCAACTCAGCAAAAAACTCAGGAAACCAGAGTGAGCATGCAGGCAGCAACTGCCCAAGAATCAGCAGCCCCTCCCACGCAAAGTACGGAGGCAACTGTTGTGCTTGAGGAAGCAACCCCTGAGCAGGAGCAAGCAACCGCCCAGGAATCAACAGACAAGCCTCCAATACTCCCCAACAAGCAAGCGTGCTCTGCAAAGGGGAAATAAATCTCATTCCATGATGTTAGGGACATCAACAAGCTGCTTCAGAAGTGTGTGAGCCCAGGTTCGACGCCACCGCTCGCAAGGAGTAATGCTGCTGGCATCATACCTGTAATACGGACATCAGCTGCCATCAATCTACGAGCAAACAAAGGAGCATGCGATTCAGGTGAAGAAGCACGATTGCTGCAAAGATCAAAGTCTAGGAGTGCTATGTGGGATGATTACTGTCCAGCTCCACCTTTCGATCTTGGGATAGATGAGCCAGCAGAAATAACAGGCCAGGAGGGCAAGGTGGCAGAGGATAAGGGGGTGGCAAACGCACCTGCCATCGGCGACATTTAGTGGGGAATTGACTGGGGCAATATGGATCTCGATGAAGTTGTCGAGGGGGCAGTGAAAAATGTTGTAGGTTAGAGTGCGGGGCACATGTCACCTGCCGGTTTCAGCACGCCAACAGAAGTTGCAAAAACTACCGTTGAGGGGGAATCATCGGGCAAAGGTGCAGCCAGTAGCTCGGAAGAGCCCGTTCCTAAGAAGCGCGAGAGGAGGATAATGAAAGCTCCACCATCACAAGGTCACCATATGTGAATGTAGAGATGAGGAAGGATTTCACATGTAATGCAGAGACAAACAGAGTGTATGCACTGATTCTATTTCTTGGAGGAGGAGGAGGGACGAGAAGGACGTCACAAGGTGATGATTGATACGTCTCCGTCGTATCTACTTCTCCAAACACTTTTGCCCTTGTTTTGGACTCTAACTTACATGATTCGAATGGAACTAACCCAGACTGACGCTGTTTTCAGCAGAATTGCCATGATGTTGTTTTATGTGCAGAAAACAAAAGTTCTCGGAATGACCTGAAACTCCACGGAATATCTTATAATAAATAAATAAAAAAATCCCCGCCAAAGATGAAGACCAGGGGGCCCACACCCTGTCCACGAGGGTGGGGGCGCGCCCCCTACCTCGTGGGCCCCCTAGAGACCTTCTGACGCCAACTCCAACTCTATATATTTGCTTTCGGGGAGAAAAAAATAAAGAAGAAGAAATCATCGCGTTTTACGATACGTAGCCGCCGCCAAGCCCTAGAACCTCTCGGGAGGGTTGATCTGGAGTCCGTTCGGGGCTCCGGAGAGGGGGATTCGTCGCCGTCGTCATCATCAGCCATCCTACATCACCAATTTCATGATGCTCACCGCCGTGCGTGAGTAATTCCATCGTAGGCTTGCTGGACGGTGATGGGTTGGATGAGATTTATCATGTAATCGAGTTAGTTTTGTTAGGGTTTGATCCCTAGTATCCACTATGTTCTGAGATTGATGTTGCTATGACTTTGTTATGATTAATGCTTGTCACAAGGGCCCGAGTGCCATGATTTCAGATCTGAACCTATTATGTTTTCATGAATATATGTGAGTTCTTGATCCTATCTTGCAAGTCTATAGTCACCTACTATGTGTTATGATCCGGCAACCCCAAAGTGACAATAATCGGGACCACTCCCGGTGATGACCATACTTTGAGGAGTTCATGTATTCACTATGTGCTAATGCTTTGTTCCGGTTCTCTATTAAAAGGAGGCCTTAATATCCCTTAGTTTCCAATAGGACCCCGCTGCCACGGGAGGGTAGGACAAAAGATGTCATGCAAGTTCTTTTCCATAAGCACGTATGACTATATTTGGAATACATGCCTACATTACATTGATGAATTGGAGCTAGTTCTGTGTCACCCTATGTTATGACTGTTATATGATGAACCGCATCCGACATAATTATCCATCACTGATCCGATGCCTACGAGCTTTCCATATACTGGTTTATGCTTATTTACTTTCCCGTTGCTACTGTTACAATCACTACAAAACACCAAAAATATTACTTTGCTTTCTTTACTCTTTTGTTACCGTTACCACCACTATCATATTACTTTGCTACTAAACACTTTGCTGTAGATACTAAGTTTCCAGGTGTGGTTGGATTGACAACTCAGCTGCTAATACTTGATAATATTCTTTGGCTCCCCTTGTGTCGAATCAATAAATTTGGGTTGAATACTCTACCCTTGAAAACTGTTGCAATCCCCTATACTTGTGGGTTATCAAGACCTTTTTCTGGCGCCGTTGCCGGGGAGTATAGCTCTATTCTTTGAGTCACTTGGGATTTATATCTGCTGGACACTATGAATAACTTGAAAGACGCTAAGACAACAATTTATCCCTCAACTACGAGGGGAGGTAAGGAACTGCCATCTAGCTTTGCACTTGATTCACCTTCTGTTATGAGTAAGCTAGCGACACCTAAACCCGCTTCTACTATTCGTTCTGATATGTTGCATGTTATTGATGATGCCACTTCTGCTATGCATGATACTTATGATGAAACTACTTCTATGCTTGATACTACTGTGCCCCTTAGTGAATTTCTTGATGAAAAAATTGCTAGAGCTAGAGAGAAAGAAATTATTAAATCTGATAATATTGATGAAAATGATGGTGAGGATAGGCCTGTTATTCCTGAAGGTTATATTTTGATAAAGAGGCTTCTGCTGCTATTTTAGCTTGCAATGATAACGATGAGCTTAGAAGGTTGATAGCTAAATGGAACAAAGAATCTCTTAGAGATAAAATGAGGCTTGATCCCGCTTTTGCTACTTCACCTATTTGTGTTCCCGATAAGGAGTATGAATTCTCTGTTGATCCTGATATAATTACTTTGGTTGAATCTGATCCTTTCCATGGTTATGAATCTGAAACTGTTGTGGCACATCTTACTAAATTAAATGATATAGCCACCCTGTTCACTAATGATGAGAGATCTCGCTACTTTTATATCCTTCAAATATTTCCGTTCTCATTAAAGGGTGATGCTAAGATATGGTTTAATTCTCTTGATCCTGGTTGTGTGCGTAGTCCCCAGGATATGATTTATTACTTCTCTGCTAAATATTTCCCTGCTCATAAGAAACAAGCTGCTTTAAAGGAAATATACAACTTTGTGCAGATTGAAGAAGAGAGCCTCCCACAAGCTTGGGGGAGGCTTCTCAAGTTACTTAATGATTTGTCTGATCATCCTCTTAAGAAAAATGAAATACTTGATATCTTTTATAATGGACTAACCGATGCTTCCAGAGATTACCTGGATAGCTGTGTTGGTTCTCTTTTCAGGGAAAGAACACCGGATGAAGCTGAAATCCTATTGAATAATATGTTGGCAAATGAAAATAATTGGGCACCTCCTGAGCCAGCTCCTGACCCAATTACCGAGCCTATTCCTAAACCAACTCCGAAGAAGAGAGGTGTTCTATTTCTCAGTCCCGAAGATATGCAAGAGGCAAAGAAATCTATGAAAGAAAAAGGTATTAAAGCTGAAGATGTTAAGAATTTACCTCCTATTGAAGAAATACATGGTCTTAATTTACCGCCTGTTGAAGAAACGTATGATCTTAATCCTTTATTTATTGAAGAATCTCCTGATCCCGATAACCCAACACAGGTAGTAAAGGTAAATTCTCTCTATAGATATGATAAAGCTGAAATTCCTCCTACTAAAATTGCTAGTCAGCGCTTGGATGAGTTTGATAACTTTATGTTTAAGCAAGACGACTTTAATGCTTATTTTGGTAGACAATTAAAACAAAATGCTTATATGATTAAACACTTGGGTGATTATATGGCTAATATTAGAGGTGAACTTAAACTTGTTAGCAAACATGCTTCTGTGGTTACCACTCAAATGGAACAAGTACTTAAAGCTCAAAAAGAATTGTTTGATGAAATGAGTAGTAAGAAAAATGATTATGTTGTTAGAGTGGCTACTAGAACTGGTAGAATGACTCAGGAACCTTTGTATCCTAAAGGCCACCCTAAGAGAATTGAGCAGGATTCTTAGAGAAATAATATTGATGTTCCTAGTTCTTCTAAAAGGAAGAAAAAGAAAAATGATAGGACTTTGCAAACTTCTAGTGAACCTATTGCTGAAACACCTGATAATCCAAATGATATATCTATGTCTAATGCTGAAACACAATATGGTAATGAACATGAACCTAATGAAAATGTTAATGATGATGTTCATGATGATGCTCAACCTAGTAATGATAATGATGTAGAAATTGAACCTGCTGTTGATCTTGATAACCCACAATCACGTTATGACAAGAGAGACTTTGTTGCTAGGAAACATGGTAAAGAAAGAGAACCATGGGTTCATAAAGCCATGCCTTTTCCTCCCAAACCATCCAAGAAAAAGGATGACGAGGATTTTGAGCGCTTTGCTGAAATGATTAGACCTATCTTTTTACGTATGCGATTGACTGATATGCTCAAAACTAATTCTTATGCTAAGTATATGAAGGATATCATTACTAATAAAAGAAAGATACCGGAAGCTGAAATTTCCACCATGCTTGCTAATTATACTTTTAAGGGTGGAATACCAAAGAAACTTGGAGATCCAGGAGTACCTACTATACCATGCTCCATTAAAAGAAGCTATGTTAAAACTGCTTTATGTGATCTTGGAGCCGGTGTTAGTGTTATGCCCCTCTCTTTTTATATCGTAGACTTGATTTGAATAAGTTGACACCTACTGAAATATGTTTGCAAATGGCTGATAAATCAACTGTTATACCTGTCGGTATTTGTGAGGATGTGCCTGTTGTGGTTGCAAATGTTACTATTTTAACGGACTTTGTTATTCTTGATATTCCCGAGGACGATAGTATGTCTATTATTCTTGGAAGACCTTTTCTTAATACTGCAGGGGCTATTATTGATTGCAACAAAGTCAATGTTGCTTTTCATGTTAATGGTAATGAGCATACGGTACACTTTCCGAGGAAACAACCTCAAGTTCATAGTATCAACTCTATTGGAAAAATTCCATCGATTATATTTGGAGGTTTTGAATTCCCTCTTCCTACTGTCAAGAAGAAATATGATATTCTTATTATAGGGGATGTGCATATCCCCGTTGAGGTAACTTAGTGTTATTCAAAATTTCTCCGGTTTCATGTTATTCGGAATGAGTTTGTTAACAAGACCTGATCAACCTTGTTAGTGGATTCCTTTTGATGAGCATGAGATGGATGAAACTAGAAGGCACAACCTTCTGTATCCTCTTTATACTTTCTGTTATTTAGTTGAAATAAAGTAAAAATAGTATTTTTCTGTCTGTTTCCTGACTTATCCGTGCAATATAAAAATATCCCAAAAATAAAAGTCCTAAGAATGCCATGCCAATTTAATATGATTTTTTCGGGAATATTTGAGGATTTATGGTGCAAAAATCACCGCGGGGGGAGCTGTCACCTGGCCACGAGGGTGGAGGGCGCGCCCCCTACCTCGTGGGCCCACGGTGGCCCTCCTCCATTTATTCCTGCACCCATCCTCTTCTTCTTCCTCCCACAAACACGAAAAACCAACTCAAGCACGAGTTCCAGCCCTCTTTGCTGTAATTTTCGATCTCCTTGCTCAAAGCACCTCTCACAAAACTGCTTGGGGAGATTGTTCCTTGGTATGTGACTCCTCCATTGGTCCAATTAGACTTTGTTCTAGTGCTTTATTCATTGCAAATTTGTGCTGCATAGGTGACCATGTTCTTGAGCTTGCATGTCAAATTTATATGGTTCCAAGTAGTTCTAATGCTTGAGGCTCTAGGCACTTGTAGGAGTAGTTGCTACTAGTTTTACTGAAGTTGGTTCACTTTTGTTTGAAGTTACTAAAAATTTCAGAAATTTTTCAGAGAAAAGCAATATGCTTAGGAAGATGTTCCAAGGTGGTTCCTCTAAGAAGCAAGGACCCAGGCTTGCTATGCGTGATGCTGACGAGGAACCACCAAGAGACGCTCTAGTGCGGCCTTGCGAATGGCCGTCGGAAAACTTTATGGATCGTGCAGGAATTAAAGAAGAATTTAACGCATATTTGCGTAATGCCGGTCTTGAGGACTTTGAGGCAGACAAATTCCCCTAGTATCATGATCTCACAAGCTCATTTGTGAGGAGGTTTGAGTATTCATCTTTGTGTAATTCTCCTTCAGTCATGTTTGATCTTTATGACAAATCTTATACCATGGACTTAGAGGATTTCACTTTTGCTTGCAAACTTCCACAATGGGGTAGTGTTAGGGATCCCCCTAAATCTGAATTTAGAAACTTTCTTGCTAGTATAACTGTAGGGGAATCTAGAGATATAACGCAAGCTACCATAGGGAGCATTCACTTTCCTGCTATACATTATTTTGCTCTCTTCATAGGTAGATGCATAAATGCTAAGGATGAAGCATGTCACATGTGTGTCCCTGACCTTAGCATTCTCAGGAGTGCTGTGTTAGGAGACCAATCTTATCATATCGGAGCCATTGTAGCTCGTAGGTTGCATCATAATAGATATAATGGAGATTTCTTTGGAGGAATTTATGCAACCCGCTTAGCTAAATTTCTTGAGATAGACGTTCGTGAAGGAGACATGGAGTTGCCTCCTGCTTATTTAGATTTTTATTCTATGGTTTCTCACCAGTTTGTCGAGAGGACCGAATCACCCCTCCAGTATCGACTAATCTTTAACAAACGACATGTTGTCCGTATTACTCTCCCTGCTCCTGCCTTCTTTGATTACCAGGCAAACGGAAGATATACTATTACCAGGGAGGAGGCAGATGAGTACGAGAGGAGAGCGGAGGCAGCCCAACTCCACGCTGCAGCTCAGGAGGCGATAGCCGCTGCATCACAGTACAACCCCAGCTATTCTTCGTCGCAGTACGACCCTAGCAACACTTACGGGTATCCGCCAGGCTATCCCTCGCAATAAACCTACTTAGGCCAAAAGCCTGAGCTTGGGGGAGTACGTATTTCTCACCGATATTACATTTATGTTCACACACACTCATTGCTAGATGTCAGTGCTCATACTCTTTCATTGTAATATCCATGCTACTTTATTTTCTTTTTCTTGCTTTCTTCTTGTGTGTTTGTTAAACCTTAAGAAAAAACAAAAAATTAGTAGTAGTTTACTTTTCTGCTGTAGTAATAATTAAAAAGAAAACCCATAAATATTTCTCGTTCTTCTTTTGCTTGTAGGGAGCTTTCCCGTGTAAATAGTTCTATTTCTTTTATTTTCTTTGGGGGTCAGTAGGAGAAGACCATGATTAAATTGTTGAAGTGGCTCTTATATGCATTATTGTTGATTTAACCCAGAGCCCATATTGCCTTGTCTTCTCCTGTTTATTGAATGCTCGTAGATTCCAGCTTAGTCCAATGCACGTGCACTCTTATTATTATTCACATCGTTCGGTCGTGCAAGTGAAAGGCAATTATGATGATATATGATGGACTGACTGAGATGAGAAACGCTGGTATGAACTCGACCTCTCTTGTTTTTGTAAATATGATGAGTTCATCGTTCTTGATTCAGCTTATTATGAATAAACATGTTTGCAATGACAATTAGAGATCATAGTTGCTCGTGCCATGCTTGATTAGCTATGAGTTATAATGGTTTACCTTGCGTGCCAACATGCTATTGAGATGGTTATGATGTGGTATGATGGGGTGGTATCCTCCTTTGAATGATTTAAGTGACTTGACTTGGCACATGTTCACGCATGTAGTTGAAATAAATCAACATAGCCTTCACGATATTTATGTTCATGGTGGATTATATCCTACTCATGCTTGCATCCAATGTTTATTAATTTTAATGCATGTACAAGGCTATTGTTGCTCTCTAGTTGGTCGCTTCCCAGTCTTTTGATAGCCTTCACCTGTACTAAGCGGGAATACTGCTTGTGCATCCAATCCCTTAAACCCTAAAGTTATTCCAGATGAGTCCACTATACCTTCCTATATGCGGTATCTACCTGCCGTTCCAAGTAAATTTGTATGTGCCAAACTCTAAACCTTCAAATAAACATTCTGTTTTGTATGATCGAATAGCTCATGTATCAACCAAGGCTGCCCTTATCTTCCATGTTAGGCGGGTTATTCTCAAGAGGAGTGGGCTCCGCTCCTCACTCACGAGAAAATGGTTGGTCACCGGGATGCCCAGTCCCATGCTTTATGCAAACTAAATCAAAATTAATTTCAAACAAAACTCCCCCTGGGACCTGATGTTAGTTGGAGGCACTCGTTGTTTCGAGCAAGCCATGGATTGATGCTTGTTGGTGGAGGGGGAGTATAAACTTTACCATTCTGTTTGGGAACCGCCTATAATGTGTGTAGCATGGAAGATATCGCCATCTCTTAGTTGTTATGTTGACAATGAAAGTATACCGCTCAAAATATTATTTATCTCTATTTCAAAGCCGAGCTGTGGCACCTCTACAAATCCCTGCTTCCCTCTGCGAAGGGCCTATCTATTTACTTTTATGATTGAGTCACCACCCTCTTATTAAAAAGCACTAGCTGGAGAGCGCAGCTGTCATTTGCGTTCATTACTGTTAATCTATATTGGGTGTGACTATGATTGGGTCTCTTTTACCATGAATTACAATGTCTAGTCAGTCCTTGATCTTTAATGGTGCTCTGCATTTATGTTTTGCGGTCTCAGAAAGGGCTAGCGAGATACCATCTTGTTATATCATATTATGATTGTTTTGAGAAAGTGTTGTCATCCGAGATCTATTATTATCGCTCGCTAGTTGATTATGCTATTGATATGAGTGATCATGAGACCTGAGAATTATTGCAAATGTGGTTAGTTATAATCTATGCTGAAAACTTGAATGCTGGCTTGACATATTTACAACAACAAGAGCAAACAGAGTTTGTAAAAGTTTTTCTTTCTCTTTCAGTTTTTCAACTAAATTGCTTGAGGACAAGCAAGGGTTTAAGCTTGGGGGAGTTGATACGTCTCCGTCGTATCTACTTTTCCAAACACTTTTGCCCTTGTTTTGGACTCTAACTTACATGATTTGAATGGAACTAACCCGGACTGACGCTGTTTTCAGCAGAATTGCCATGATGTTGTTTTATGTGCAAAAAACAAAAGTTCTCGGAATGACCTGAAACTCCACGGAATATCTTATAATAAATAATAAAAAATCCTCGCCAAAGATGAAGACCAGGGGGCCCACACCCTGTCCACGAGGGTGGGGGCGCCCCCCTAGGGCGCGCCCCCTACCTCGTGGGCCCCCTGGAGACCTTCCGACGCCAACTCCAACTCTATGTATTTGCTTTCGGGGAGAAAAAAATAAAGAAGAGGAAATCATCGCGTTTACGATATGGAGCCACCGCCAAGCCCTAGAACCTCTCGGGAGGGCTGATCTGGAGTCCACTCGGGGCTCCGGAGAGGGGTATTCGTCACCGTCGTCATCATCAACCATCCTCCATCACCAATTTCATGATGCTCACCGCCATGCGTGAGTAATTCCATCGTAGGCTTGCTGGACGCTGATGGGTTGGATGATATTTATCATGTAATCGAGTTAGTTTTGTTAGGGTTTGATCCCTAGTATCCACTATGTTCTGAGATTGATATTGCTATGACTTTGCTATGCTTAATGCTTGTCACTAGGGCCCGAGTGCCATGATTTCAGATCTGAACCTATTATGTTTTCATGAATATATGTGAGTTCTTGATCCTATCTTGCAAGTCTATAGTCACCTACTATGTGTTATGATCCGGCAACCCCGAAGTGACAGTAATCGGGACCACTCCCGTGATGACCATAGTTTGAGGAGTTCATGTATTCACTATGTGCTAATGCTTTGTTCCGGTTCTCTATTAAAAGGAGGCCTTAATATCCCTTAGTTTCCAATAGGACCCCGCTGCCACTGGAGGGTAGGACAAAAAATGTCATGCAAGTTCTTTTCCATAAGCACGTATGACTATATTCGGAATACATGCCTACATTACATTGATGAATTGGAGCTAGTTCTGTGTCACCCTATGTTATGATTGTTATATGATGAACCGCATCCGACATAATTATCCATCACTGATCCAATGCCTATGAGCTTTCCATATATTGGTTTACGCTTATTTACTTTCCTGTTGCTACTGTTACAATCACTACAAAACACCAAAAATATTACTTTGCTTTCTTTACTATTTTGTTACCGTTACCACCACTATCATATTACTTTGCTACTAAACACTTTGCTGCAGATACTAAGTTTTCAGGTGTGGTTGGATTGACAACTCAGCTGCTAATACTTGAGAATATTCTTTGGCTCCCCTTGTGTCGAATCAATAAATTTGGGTTGAATACTCTACCCTCAAAAACTGTTGCGATCCCCTATACTTGTGGGTTATCAATGATACAACGTGTGTGTTTCTTCCAGTAGCCACTTTTTCCCTGCTTTTTTCTTTTTGCATGCAATGATCTCTCCTATTGTTATTTTTCTCAACAGAGCCTGTCTTTTTGTTCTACAGGCCGCAAATCATAAACTATCGTGGTTACATTTGCACAATCAAGGAGCTTGCTCAATCAATGAGGAAGGCAGGATGGATGAAGACACATGTCTTTGAGTTAGGGATTGAAGCAATCATGTACAACAGATAGGTGGGGTCCAAGAAAATAATCATGCCTGTTAGGTTTTCGGTAAGAGAAATAAAAACCCACAGTTTTTTCTTTTTTTGTTTTGGCACTAAAGTTGTTTCTTTATCATCTCATTCTACATTTCTTCATAGACTTGGCTTCAAAGACTTGATCTCGATGTGAGGGAGCTGCATGACAGGTTCAAAGAATCAAACCGTTTGGATGAGGTATGCTCCATGTGTTTTACTAGTTGTCTTGCTTTTAAAAACATTTTTTCAGCTTGTCTATAATCGTGTGTGTGTGTTTGTTGCCTAAATTTCTATGACATGTGACACATAATTAGGATGGCCTTAGGTGCATGTACCAACCCCTCCTGTTGTGCATGTACACAACCACCCCTGCTGTGTACCTACTATAATAGCCCCCTCAAGATATGAGCGAGCAGTATCTGTTAGTTGGCTTTTCTTTACATATAAGTTGCATGTTTTAGTTTGCATTGTTGCCTAAAAAGTGCATGGTTATAGTGACATTTTTTTCTGCACAGGTGGAAAACCAAGAGCATTGCCTGTGTTTTCTTGTTTAGAAGTCAGTTTTTTTCTTCATTTTTGGTTTTTACATATCCGTCACACTTACTCAAGTAAAGTTGCCCCTACCAACTCAGGATTGCCTGAAATCACATCAGAAAGTTGGTGTTATTTCTGTTTTTTCTTAGATTTTTTAGAAGCTGATATCAGGAAATCATAGGAGTTGCTTGAAATCACATGATAAGTTGATCATAAAAACCCATAGAGTTGCGTGATAAGCCATTGCAGAAGCTTGATACACATGTCAGAAGTTTTTTGATGCTTTTTAGTGTTTTGAGAATTATGCCAGAAGTTGCTTAAAATTCTAGAGAGTTGCCTAAAAATCATATCAGATGTTGCTCCTAAAAACATATAGAGTTGCCCAAAAACATATGAGCAGTTGATGCCCTTTGTCATGCTGACATGGTTTTTTTCTTGAAGGTTATGATTCCTATGCTTGAAAATTTAGACCCAGAGAACGCCGATGGTGAACACCACTACTGGCTACTCAACATCAATCTGAGGGACAACAGGTTCGAAGTGTTCGACTCATGGAGGATGTTAAAGAAAAGCAAGAGGTTGGATGATGTTGCAAGGGCTATTGTAGCTGAAGTTCATGTGTTGTGGGACAAATACTATCCAAAACAAGCAAAGACAATGGACAAGTTCCCGCTTGTGGATATCGATGCACCAAAGCAGACTGTATCGTAAGGACTAACCCACATACATATGTATCGTTGTTATAAGATGTAGTTTTTGCCTTTTTTGCAAGTGCTTTCTTGACATTTTTTTGCAGCGGTGACTTTAGCATATTCGCATTGATGAACGCGTTATTGTGGAATGGGATGTGGCTCCCGAACTATGGAGAAAGCAACATACCAAACATCAGGAAGAAAATGACCATCTCCATGCTGAAGTGTGACATGAACAAGATTCTATGGCAGGGGATCCTCAAACCGGCCAACAAGTGAACAAATAACTAGGTACATTTTTTCCCTAATCAATGTGTTCCATTAGAGAATATCAAATGCGGATACTAATGTGTTCCATTAGAAAACTCACAAAAGTTTGTCCCAAACCACCTATAACAAGTTTGCATAAATCACAAGCGTCCATAGGATTTGCAAGTTTACGAGTAAGGAATATAAGCACAAATGTCAAGCATCTACCTCCACACAATCTCCAATTCGTGAATTTAAAGCTAGGAAAACACATAAATTAAAACAAGTCCATGCAAATCATTTCATAGTTGTTTTTTTTCAAACTGGCAGTTGCTTGATTTCCCTTCTACACTTGCTCAGAAACCATACCACAATTGCTTCATCTACCAGGACACTGTTGATTTTCTTTCTTACTTCAGCTAGTTTTGCAAGCCTAGGGGGGTCATTATATTCATGTGGTAACGATCACAGGAGCTTCCCTAGGCATGTCGCAGCAGTGCGATCGATTGATTCACAAATGCTGCACTTCTTCTTTTTCTTAGGGTGTAGTTCCAGGGCTGATTTGAAGCGCCTGCTGCGGCTGCGCCCTTTTGTGACTGAACGAGGTGGATCCATAGGAGCAGGGGCAGGGGGGCAGGAGGTTGGTTTAAAGCACTTGGGGCATTAGGATTTGATGCTTCTCTAGCCCGAGCCACTTCTCGGGCTCCTTTAGCCTCTTCTTCCTCAGTTTATTCAGCTTAGCAACCTCAGTATCTGCTGCTTTCATGTGCCTCCTAACTGCAACGGCTGCCTCATCACTAGTCATTGCCTTCTTCGCTAGCTTTGCAAAATCCATTGTCAAAGTCACTTGCCGAACTTGGTTCTCTGACTCAGCGGGAAAGTCCTACGGAGGGCCCTCGTTAGTTCGCGATGGTGCACTTGGCACTGCATCTTGCGTCCAGCGGTGCTTGATGTAGTGTTCAGGTATCTCATCAACGCCAAGGTGTGTGAAGATTTTCAAGACATGGCAACAAAGCATGTCGTCCCTATGCCACTTGCAACATTCGCAATCATAGATAGCTGGCTCTGGTCTCACTGTGACTAGGTACTTCCTAGAGCCATACCCTAGAACTTCTTCTGTATTGGGCTCAAGGTAATAGAAGTTGATTCCATCCGGACGCACATCGTACTGGCCAATCATCTGAAACTCAGTTCTAAATTTCACATAGATGTCCCTAGTGTATGCTTTGTAGGCATGCCTCTCAATGGGAAAACACGAACATCTTTGTGTTTCTAGATGCTCTGTCCGGTAGTCGTTCCCACCCTCCCTCACGAGTATGTGTACCTGAATCTTCTCATATTGCTTGACGAAGTTGAGAATTGACTTGTGTGGGTTCACATAGCGCTTCAACACAGCTTTGAACCCTTCGCTGCGTTGCGTTGACTGAAGGAAAGGGAAGAACCTGAATTTGAAGTAACACGACACCCATGTAGCCCGGTCTTCATAGAGTTTATCAAAGTGACCATGCATAAGACCTTCATATTTCAATTGAAGTGCAGCCCATTTCCTTTCAAACTCAGTCGGGGTGAAACTGAAGTCAATGCATTCATTGAAGTCTTTTACCAATATCGGGTTCCTAGCCAACACAGGGCCAAGCTTCTCTTGTGCTTTCTTCATTATATGCCAACGGCAGCAACGATGAATCGTTGCCGGGAACTTCCTCTTGATAGATTGTGCCATAGCAACATCTTGGTCCGTGATGATGTTGTCCGGAGCCAAACCATCCATTGCTTCTAGTAAAGCATCAAACAACCAGTCATAACTTGAGGCTAGTTCCTGCCGGACAAATCCACACTGTCGTGGATTTGTCACGGCAGATGTCCTAGTGTGAGGACTTAGTCGTGAGGCCAACGCATCTATATGGTAGCTTGAAGGGGTTGATGGATATCGAGAGACGCAACACACAAGTCAAGGATTTAGACAGCTTCGGGCCCCGGGAAACATCATCCAGTAATAGCCCTACATGTTGTTTGGGGCTAGGTCCCATTATGCTCATGAGGGAGTCGCTGGTAAGCCGGCTCTCCTCTAATTGTGTCTAGCCCTAGAGATTATTGCTTCTTGCTTGTCCCTCTTTGGGGAGCCCTGCCCCTCCTTATATATGTTGAAGGGGCGGGTTACATGACTAGTCCTAGTAGGATTAGGATTACTCTTATTACAAGTGGAGTCCTAGTCTTGCTTCCTTTGTAGGAGAATATTCCTTATGCCTTTCCTCTTAAGCCGGCCTACCATAACGTAAGCCGGCCTTCTGGGCCTTGAGCCTCCTGGGCCCCCGGGTCTTGTCGCTCTTCTGATCCGCTTGCCAGGTCACCCATAAGTCACCAGGCTCGGGCAGGTCACTTAGTGAGTCGTCCAGTCAGGGCGGGTCATTAGTGAGTTGCCAAGTCCGGCCGGGTTATACATTCGGCCGGGTCATACCACGGGGTATATCCCCGACATTAGCCCCCAAGTTTAATTTGGATTTATCCATATTAAACTGATCTGCAACATAAACACAGGAACAAATTGACAGGTTGTACTCCGGGTTAAATTGTAAGCCGGCACTTGATCATCCTTAAGTCCTTGTCATCTCCTCCTTCTGGAAAGTCTGGGTCAATAAACCAACTTCATAATCAATTTGCTTGTAGAAGAAATATTGTACATAAAGAATCCATTTGAGTCGACCTTCAATGCTCTGACTTGACAAAAATATTGGTCTTGAAATATTCAATAGATATTCAGCCGGCTTGAAAATGTAGAACTTGTCGAGCTATGATTTGCAAAATCGCTAGGTTATAAAAACTGATGGTTCCGGGTCACGATTGTTTATAGACGTCGGGTCATGATTGTTGCCAACGCCGGGTCATAATTATTGACGACGCCGGGTCAATCTGGTTTGCTCAAAACTGAGAATTTGAAAATATTTCTCCTTATATCCGTGTTACCTGTAGCCCCCAAGTCTTGAGCAGAGCAAAATGATGACTTAAGACTTGCTTCAATATAAATATTACCACTTTGAAGAAATCCATATTGTTCATCTCAATCACTAGTCATAACTGAGTATTCCTCATATGTAGCCCCCAAGTGCCGAGTTGTCATGCTTGCAGCAACCTGGGACTTGTAATTGCCTTATGCTCATAAAAACTTCAACCAATGTAGCCCCCAAGGACCGGGTCATTATGCAATAATGAGCAGGGACTTCATAAATATAATCATGTATACCTGAGTAGCGACGTGTAGCCTCCAAGGGCCGACTCAATAAGATAATACTGAACTGGGACTTTTCATTGAAAATAATTTCATATGATGTAACCCCCATCCTGGGGCTTGAACCCACGTCCACAAGGTTAAGAGCTTTGTGCTTTACCAACTGAGCAGTGGATCCTTCAATATAATGGAATAAGGCTTGTGTACCTTGAATTTTAACAGGAGCAATTGGTAGCCCCCAAGGGCCGGCTCATTACAATGGGATGAGTCGGGTCTTCAATAAGTTGATCAAAAAATGACTTTACATTAGCCCCCCAAGTGCCGTGGTGCATGCTGGCAGTGACATGGGACTTGCATATTTGATGTAACCTCAATTTGAATAATGTAGCCCCCAAGTGCCGGGTCGTAAGCCTGCAGCGACTCGGGACTATTCCTTCCATTGTAGAATAAATCATATACATTGATAAGATAATAGCCATTGCGCTAAAGCGACTTTGAAAAACCTCAATGATAATACTGGTTATTGATAACCATAAATAAAATCCAACCATGTTGGCTATTCAAGATTTGAATAATATAATCCGGTGTGAAAACCTCAATCATTCAATATCATCATGACAATCCAGCCAAGTTTGGCTATGAAAGATGGGAATATCTTATCGGTTGACAAGTAAATCCGGAGTTTAAATACTTGGCGGCTCTTGGTCGATGGCGACTTAATGCACATTCATGGTAAGCCGGAATTTGAATAACCCGACGACTTATAGCCTTTGAGAAAATCCAGAATGGACACCCCTTTTGAAACATCAATTTTGATGATGAGCTTGAACTTAATATAAGTCATAGTTCTGCAAATCCTGCACAGAGTTTAAACAACATATGCCTTGGCGACTTAACGTCAAAAGCCAGGGCCGGCTTAAACATAATCATGTATAAACAATATTATACCTGTGATATTGAATCGTACTGCCGGCTTATGATACCTGTGCAGTAAGGATGATAACCCAATCTTTAGAAGCCAAAACTTCCAAATGTTTATGACTGTCATATATTGGCGACTTATCGTCCAAAGTCAAGCCGTGTTAGTTAGAAACCACTCATATATGCTTCAGATATGATCAAAAAAGTCTCAAGACAAACCCAAAAGACTTTTCAAAAAACTTAAGTCAAACAAAAATAAAAATTTGAGGCTTCTGATTCGAATACGATCAGTAAACCGGACCAAAGGGGTTAAGCTAGGATTCGAATACGATCATGTAGCCCCCAGTGGCTTTGGCGTTGCGCCGATCAAGAGGGTACCGACAGCTATGTTCTCTTTGGTTCGAATACGACCTATGTTTGAACAGGAAGCCCCCAAATGACCTTGAGTGTTTTTTAACGACTCTGATTCGAATACGATCAAAGTCGGACCCAAAAGGGGTTAAGCTATGATTCGAATACGATCAAGAAGCCCCCTAGTGGGTTTGGCATTACGCCAATCAAGAGGGTACTGACAGCTATGTTCTCTTTGGTTCGAATACGACCTATGTTTGAACAAGAAGCCCCCAAATGACCTTGTGAGCTGTGCTCAAGGGGCACCTATGTTTGAACTATGCTTTTGCAACAGACTCTCTTTGGTCCCTTTAACCTGGGTAGTAAGCCCCCAAGTTTATTGTAAGCATGGCGTATAAGCCGGATCAAGAGGGATATTCACAGCTATGCTCAATGAGCAGGAAACCACCAAGTGATCAATAATATGATAAGCCAATAAGGCAGGATAACCCATGTTTGAACCGCGCATTATGGCAGCAAATTCTCTTTGGCAACCTTTTATTTTTTCTGAGAACTCGAACTTGCGAGAGATGAATTCTTTTTGAACCGGAATTTTAAACTGGATATTGAGAGCTTTAAAGCATTGTGAGAGACATAGTTACCTTGAGCCGGATTTTAAACCGGGATCTTCATTGTGAGCCGGAATTTTTCTGACGGCCTTTTAAATTTTCACCAATAGGGCAGTAGCCTCCGGGATCGGGTTATCTTCCCTCCAATGACCCGGGCTTCTTGAATTAGCTGGAACTAGCAAGATTTTTGAGTCATGTCATTGTAACCCCCGAGTCTTAAGACGACTCAAAGAATTGGCTTGAGATTCCTCATATTTGACAATAGCATAAGGTGTATATCATTGGTGTTGATAGCGCGATGTGAATCCACATAAGGTTGAGGTGACTGCGGCGGGTTATCAATGATCCCGTATGAGCTGTGTCAGCAACTCGGCCAATGGTTCCTTCCAACTGGCTGTTTGAAGTTAACCAAACTGTAATTGCGGCAACTTGTACGCCTGCTCATTGAACCATCCAGTGCAAACGGCGGTTGATAATATATGATAATTTACCTCCAATTTGTTGAAAGAAAACCGGGCTACCCAAGCAGTGACTTGCTCATACTTAATAAATCACTCATGCAGACAGGCGCAGCCCTGGTGTGTCGATGTAGACCAGGCCGCAATAGACGGACAGTAAAGACGTCCACAATATTAGAGGTGGCTTGGACAGATGAACCGGCCGCGGTGTTGTAAACCGGTGCGGACGGGTGAGTCAATCGCGGCGTTGTAAGCTGGTGCGGACGAGAGAGTTCGCCGTGGGGTTGTAAGCGGGCGCAGACGGATGAGTTAATCACAGGCGTGGTAAGCTGCGCACACGGGCGAGTTAGCCACGTGTGTTGATGTAGCGGGGGCGGCGACTTGCTCGCATATCCGTCCAGCAACACGGCACGGACAAGCATTAGTGAAAAATAATATTAACGCACGCCCCTTTGCGACGCCTTTGCAACAAATAATGGTCCTGGTTTTTTCATTGGCTGTGCAACTAGCAAGCAGTACCATGCTCGTTTGTCGTGCCAACTGTTTCTTGATTGATTAATACTGCTGTTATATAGTCTGATGCTTCACGTGGGGTGTCCCTCTTCTTCTCCTTTCTTCAAATCCTCACATGAGGTGAATGAGTCTCATTTGGCAAACCCATATTTTGTGCTCGCATCTCTCTTGTAGTCGGCAGATATATCCTCCGCGTTTTAACCTCATCTTTTGCTGATCACAAACCATCACGTACTCCTCAAGATTTGTCTTGCAAGGCACTAAGATGTACAATTTCCTCTTGACACTTCAATTTCTGCCTCACTGATTAAGGAGGACTGCTTACACAATTCTTCTTTCATTCCTTCAAAATCCTCCATTACTGATCTGAGCTCATCCTTTAAACTGACTAGTTTGCTGGAAAAAAAAATTCTCCAGTCTCCTTTGTCTGCAGCAGAGGCGAACCCGGCTCAAAGCGGACCGCGGCGGCTCATTAAGCGCGGGCGGCGGGTTACGGCAACTTGGAGTGGTGCGACGCGGGAGACGGCGCAGGGCCGGACATAGCCGCGGTTGCTGCAGTTCTAGGGCAGCGCGAAGTGAGGCACCTGGCCTGAGGCCAAGGAGAGACCCAGTAATGGCGAGGAGAAACCACGGCGGGTTAGCGCAACGGCTCAAGCTAGCGACTTAAAGGCCGCGAGCGGGTCTCGGCCGTGGAGGCAGCAGGCGCTGGTGGCTCACGGACGTGAAAGGAGGTTCGGGGCCGGCGCGCTATCTTGCCGGAGGAGAGGGCGATGCAGGTGCGCTGCAGTGGAAAAGGCGGCACTCAGTACGGAGGTCAGGCCGGTCTGGAACGACTGTTTGACCCGGCGGTCGCGGCAGACCGGAGGACTTTTGCAGACCATGCTAGCTTTGGCAGACGAGGGCGGTGACTCAAGCTCCACGGGAGGTCCGGCTACAGGGGCACCCAAGCGAGGGCGGCTTAAAGCAGCAACAAGGGCGGAGGCGCTCGGACGGCGCCGCGACACTGGAGCAGCAGGAGGCGTGCATCAGCACGAGGGACGGCGGCGGCGCAAGTGAGCCGGGCGGATGAGCAAGAGACGTCGGCGGCTCACAGCAGAAGCAAGGCCGCAGGAACGGCGGCTCGCTGCAGCGCCGGCGGTTTGGAAGCGCGATCCCACGACAGCAGAAGCTCAATGGGTCAACGAGACCGGTCGCAGGAGGGGCCCAAGCCTGTGGACCATCGGTGTCCGGGTCGTTGAGCAAAATCGCTTGACCAACCAGTCAATTGGAAAACTGATTCAATTGGAGTACTCAACAATATTAATCTTCATTGCGTACTATTGAGAATATCTTACTCCCTCATTTCCGATTTATAGGGCTTATCTTAAAATTTTAGTTTTTCCATTTTATAAGGCTCAATTTGGTTGTTTTTCATCATATGTTCAGATTTCAAAGTGCATTAAATCATTGCATGCAAATATTAAAAGAAAATTGACCAATGCATGTAATTTATGCATGCATGCATTGCAATTAATGCATTGGTAAACATACTTTTTTAAGGAAAACAAAAGCATTAATTGGGGAGAGAATTCCTTATTTGGCCCACTCTTAAAATTTAGTTCCCTTTTTGGCCCAGAAAACTGTTTTCTTTCCTACTCCCTCCTTTCCGGTTTATAGGGCTTATCTCAAAATTTTAGTTTTTCCATTTTATAAGGCTCAATTTGGTTGTTTTCCATCACATGTTCAGATTTCAAGGTGCATTAAATCATTGCATGCAAGTACTAAGAGAAAATTGACCAATGCATGTAATTTATGCATGCATGCGTTGCAATTAATGCATTGGTAAACATACTTTTTTAAGGAAAACAAGAGCATTAATTGGGTGCTTTTGCAAACTATAAAAAGTATTCCACCACTCACCATCTACCTTGGTTGGTGAGAATTTTGAATTGAGCCTTATAAACCGGAAAGGAGGGAGTATTTGACACTCAAACTTTATTTTGTGCCTTATGTGACACTTTCATTCTTTTTTCCATCCGGAGGTGTTAACTGACACGTGCAAAGACAATTTTGCCCCTGGTGATAGTATGTCATTAGAAAAGGATACAGGAGGGGCGTGAACAAACAAAAAATACGACGAAGTGCACCTGTGTCATGTCCGGTTAGATACATGTGCACATGTGTACGTTCGTGCGGCCATCAAACCAGCTAGCTTTTTAAAAAAAAAATTAGGGTATCAAACTAGCACAAAGAGGGTATCAAACCAGCTAGTTATTGCGTGCGTTTCCTGTGTGTGCAGCTAGCCGGATCGATCAAGCAAGGATCGATTAGTCTGCTGTTTTATACGTACGTGAGATGCTTGTGTCAACGGCCGGTGTACGTACGTGTGTGGCGTATGTAGCTAGCTTTGCTAGTCTCGGTCGGAAGCCTGTTGCTTCGTTCGTCATCGTCATTGTCGCGCGCTGCCGTTGCCGAAGTACTCGCGTAGTCTGTACTGGGCCAACACAATCCGCCACGTATTGCAGCTCGATCCCTGAGAGCCGATCTGTATTGCAATCGCATGTGCGTGTGCAGCACTTGAGGCATGAACACATCTATGCGACATGACCCATTGACATGCCGTGTTCTAACTTATCACACGCTAGATTAATGTGTACAAATTTATATGCTACAGTAGAGGATAAATGGGTTCGTCACTGTTCCACTCATCGTATTATTATTATTATTAGTCATATAAATAATTTTGTTTTCTTTACTTATTTAAACTGGACAAAATATTTCACATTACCTTTGTGTTTGCATGTAAATAACCTGTTCACATACTACATTAGGGGTAAAACAGTCTTTTTAGGTCAGACTTAACACCGTTACTAGCCAAAACTGACGGAAGTGTCACATAGGGAACAAAATGAAGTTTGGGTGTCAAAAAGGGGAGAAAACAAAATTCTGGGCCAAAAAGGGAACCAAACTTTAAAAAAAGGCCAAATAAGGAATTCTCTCTTAATTGGGTGCTTTTGCAAATTACAAAAAGTATTCCATCACTCATCATCTACCTTGGTTGGTGAGATTTTTAAATTGAGCCTTATAAACCGGAAAGGAGAGAGTAGCATTGATTTGGCCTCCACGCTTAAAGTAATAGGAGCAACCATTATCCCCTCAGAACTCGTAGCTTGGGATTTCTCTATTCTGAGTAGCAACAGCCTGGCCGATTGGATCATTGCCTGAAGACACAGTAGCAATCGGACACGGCCACCGGTCCTGCAATGGAAACCGCTAACAGCTTTGGCAGACTGCCACAGTAGTTTGGCTTCGGCGGAAAAAATCTCCCCTCAATCTCGGCGAGTTACGGCGCTTGCGCTCAAGCAGCCCTGATTTCTTTTAATCTTCAGATATTGAACACGCCGTTTTGACCGTTCTTCAATGACACAAACTTCCGTGCCGATTCTTCTTCATCCAGCATATTGCGAGCTTTTCGGTCCTTTGAGGGTGAACCCTCCAAGAACTCAACATCACCATGCGCAGGCCCCACGGTGGGCGCCAATTGTCGTGGATTTGTCACGGCAGATGTCCTAGTGTGAGTACTTAGTCGTGAGGCCAGCGCATCTATGTGGTAGCTTGAAGGGGTTGATCGGAATCGAGATACGCAACACACAAGGCAAGGATTTAGACAGCTTCGGCCCCGAAAAACATCATCCGGTAATAGCCCTACATACTGTTTGTGGCTAGGTCCCATTATGCTCATGAGGGAGTCGCTGGTAAGCCGGCTCTCCCCTACTTGTGTCTAGCCCTAGAGATTATTGCTTCTTGCTTGTCCCTCTTTGGGGAACCCTGCCCCTCCTTATATATATATATATATATATATATATATATATATATATATATATGTTGAAGGGACGGGTTACATGACTAGTCCTAGCAGGATTAGGATTACTCTTATTACAAGTGGAGTCCTAGTCTTGCTTCCTTTGTAGGAGAATATTCCTTATGCCTTTCCTCTTAAGCCAACCTACCATAACGTAAGCCGGCCTTCTGGGCCTTTAGCCTCCTGGGCCCCCGGGTCTTGTCGCTCTTCTGATTCGCTTGCCAGGTCACCCATAAGTCGCCAGGCTCGGGCAGGTCACTTAGTGAGTCGTCCAATCAGGGTGGGTCATTAGTGAGTCGCCAAGTCCGACCGGGTTATACATCCGGCCGGGTCATACCGCGGGGTATATCCCCGACACGCACCCAAGCATAATTGACTGCCATGTCTGTTGATGCCAATGAAGGGGGCAAACGACATATTGTACATGTTCGTGAGATAAGTTGCATCAAATGACACGCAATCATGATAAGCCTCCGTGTATGCTTTCCGTGCCGCACCATCCACCCAAAACAAGTTTTTTGTCCTGCCTTCCGCATCTGTCTTGCATTTAAAGAAGAATCATGGGTCGTTTTCCATCACCTTGCAAAAGTAGTTTAGTGTTTCTTCAATGTCAATATCTTTAGTTGGGGCGTTGACCTTCGAACATTGGTTATGGATGGTTTTAGCTGTGTACGGAATAATCAACTCTGAGCCGTAGTATGATGACATTAACATCATCATCTTTCCTGCCATAAAAAATAGAAACTTGTGTTCTTCAGGACTAACTAACCACAATGCAGCGAGCAACATGTTTTTATAGAGAACATAAAGTAACAATTATGCATAAGTAGAACAAGAACCAAGCCTGTATCCCACCAAGTTTTTTTTCTGCTAGGTGATGTCTTTATTTATTTATTTATCAGAGTTGCACGGAAAATGAATATAGTTGCCTTAGTTTACTGTTCAAGTTGCCAGTTTTTCTCCCTGATCAGGGTTGCCCATGAATCCTAAGCAGCTTATACTAGGATAGGAAAGAAATCCAAGTAGTTGAGGTAGGAATAGGCAACACCAAGGTTTTTTTGTTTTGGGTCATGATTTTTTTAATTACCATAGTTGCACAAAAAATGAACATAGTTGCATAAAAAATGAACATAGTTGGCTCAGGTCAAAGTACTTGATGCAGGAATAAGTAACAGTTATGTGGTAAAAAGATTTAATCCAATATGAGTTGTACCTGCTGTCAAGTTGCAGTAGTTTAGGTGAGTCGGTAATTCTTTCTGTTCCGGCGGGATGCCTTGGTGAGAACGGAGGTATTTCGAAAGCGATGGCTTGTCAATCAGTGGATGGTTGTGATCTGCAATAAAAGTGATAACCTCCCATCTGTCATCTTTAAGCTTCACTACCATCTTAGCACGACATTTTGTTTGCTTCACAGTTTCTCGCTTCCTCTTCTTCTTGAAAGTGTGTTCCTCGACATCCTCTTCAACATCTTGTTCAGGTGAACTCGGGCATGTAGTGTTTTTGCTTGACGAGGCAACATCCGAGATCCCAACCCTCTCTACTGGTTTGCGGAACTTGTTACAGCAGAATTGCTATTTTTCCAGCACGCCTGTGTAGGCTGACCTGTAAGACGTATTTGACTTGATTGAAAAGCCCTCCATCAAAGCGTAGCTATTGTAGTGTTCCCTTGCATCCTCTAATGTGTCGAAGCGCATGCCAACATAAGGTTGTTGTGGTTGTGATCCAGCTTCTTCGTCTTCTAACTCATGTGCCTCATGAACTAAAGCATTAGCAGGAGCAACCATAGGTGGGGGAGCGGCAACACGATTGTCCGGGACATGAGTAGTGTTAGAGCCAACGTTGGGGTCAGGAGACTCACCAACCTCCTCCTCCTCCAAATGTTGATGCTCCTGCTCATCCCCTGCATGCAAGAAGGGTGCACCCAACTCGACTGAAATGTTGATGGACTCTACGTCAAGCGGTGGTTCATTCAGATCAATCATCATGAACAATCAACCTGCAAAAAATTGTGTGTTAGCCCACCACAAAAGCATGAATGACTTTTTTGAACAAACTAGTGGTAGAATATAAAGGAGCAACTATAAACACTTGTTTGGGCAACTATAAAGTTAAACAGAGGCAATTGCTATCTTTTTTTCTCAAAAGTTTCTTGTTTCTTCTTTTTTCTTATATGTTTTTTGTTTCTACCAGTATGACACACATATATAGCAGCAAAGATTTGTTTTTACATGACATGCGCTGATTCATTTGTGCCTTTTTTTCAGCAGTAGTTTACAACTTTTGATGATGGGAAACAATGTGCATATCTGACGGAGAGCTTACCAGGAGCAGGAGGCCCATCATTTGGTGTAGTTTATGTCTTTTTTATTTTTTTAGTGAGACCATATGGAATGTAGCAAAGTATCATAGTGTGGGATTGTTCGAATCTGTTTATGACATGTCCTTTGTTTTGTGCGTTTGTCGTTTGTATCTTTTTCAGCAAGAACCACATACTCATATGGCAAAAGTTGTGTGTTAACACATGCAAGTTAATACTTTCTACCCCTGCTTATAACATGAGTTTTATGTTCTTGATAGTACATGCTTTAATGCACAGGGGAGTTACATGTGTTTTAGTACTAGAGTTGCCATGTTCTCACATCTAGTAGAGGCAACTCTAGAATTTCTGAACAGCTACACTTGCACAGCTCTTTTTTTACTAGAGTTGCTTCAAAAATGAACATAGTTGCTTCAGTTAACTGTTCGAGTATTCAGGTTTGTTTCCTGATCAGGGTCGCTCATGAACCCCAAGCACCTTATGCTAGGATAGGAAAGAAAGCCAAGCAGGTTTCAATGCATACAATTTTTGAGAAATTATGTTTTGGTGTTGCAATGCACCTACAAAACTGCTTATGGTCATTCATTTTGTTTTCCACTAGAGTTGCCCTATTTTTGTACTGGTGTTGCTTTTTTGTATCATAACAGTTGCTCAAGATGCATGCCATACATAGGGTTGGCTCAAAGCGGTCTACAAGTTGCTTTTTCACCAGATCAAAAGAACAAACTAAAAACTGGACTAGTTGATGTTCAAGCAGGGAAGGGCAGGGGTGGTTGAGTAGGGAAGAGAGAGGAGTCGGGTGGAGGTGGTGCTTACCTTTTGGGGGGGGGGGGTAGGTCTGGTTTTTTTCTTTCCAGATCTGATTTTTGGAGCAAGGAGGAGGAAGGAGGTGTTCCTGCGTCGGCTTTGTTCTTCAAGACGCCATAGATGGGGCAGATCTTGTTTAGAGGAAGAAAGGGAGGAGCAAGGAGGAAGAAGGGGACGCTTGCGTGGGCTTGTCCTTCAAGGAAAATGAAGGAGGGGGTTGCATGAGGCGTCCGCAAGGGAGCGTGGGCGGGGGTGCGGGGAGGGGGTGGGGACCGAAGCTTTGGGCGACGACGGGTGCGACGAAGCGAGGGCCAGGGAGGGACCAGATGTGATCGGGGCGCGGGCGCGATCCACCCGTGATTCACGAGGGCTTGGATAGGTTGATTTCGCGCGGGGGCTCCTTTCCTTTTCTGGCTGTCTGGTCACGCGCGGGCTGCTCCTTTTTTTGAGAGAGCGCTCGGTGCTACGATCGGGCGCCCGTGCGCCAGCGAGCCACGTCCGAAAAGGTAATTTTCTGAAATAAAAAATCAGCCACGCGCTTTCTAACCCAACGCTGGGCACTAGTGGTAGGCGCTAATTAATCGTGAAACCGGCCAGAAGTCGATCGCTGGACTCACCGTTCCTACTCATGCGGGAAAAAAAAGCTAAGCGGCCGCCTCCTGAGTTTGCTTCGATGCCATGGTAAGCGCCAGGATTTATTAGGGCCTGTTTGGTTTCAATAAGTCACCTGACTTATAAGTCAGGTGACTTAAAACTAGTGGCTTATAAGTCACGCTTGTTTGGTTATCACCTAACTTATAAGTCACCTAACCACACCTTCCCACCTTTTTTTTTATATAAAGGTGATGGGACCCACGCAAAAGGTGGTGACTTATAAGTTTTAAGTTGGGGTGGAGCAACTTATGACTTATAAGTTAGGGTGACTTATAAATTGGGTCCATTTGGCAACATAACTCACTTTTTTCACTTTTCGACTTATAAGTTGGTGACTTATTTGGAACCAGACAGTCCCTTAGCTTAATTGCTGATCGGGAAGGATATTAATCCTAGCGCCTACCCCTAGCGCCCCCCATTGTAGATGCCCTTAGTCCCTCAATTATTGATACCGAATATTTTTTATTAAGGTCTCTTTTGATTTATAGGAATCTTGTACGAATTTCATAGGATAAGATTTCTATAAGAAAAATTCTTTTAGAGCCCTTCAGTTTGTAGGAATGAAATCCTATTTCTATGAAGGAATTCTTTCTATGCTCCACATTTTATAGAAAAATAAATATTAACGTAGACTCAATGAAAAAATCATAGGGTATCTCCTTTTTTATTCCTACTCATAGGATTTGAGATACATATCATCTTATTTCCTATGACTTTTCTATTCCTACGATTTTGCTAGCCTATGAACCAAAGAAAGCCTAAATCTGAATGCTTTTTTGTTGACATGACCTTTTTTTTGCTTAAGTGCTGACATGATTTTGACTATACCTCGCCACATCATCGTCCATCTCCCCTTTCTCTTCTACCTCGCTCCAGCTTCATCATCTAGTTGTGGAGCACAACAACGTGCCACCTCATGCTTGACTCCCTGGTAGATCTTTTGCCTCTCTTCTCACTCTAACGTGATCACTAGGACACCACCCATTCCACCCCCTGCACCTAGCGCTACGATTCGTGCAATTGAGTACGAAATTATCCTCGGAGCACATTAGGCCCGTCCCCCGCGTCGGACCTTGCTGCCGACATAGCCCTCCTCAGCTTCTCCTCCTTGTGCCATTCAATTATCCTCGTTGTGCGTTGCTTCTCCCCCAAAACTCGGTCACTTTCTCGTCTTGTATAGAGAGAACACGAGTGATGCTTGTTTCACGGCTCTAGGTAAGACCCTTGTTGTGTATCCCCTCTTTCCCAAGCCTCCCAGTGAGTCTAGTTTGATGCCTGCATAGCGCCGCCCTTCTCTGGAAAGTTGTCGCGGTGAAGCTTCGGCGAGCTCATGCTTGCTTCCCCAGCTGCGCAACTCTCCCGGCTCACTCCCACCTCGACCGCCATGTCCACACACTCGTTGGCGTTCCTCGCTGCTACAAAATGTGACTGAAATGCTCCGGGGGCACCTAGCACAGTCGGAATCCCAGGGTCTGCACACAAGTAGAGGACTCCCGATGGGTTGCATGAGCTTAGAGCATCTTCAGCCGCGCTTTCAGAAATGACTTCCCAGTTGATTTTTTCGCGTCGACGCCGAAAAACGGCCCGGTCGCGCTTCCGGAAGCCCGATTTTCGCCGGCCTGGGCCGAAATCAGCGCCGGCGGACCCAAGCCGAACCCGGCGCGCTGGGGGGCGCCGGGGCGAGCGGTTTTGGCGCGAAAGAGCCGCGGGCTAGCCGCGTCAGCGACACCGCGCGTCGTCTTCCCCCAGCCGCGTCAGAACGCCTCAGTTCCCGCGGGGAATCAATAGCAAGGCTGCCGCCGGTCAGCCTTGCCATTGATTCCGGGCGGCGCGTCACGGTCGGCGCGTCGACGCCTCCCCTCCCGCCGCGCGGACACACGGGCGCGGCTATATAAGCCGGTGGCCTCCCTCGCCTCTGGCCACACCAGTGCCCTAGCCGCCGAGCTCTCCCTTCTCCCGTGCACCACCGCTGAGCCCTCCCTCTTCCTCCCCCGTGCGCCGCCGCCGAGCCCTCCCTCTTCCCCCACCGACAGCCCCGATGGCCGAGCGTTTCCCCGGCGACGAGGCGGCGGCCAACGGCTTCGGCCGCCGCTCGCTCCGCGAACATGAGTCGTGGCTCTTATTCGAGGCCAACATCCCGACGCCACCGGACATGCGCGTCGGGCCGACGGGGTGGAGGCTCAGGAGCGGGGGAGTGCCCATTCCCCGGTCGCCCGACGCCGTGGCGCGCGCCTCCTTCGCCGCCGAGGTCGAGATCGTGCGCGCCTCCCTCACCGACGAGCAGCTCGCCCTCCCCCAGTACGCCGCTGACATGTTGGGGAACATAGTAATTTCAAAAAAAATCCTACGCACACGCAAGATCATGGTGATGCATAGCAACGAGAGGGGAGAGTGTTGTCTACGTACCCTCGTAGACCGAAAGCGGAAGCGTTATAACAACGCGGTTGATGTAGTCGTACGTCTTCACGGCCCGACCGATCAAGCACCGAAACTACGACACCTCCGAGTTCTAGCACACGTTCAGCTCGATGACGATCCCCGGACTCCGATCCAGCAAAGTGTCGGGGATGAGTTCCGTCAGCACGACGGCGTGGTGACGATCTTGATGTTCTACCGTCACAGGGCTTCGCCCAAGCACCGCTACAATATTATCGAGGATTATAGTGGAGGGGGCACCGCACACGGCTAAGAGGATCAATTATTGTGTCTTTGGGGTGCCCCCCTGCCCCCGTATATAAAGGAGCAAGGGGGGAGGCCGGGCGGCCCTTGGGGCGCGCCAAGGAGGGGGAGTCCTCCTTCTAGTAGGAGTAGGACTCCCCTTTTCTAGTCCAACTAGGAAGAGAGAAGGGGGAAGGAAAAAGAGGGAGAGGGAGAGGGAAAGAGGGGCCGCGCCCCCTTGCCCTAGTCCAATTCGAACTCCCCATGGGAGGGGGCGCGCCACCTCCTGGGCTGCTGCCCTTTCTCTTCCCTCAGGCCTATTAGAATAAATTCGAGGCATACCATCGATCTACCGAGGACCAAGCAATCACACCAGCACGACACCGAGATTTGTTAACGAGGTTCACCATCAAGGCTACATCCCCGGGGCCTGACTACGGGCGCTCCTCCCCGTGACACCGTCACAATACCGCACCCCGGCCGCCCAGGCGCCGGCACACGCCGCCGGCTCCCTCGCGTGCCTGTGCTATTATGTTGGCATAGGTTACATCATGTGTCTACCCCCGCTATATATGAGAGGCCTAGGATACAAGTGTCCTACTTGGACACGACTCCTACTATGTCTACACACCGTACGACTCCATGTCCAACTGTAACCTAACTTGTACAATAATATTCGACACAACTCTAACAAACTCCACCTTGGCGAATATTCTCCACCACCTTGAATTCGTCCGTGCGTCAAACCTCCATGTACATTGGACTTGAGATACATCATGAGCACCGCTGCTACTCCCAGACTCCATATGACTCCACCTGCAACTGTAGTCCCTTCTCGTCTTCTTCACAGTCAATACTCGAGCAAAATTAAGTTCCTCAATACTCTACTTTGTGCTCCCAACTTCCGAAGAATCCGTTCAACGCCATCACACACCGATCATTAACCTGCGTGAAAGTGAACAACTCACATATTGGACGCCACACATAAGAGTTACCTGAACTCAACATCACCGCTCTTTCTTGACCGCTTGTCTGAAACTTGAAGGAATTGCACCGTCGCCCTGTGTTACCCTGAGTCAAATTCGCAGTTGTCTCACCCTTCTTCCGGATAGTCTCCGACATGTCCCACCGCTATAGCACTCCGCCTCCTTCTGTATTTGTCATCCGCACTTTGCCATGTGCACTGAACACCACAGAATATACGGCCATGTACTCTCTCAGCTTTTGACAGTTCGAGACTCTCCGTCACTTTCTCAGATTCTCCATGGTCAACTCTTGTCCATCTTCCGGTACCGATAGACCCAGTCACCAACTTGAATCTGGTACTCGTCAACACTGCTTCAGCACCCCTGCACAATTTGTCTGACCACATGTCTGACTACCAGTGCCTTGGCCTGTCGCTGTGTCCCGTGTTTACCGCACGCCTCGCCGCTATCACCGCGCCGAGCCTCTGCTGTCCTGGTCGAGTCTCCCGCGTAGCTAGCCCCCACTGCCTCAACTTCCACTGCAGAGATCCATCGATCATCACCGACCGATGCCGAGTATCACGTCTCCATCAGACCACTGGCGCCCAGTCCGATCCACGTGTCCTCGATTTACCTGCTGAAATAGGCTTCGACTCTCCGAATTCTTACGCCGTAGCCCCTCCATCAGCACAGAGTGAAGTCATCCGTCTGACTCTAGCTCCACTTTCAACATGACTTCATGGTGGTTGTACGTGCCACCCTCCCGCGCCCTGTCGACTCCAAGCTCTCATGTGCACCGTCTTGAATCAACCCTGCGTCATAGTCTGCCGAAGCCGCACAAGCCCTCAGGCCTGCACCACGTGTTTCCACGCCCCAGAAGTCGGCCACCATCAGCATCACGCTCCTATGTCGTCGTCGCTGAAATCACCGCCGTCTTCTGCTTTAACCAACATCCATGTCGGTCCATCAGACTGCCTAGTCCGACCCAACCGAATTATCCGACTGCAACCATGCTCCACCCTGCATCGTGTCCGCCCGCACATCTCCGTGCATTGATTTGACGCCCTGTGTTTGCATGATCCTGTCACGACGCACTCCAGATTCCTGCCGAACCTTTTACGCACATCTTTCGTCCTTTGTCGTACACACTCTGAGCACTTCCCGCAAACATGACCCACCGGAAAAAATCTCCATGCAAACTTGACCCCACGGATACTTTCTGCATAATTTTTCTTGTTGCCATTTGCTAGTAACTCCTGTGTACACGTGGACCTCTAATCCAGATCTTGTCCCTTTTCATGGCAGCCTTCTCTGTCCCCTTAGCATAATAGGACAAAAAGAAAACCTTTCTTGATTCCACGTCAATGCTCCTTGACATCATGCATGCATGTCAGGACTTCGTTCCTTTTCTTTTTTAATAACAAATCTCCGGCTCAGCAGTCAACTTAGCACCGATCCAATCCTGCCGCAGCATTTGCCTGCACACGCCCGTGCCTGAGCCGCACCAGGCCTTTGCCTTGCACCTGAGCACTCGTGGCACCAGCTCTGCCTGGTACTCAGCCCGGTCGGCCTCCAGCAGCACACATACCTGCACTAACGTGCTAGCTCCAATCCTGGCCTCACATACAGCCACGTACCTCTGCCTCACAGCGCGGACGTCCCTCGGCCTCGGCCTGCAAGACCAGCTGCCACCTGGGCCTCTGCGCCTCGGCCCATTAGCACCGCGTTGTCCTGGCTTCGTACGCACCTACTACATCGCTCCATACCGCACCGCCGCCTCGCTGCTGCACAATCGATCTGGTGTGGCCTGCGTACACGGTACATCCGCAACTCGCCGATATCGCCACATCACCTGGCTCCGTACATGGCCCAACTTGCGGCATCGCCAGCAGCGTACTCCGCGCCTCGTGCCTTGACCTGCCTCCGTGAATCGATCTGGCTCTCGCCTTCCGCGCCGTGCCGTCGCTTCCACGCCTGATCCGATCCCGCCGAGGAACACGGTGTAATGAGCGACAAGCTGCTTCAGCCACGCATATTCTTCCTCTAAATCAACGGCCCACCGCCTCTCGTAACCTTGCTCTGATACCACTTATTAGAATAAATTCGAGGCATACCATCGATCTATCGAGGACCAAGCAATCACACCAGCACGACACCGAGATTTGTTAACGAGGTTCACCATCAAGGCTACATCCCCGGGGCCTGACTACGGGCGCTCCTCCCCGTGACACCGTCACAATACCGCACCCCGGCCGCCCAGGCGCCGGCAGACGCCGCCGGCTCCCCCGCGTGCCTGTGCTATTATGTTGGCATAGGTTATATCGTGTCTCTACCCCCGCTATATATGAGAGGCCTAGGATACAAGTGTCCTACTTGGACACGACTCCTACTATGTCTACACACCGTACGACTCCAAGTCCAACTGTAACCTAACTTGTACAATAATATTCGACACAACTCTAACAAGGCCCACTAAGGCCCAATACTTCCCCGGGGGGTTCCGGTAACCCTTTCGGCACTTCGGTTTTCTCCGAAATCACCTAGAACACTTCCGTGTCCGAATATAGTCGTCCAATATATCAATCTTTATGTCTTGACCATTTCGATACTCCTCGTCATGTCCGTGATTACATCCGGGACTCCGAACAACCTTCGGTACATCAAAACATATAAACTCATAATGAAACTGTCATCGTAACGTTAAGCGTGCGGACCCTATGGGTTCGAGAACAATGTAGAGATGACCGAGACACGTCTCCGGTCAATAACCAATAGCGAAACCTGGATGCTCATATTGGCTCCTACATATTCTACAAAGATCTTTATCGGTCAGACCGCATAACAACATACGTTGTTCCCTTTGTCATCGGTATGTTACTTGCCCGAGATTCGATCGTCGGTATCTCAATACCTAGTTCAATCTCGTTACCGGCAAGTCTCTTTACTCGTTCCGTAATACATCATCTCGCAACTAACTCATTAGTTGCATTGCTTGCAAGGCTTAAGTGATGTGCATTACCGAGAGGGCCTAGAGATACCTCTCCGACAATCGGAGTGACAAATCCTAATCTCGAAATATGTCAACCCAACATGTACCTTTGGAGACACCTGTAGAGCACCTTTATAATCACCCAGTTACGTTGTGACGTTTGGTAGCACACAAAATGTTCCTCCGGCAAACGGGAGTTGCATAATCTCATAGTCATAGGAACATGTATAAGTCATGAAGAAAGCGATAGCAACATACTAAACGATCAAGTGCTAAGCTAACGGAATGGGTCATTTCAATCACATCATTCTCCTAATGATGTGATCCCGTTAATCAAATAACAACTCTTTGTCCATGGTTAGGAAACATAACCATCCTTGATTAACGAGCTAGTCAAGTAGAAGCATACTAGTGACAATCTGTTTGTCTATGTATTCACACAAGTATTATGTTTCCGGTTAATACAATTCTAGCATGAATAATAAAAATTTATCATGAAATAAGGAAATAAATAATAACTTTATTATTGCCTCTAGGGCATATTTCCTTCACGACAACCACGCGGCGTGGGTGGCGTACTTCAAGCGCCGTCAGCTGCAGAGGCTGGCGTCCACCAACGAGGCGCCGATGGTGGGCGGCACGAAAAACAACGGGGGCGCCATCTGTGGTGGAGCGTCCCCGGCCGCACGCTCGAGGGCGTGCTGACGCACCTTGAGGGAGGCAACAATCCGCCGCTGGCATACCCCCCGGCGAGGGCGGCCGCCCTGGCCCACCGCCGACGCGACGGGCAATGGATGCCCAGGAGGTTCGGCTCCTCCTCTTCTTCCTCCACGCACTCTTCTTCCCACTCCTCCGGCTCTCCGGCGCTGCTCGGCATCATCAACGAGGGCGGCAGGCGCGCCCCTCGTCGGCTCCTCCGCACTTCGTCAAGCCAAAGACGGAGCCGGGTCTCCCCGCCGTGAAGACGGAACACGGCGATGTGGAGGTCGACGACGGCGCGGCCCTCGAATGGGCGCGCAAGGACTCCCTGAAGATGGCGAGGGAGCGCCAGCGCCGCCCTGCGGCGCTTCGCGCAGCGCCGCCGGGGCTGCAACGAAGGAGGAGGAGGAGTCATCGACGACAGCGACAACGACGACGCGCGCCGCCGCCACCAGTCCGCCATGGCGACGCCGGGCAAGGGTCCACCAGGGATGGCCGCGTCAAGGAGGAGAAGGCCGACGATGACGACGGCGGCGAAGATGGCGGCGACGACGGCGACTACTTCGGGTTCAACCAGTTTCTTTTTTAGTTAGATACATATTTGCTATGTAAAAAACCGCGAACATGTCTAATACATACCAAAGTTTGCCAAAATTTAGACGTGTTTAGCCGAACTTCGCCGAACGTTTTCATTTTTGAACGCGCCTGAGGCGGCCCTGAGGCCGGCGGCTGGAGACCAACTCACCCTCAGGCCGATTTTTTGCGCCGGCTCACGCTTAGGTGACGATTTTAGGCGTCCCTGGGGGCCAACGGCTGGAGATGCTCTTGGTCCCTAACCGTTGGATCTTCAACAGGTGCCCCCGGAGGTTACATAGTCACTCTTCTAAAATGTGCATGAAATTAAGTTGATAGATAAGGACATCTAAAATTGTCCATAAGACCATCTTCTCGTATGTATTCCATATCATGTAGAAAAGCCAAAAGAACGAGAATGACCCCGAAGCGCGCGCTCCCACATGAATAGTAAACAAAAAATATAGTATATGTTAAAAAAATCTGATTTTTTTTTGTAGATGTTCATGTTAATGTCGCAAGCATACTTGAAAATGTTCATGTGAAATGGAGCTGCTGTGTTTTGCCAGTGAAAAAAACAAATTTTGGGTAACGTTTGGTTCTTTGCAGAGGCCAAAATGTTTAATCTTTTTGCCAACAAATTTGTATGTGACAAAGAACACATGTTTTTATTGAATTTTTTTTTGACATTTCAAAAAAAAATCATGCGCTCGCACAAACTGATTTTTACAAAAGAACATGTTATACAAAGCATTGTATCTTAACATTAACTCCAACAATTATTGTTTTGTCTGTTTTTTTTCGTTTCTCTTTCTTACACCCCATCTATCAACGAGTGCAAGGAGTATGTGCCTGTGCGCGACGAGGCTAGCTTGCCAGATCAATGCAAAACGAAAGTGCGGTTTTCTGAGGCTAGCCGTTTCACCACATCCAGCCCAAAAGGTGCAATCTTGTCACATGCACTGCACCCGGCCCATCATGCAACTTATCTTTCGGAGCAGAAATAACCCTCAAATTTGGACAACAAGAAGGCTACAGAACTGTACAGCTCTCAGTAAGAAAACCGGGACAACTGAAAGGCAACCTCCTATTACGACGAAGTAAAACTACTGTTCTGATATCACATGCCTGGCTTACTAAAAAAAACGTCTCCTGTGAACTGAAACTACCCGAACAAACATTTGATCATGATCCTATTATGTTAGTGGGTGCAATTTCCTAAGGCCGTCATTGCCTCGCTGATACATAACTTGTGCACCGGTGGCTGCTAGGCGCTAGCTGCCAAGGTTGAACTGAACCGCTGATGGCCCAACACATCATCATCTGCTAGATGCAGAATCCGAAAGCAATGGTTGATGGATGGAACTCTTGTTCCTACGCAAGTCAGTTAGTAAATAATCGAGATAGGTCCCAGTCGACGACTCCAAATTCCCCGGGGCTTGGGCATGTCCGTCGATTTGCTCAATTTGCTGGAGAACATCGATGGCACTAGGTCGGTACACGTTCCTCAAGTATCTAAGAGCCAGCACCGGGCCCATTCCTGCGGCAACAATCAGCTGGGAAAAATATATTTTCACCATACATAACGGTTAGGCCAGTCATAGCTATAAAGAGTATATATAACCAACAACAGTAGACTTACGGCCATGGTGATCCAGTATGAAGGTTGATTACACAGATGCCACATGACAGTGTGCATCTGAAGGGTTGGTACCGCACTGAGTATTAAGTTGATCATGTAGAAGGCTACAAAGTTCCCCCATATGAGGGTGATTTGTGGACAAGTGAATGAGCTGAAGACAGAAGACAGTATCAGTGAAGTACGCTATGATGTGCTTGTAGCAACCAACCGTGAGAACTTACTTAGTATCCAGCGTCACCACAAAAGCCTGCAACCAAATGCATCCAGACAGGGCGACCATGGAGAGTTCCTCCATGTCACTTTTCTCATCAGCATATGCGTTGATGGTAATTAGGAAAACAACAAATGCCTGAAACCACAAAAGATTAAAATCTCGTTATGGAGATTAGATTTTCACGTGCAGCTAAAGCATAGTGGATGTAAAGGAAATAAATCAAGACAGAGAAAAATCATCGACTTCATATACTAATAGTGCACACTGCATCGGGTTAGCACACTGACTGATGTGTTATTCACTGCATATTCAGGCCTACTGAAATATCTCACAAGCTGCTCGTCAGCAAGTGGTTTGTTGTCCACAATAGATTGCATTAACAGAGCAAATGATACTTGAACAGGACCTTCACTACTACCGACGTCCCAACCAATGCATCCACTACACTTCAATATATTCTTCAAGATACGGAAACCCAGATAAGTACATCATAAAAAGAATGAAAGAGTAATGTTTATTTTACATGGTACAGCGATCGCCCAAACCATTTAGCAAATGTACTGCGATTCAAGAGCCTGGAAACACAATGAAACTACTCATATTAGTCATGCCCCAAAACAGCTACATAGCACACTTACAAGAAGCCTCAACAAATAAAAATGAAGGAACAAAAAAATTCTATTTGTACCTCCCAGCTTGAGAATAAAGTAAAATCTGGGGATATTGCAGAACTGTTGTTTCAGAGATATCCTTGTCAAAAATTATTGTCATAACCGGAAGACTTGTGTAGAAAACATTGTAGGCCATCAGGCTAATCGAGTTGAAGATACTAGTTCCAGAAAGCCCTGACGAAAAGGAAAAACTAACATAGGACCCAGGTCAGCAGTCCATGTGTAGTGGCTTCCCAGTATAATCAAAGGTACTGCTAATGGAAAGAGCATTAGGAGGCTAGACTCACAGAATCTGTATAAAGCAAATCAACAGTGACTTGTAGAAGGAGTACTGCGAAATAAATGCTGTGCGATTGTATGAATATCGACCATGGACAAGTATCAACCTTCTGAGAAACTTGAACTCTGCAAAACAATTGGAAAACATACATACTTAGACTTAGTAAAAGTACATGGAACTTGGAGGTAAAGTTCAACAAAAGGATAAGATGGTAGAGATTCTCAGTACAAAGACATGATCCATTGGACATTCTCTTTTTCAGATGACAAAATGATACCAGTTCATATGGATAAACAAAGGTCGAATATTCACAATCTCTGCCTACACTAGTTTGGAATCTCTATACAGGGTTCAAAAGACTGGATGGTCAAAACCAGAGCCAGACATGGAGTGGGTTTCTAGGACCTGGCTTCAGCTAGAAAGATGAATAAATCAGCCTTCAAAAGTTCTAGACGACCACATAATGTTTAACATCGTGTCCAACTTAAAATAATGCAAGCATAAGAACACCTCTGAGCTCAACAATACAAAGGCAGCACTGACATACACATTACAAGGTAAATGTAAAATCAGGAAACTGTGTAAAATTAATAAAAGATGCATACTTCCAATGCTATAATCAGCAGCTCTTGCAGCTTGCAGTCCCTCCCTACCACTAATCCCTACTCCAACGTTAGCCTCTTGAATCATTCTTACATCATTACCACCATCACCAATTGCTAGAGTTAAAGAGCCAGAGGATTTCAGGATCCCAACAAGCTGCACAAATGCAAAATAAAGTTAGTTTTTAAGTGACCAGCTAAATAGCAGCAGCGCATGATATGTTATTGAGTAGCATCACGATAACTGCATCAATATTTCAGACTCTTGCTCTCTATCAGGATCTACATTGTCCCTTGTTAAGTATTATTAACATAAAGTCCAGTAAGTCCAGTTGAATGCTACGGCTCCATTTGCATCGAGGTGGATTATAATTGTATGGGATGCCATTAGTAGAATCACGTAAATCAACATTGTAAACGGTCTTGCCCAACATGAGGATCTTTGGTACCAAAGATGACATATGCTCATCCCATTCAGTTCTTTAAAAACCAATTTACATGTCAAAAGGTAAGAAAACTGTTGGTAGAAACAGCCAAAGGGAAACCTGTGCTTTCTGCAAAGGTGTCATCCGACAGCATATTGCTGTTCTTGACATCATGGCCAGCTTAGTGAAAGATTCCAGCGAACGCTTCAGAATTATTTCGAGTACCCAACCATCCAAAACGAATGCAAGATCCTGCATAAACAGATTTGACATGAAGTACTCCAGTCAACCAAAAAAACTACGAACCCATTCAGAAGTAACATAGTTTAAGTTTGTTAAATGTGCATAGACAAACACACTAAAGAATACGATAGCAAATATGATATGATAGTTCAAACTGAATATACAAAACGAAAAAAAATCCTGAAGATTTAACATATACTCCCTCCATTCCTTTATCTTAAGTGTATTTGCTTTCTTCTGCTTCTAAAGATTTGAGTTGGTGCTGAGTTCACTCACCCATTCACTATTCCTCCTACCCATGGGACCCACTGAATCTATACCTAATATTAAAAGGACTAAAGGAGGATTGTTTCTTCCCTATTTTTTCCGTACATCATCCCCTCCCGTTACGTATGTCATTCCCTCCCTGTAGTATCGAATCCATCACTGCAAGGGACCGACCCGGCCACCATCACTGCACGGGACCGACCCGGCCACGATCACCCCACCTGTGCCTACATACAAAATACAACCACACGAACGACAGGATAAGCGATGTCGCCCAAGATATACCTAGCACATCTGTTGTCATCGTCGACGTACGGTAACCACCACAAGACGTGCGGCTACATATCCCAGCCGCACGCAGGAACACATACATGGCGATGGCATCGTCGTTGCCGTGGCTGACCATGCCGATGGCCGACATACCACCACATGTGGCACGACACCCGCTCGATCCGACTCCCCTGATCCATCCCCTCCTCCCGGATTAGTCAGCAATTACCCTCGATCCCCTTCTCCATGCACTGCTCAACGGGTAGTCGCACGAGATGGCGTGGAGGCGGCCTGAGGGCTGCCATGATCCTGCACATCTAGGGCAGCGCAAGTTCCTCGATGGACGTTGTGCGGTGCGGCTCAACCTTGGCCGACGCACTCATCCACGACAAGCGCGGCCCAGGAAGCGCTTGGGCGTAGGGGCAGCAGCCGAGCGGCGGAAGCGGCGCAGGGATTCCGATGTGGACGCCGAAACAAGGACGGGTGCTTCGAGATCAGGTGCGACCTGGTCGTTGCAACTTGCAACTCTGAGCACCCCTTACCCGATGGCTTCGGTTTCCCCTTCGGGCATCCAAGCCCGCCATTACCCGCCCCGTGATTGAGCCGGCGCATGGCTTGCGTTTGGGAAGTTAACGAAGACCCTTCGCCCAACTCCGCAAGTCGGTCAGGGGCAACACCCACCAGGTGCACTATCTTGCCCCCAATATCTACAAAGGGCAAGAAAACCGCCCTGTTCATGCTTCGCTCAAATCGACATTTTTTTAGATGGTTTTTGTGAAACCGGATGTCTCCAACAACAAAGATAGGGAGGTCGGACACCTTGCTCACTGTTAGGAAAGCAACTTGTATTCCATGAGGGCCATAGGCCAGTATATATACATGTACAGGTGCAGGACATATGCAAGAAACCCCTTATACAATGGGATAAATACAAAAGGCTACATGGCTATATATATACTACTCTAACACCCCCCCTCAAACTCATGGTGGATGAACAACACTGAGTTTGGAGAGATAGAAGCCATGTTGTGCTCTAGTCTGAGCCTTCGTAAAGAAATCCACCAGCTGTAACTCTGAAGGCACATACTGAAGAGCAATAACCTGATCCTGCACAGCAGCGCGCACATAAAAAGCATCAACACCAATATGCTTGGTGAGCTCATGCTTCACAGGGTCGCGCGCAATGCTAATAGCACCTGTACTGTCAGACAATAACAGAGTAGGTGTAGTGATAGAAACACCAAAATCCTGAAGTAACCACCGTAACCAAGTCAACTCTGCCGTCAAAAGAGCCATAGCTCGCAATTCAGCCTCTACACTCGAACGGGAAACTGCGGTATGTTTCTTCGTCTTCCAGGCAATGAGAGAACCACCAAGGAAAACACAGTAAGCAAAAAGTGAACGGCGATCCGAAGGATCACTAGCCCACGTAGCATCCGAAAAGGCCTGAAGTTGTAATGAACCGGAGCGAGGAAAGAATAGACGGTGAGAGATCGTGCCCCGAAGATATCGGAGAACACGAAGAAGATGACTATAGTGAACCGAAGTGGGAGCAGAGACGAACTGACTCAGAATATGGACCGGATAAGAGATATCCGGGCGAGTGACGGCTAGATAGACAAGACTCCCAACAAGATGGCGATAACGCGTCGGATCAGACAAGGGGTCACCATCAGTATCACAGAGGTGAACATTGAGCTCCATGGGAGTCTCAACAATGCGCTCATCAGTAAGAGCAGCACGAGCAAGAAGATCCTGGATATACTTTTCCTGGGAAATAAAAAAGGCATCAGAAGTAGAAGAGACTTCTATCCCAAGAAAGTACCGAAGAGGGCCAAGATCAGACATAAGAAACTGCTCACTAAGACGGGCCTTCACAAAGGCAATGTACTCAGGATCGTCGCCAGTGATGATCATGTCATCAACATAGAGAAGAAGAAGAGTCCAACCACGAGCTGAAAGGTGGACAAACAACGCTGGATCATGAGCACTCGCTAAAAAACCAGCAGCAGTCACCACAGAGGCAAAACGCTCAAACCAGCGTGAGGGGCTTGCTTAAGGCCATAGAGAGAGCGACGAAGACGGCAGATCATGCCATCAGGAACAGAATACCCAGGTGGAGGCTGCATGTAAACCTCCTCACGCAACTCACGTTAAGAAAGGCATTCTTGACATCAAGCTGAGACACAGACCAGTGGCGAACAGAGGCCACAGCAAGAAGTGTGCGGATAGTGGTCATATGGGCGACGGGAGCAAAAGTCTCATCATAATCACGACCATGCTCTTGCTGAAAGCCACGCGCCACAAGACGAGCTTTGTAGCGCTCAAGAGATCCATCAGAGCGAGTCTTAACCTTGTAGACCCACTTACAAGTGATTGGACGAATGTCGGGAGGAGGAGAAACAAGGTCCCATGTGCCGGTGCGCTCAAGAGCAGCAAGCTCCTCCGCCATCGCAAACTGCCATTCGTGATGAACAACAGCTTGACGATAAGAAGTCGGCTCAAGAACATTAGTACCAACGCTTGGAAAACCAAGACGATCAACAGGCGGAAGTGGACGAGGACGTAAGCCATAAGTAGGCTGAGAGGAGGAAGATATCCCATCAGTAGACGCATCAATAGACACATCCACAGGCCGCGAACGACGAGTATAATACTGAGAAAAAGATGGAAGAATACGAGGAGGAATTTCTGAGGTAGACTCAGAGGATGGAGAGGAGGAAGTTACCGGGGATGAAGGTGGAGAGTCCGGTGTCATGCGAGGTGAGGAAACCATAGGAGATGGTGGCGTCGGATCTGCAACAGTCGAAGAGGCAGGGGCGGCGGGACGAATAGACAAGGGCTCAACAGGAGTGGTAGGTGTGTCGGGAAAAGTGAGGAAAGAGATATCCTCCACTGAAAAGGTCGAGGAAGATGGACGCGGGAAGGGACGAGACTCGTCAAAAGTCACATCTCGAGAAATACGAATCCGACGACCGACGGGATCCCAACAACGATAGCCCTTATGTTCATCACTACATCCTAAGAAAACACACTCAACAGATTGAGCGGTCAGTTTGGTGCGTTCACGAGGAGCAAGAAGAACATAACAAACACAACCAAATAAGCAAAGCGTCGAATAATCAGGAGAACGATCAAAGAGACGCTCGAAAGGAACACCACCCTATAGAGCAGCGGATGGCTGAAGGTTGATGAGATAGGTGGAGGTGCAGACAGCCTCAGCCCAAAAATGAGGCGGAAGAGAGGCGGCAATCATCAACGCATGAGCCGTCTCAAGAAGGTGACGATGCTTTCTATCAGCCACACCATTCTGAGCATGAGCACCACGACAAGAGAACTGGGGAAGAGTCCCCTGCTCAGCAAGAACACCACACATCTTGGAAATATACTCGCCAGCAGAGTCAGCACGAAACACAAGAATAGGCGAAGAGAACTGAGTGTGAACCATGGCAACAAAACACTTATATATGGAAAGAACTTCACTGCAAGAAGTCATAAAATAAAGACAAGTGTAACGAGAGAAATCATCTATGAAAATAATATAGTATCAGTGGCTCCCTTTTGAAGCGAAGGGAGCCGAACCCCATACATCGGAATGGACTAAATCAAAAGGACGTTGGGACACTGACTCACTAGTAGGATAAGGTAACTGGATCTGTTTGCCAAGCCGACAACCCTGACACTCTAAAGACACGTCTCCTGAGACAGACCCCAGAAGACCTCGACGAACTAAAGACGACAAACGAGAACCACAAAGATGACCAAGTCGATGATGCCATTGCTGGAAGGAGCTGGTAGCTGAAGCGACAGAAGCGGATAGACTGGCGGTAGTGGTGGCAGCGGAAGGAACATGAAGCCAGTCAAGCTCCCAAAGACCCTGAGAGTCACGGCGGCGAGGGCCAGCCCCAACCAAAGTGTGCGTGCGACGATCCTGAACAGAACAAGAGTCAACGTCAAGAATGACGCGACAACCAGAATCAGTAAGTTGACCAGCAGAAAACAGGTTCATGGTGAGTCGAGGAACATGAGCAACATCAGGAACAGAATAAGAAGGCGTGGTAAGATTGCCTCGGCTAGCAACAGAGAGAGGAGTACCATCAGCAGTTAGGACATGAACAGGAAAATCAAGCGATCTAAGAGAGGACAAACTGGAAGAATGAGAAGACATATGAAAAGAAGCTCCGGAGTCCAGAACCCATGAGGATGTACCTGACTGTGTAGATGGTGGTTGCTCAGTGCGGGAAGCATCAGTCACAGAACCTGCAATACCCGTCGAAGAAGAACCTGAAGCCGCAAGCAGACGCTTAAGTCTCAGAATATCCTGCTCAGTCAAGGCGGCGGCTGAAGATGTCGAAGTAGAAGTAGAAATCCCGGAAGATGATGTCCGCGCCTTACGCACGTGTTTCTTCTTCGTGAAGCACGAAGACTCAACATGACCATCCTGGTTGTAGTAGCCGCAATGCGGACGAGAGCGACCCTGACCGCCCGTAGGAGTAGGCAGGAGCGGCGGAGCACTCGAGCGGGAAGGAGTCGGTGCAGCAGGCGGCATAGCAGGAACTCGAGCAGCGAGCACAGAGGGAACCTCAAGTAAACCAGCGCCACGTAGGCGAGTCTCCTCAGCACGGATCTCAGAAAGCGCCTCCATGAGGGAGATACAACCACGAGCAAACAACTGAGCGCGCCGGGGCTCAAACTCCTTACGGAGTCGAGACAAGAACTCGTAGACGCGATGAAACTCCAAATCAGCCCGCACAACCTGGCAACACTGACAAGTGCGACAACCAGCAGTGCGAAGAGAATCAAGCTGACGCCAAATAGCAGAACTCTGTGCATAGAACTCATCAATAGTGGAGTCACCCTGCTGAAGAGCATGCTCCTGACGAACCACAGACAGGTATAAGGCATCACCGGAGGGCTGATAGCGCTGACGAAGCCGGGTCCACATCTCAAATACAGTAGAGAGGCCTAGAAACTCAGAGGCAAACTGAGGCAGAACACTAGCAGTGAAAACAGCTGCAGCACGAGCATCATCATCAAGCCACTGAGTGTAAGCAGACAGAGCTGCATGATAAGCCTGAAGTGCGTCCTCATAGGTCTGCTTTTTCTTTTAAGCTTTAATAACCTTAACATTCGAATCTGCATCTGCTATTTCAGTTCTTGAACCTGCTCATCATAAGCACGAACAGCAGCGTCATCAGCCAGCTTAGCTGCATCCTTCGCAACCTGATTAGCATCCGCAGCAAGAACTGGTGGCGTCGGCGGAGTAGGAGCCACAGGAGGAACCAGACACGGCGGACAAGGTACCTCGCCAGAAAGAACGCCCCAAAGACGAATGCCACGCATATGAATGCGCATAAATCCAACGAACTCGGTGTAGTTAGTATCATCAAAGATCACCGGACAGCGAGGAACTGCAACATAGCCGGACGTCGTAGACATTTTTTTTACTGATCAACAGAAAGCAGACGAAAGACCAAACAGCTAGCGCACAAGCAGACTAGCAGAAGTAATCCAGCACCACGAGGCGGATGAAACACACCCACGGTTCCACACAGATGGATCGAGCGGCAGCTAGCACACAAAGCGGACTAGCAGAAGTAGTCCACGTGCAGCGGGCAGGTAAAGCGGCAGATGGACTGAGCCGCGGGTGAGCCTGGCGGATGAGCGGCAGGCGAGCCTGGCAAGTGTAGTAGAGCGGCAGCTCGGAGGGGACGGGAGGACATGGGCGGCTGAACTGCTGGCGGCCGGACGAATCTGCGAGAGACGGACGGGAGGTGCTGACGGGACCACGAGGCGGATGAAACACACCCACGGTTCCACACAGATGGATCGAGCGGCAGCTAGCACACAAAGCGGACTAGCAGAAGTAGTCCACGTGCAGCGGGCAGGTAAAGCGGCAGATGGACTGAGCCGCGGGTGAGCCTGGCGGATGAGCGGCAGGCGAGCCTGGCAAGTGTAGTAGAGCGGCAGCTCGGAGGGGACGGGAGGACACGGGCGGCTGAACTGCTGGCGGCCGGACGAATCTGCGAGAGACGGACGGGAGGTGCTGACGGGACGGGATCGCTCGTGCTAAATTGCTCGGGCGGCTTGAGGCAGGACAGCGACGGCGCAAGAGCAGGGTTGACCTGCGGAGAGCAGCGGCGGCCAAGAGAAGAGCGGCGGTTGCGTGGACGGTAGATTGGATCGAGAACACGAGTTGCGCGTGCTAAGAAAAACCTAAGGCTCTAATACCATGTTAGGAAAGCAACTTGTATTCCATGAGGGCCATAGGCCAGTATATATACATGTTCAGGTGCAGGCCATATGCAAGAAACCCCTTATACAATGGGACAAATACAAAAGGCTACATGGCTATATATATACTACTCTAACACTCACCATGCACGGTTTTCCTCGATTTCCTCCTAACGAACCCGACAGGTCGTGTCATCTCCAACCTCTTCAAGGCGAGCCGGCGCAAGATCATTTTTCCTTCCAAGGATACTCAGGACTCCATCAAGACCTCGCCAAGCATACCAAGACGGCGCATTCAGTTCGACACCGACCCTGATGCAACCGAGCTCATGACAGACTCAGGGGCTACTGACGGTACACAGTACCAGGGGTATCCAACCTTCGAGGAAGTCGGTTGCCTGATCGGCCTTAGGGCGCAGCTATAGCCCAAGCCCCTTGCCCTGCCAGCAGGCCTCCCAAGAAGAACGGCCCACCAAGCCGACTGTTGGCCCACCAGGGGTGACCTTAACTTGTACTCCAACATACATGTATCAGTAGATCTGATAGGAGTCTACTATGTAAACCGACTTGGGCTTATGTAACCCTATCCCTCGTTCACCTATCTAAGGGGAGGTAGGGGCCTCCCAAGTCGGCATCCAATCTATGTCAAGATCTCTCATACGAGACACCAATCAATACAATCAGACATGCAGGATGTAGGGTATTACCTCCACCGCGAGGGCCTGAACCTGGATAAAATCGTTCATCTCATGTGCACCCCATTCTGATCCTCTATGCGTACTCCGCCCCATGAGCAACCCTGTCATGGGATTTGCCTGTATTATGCACCGACAACCACGGTGCTGACCCCCTTCCACACCGTCAGACGCCGATTGCATCAACCTCATCTTCCCTCATGTCCTCCACGGATGACCTACCAGCAAAGGCGGTTACTACAGCCAGCGCTGCCGCCCGACGCGGTACCTCTAGGGTCCGGTCACTGCCACGAGTTGCAAATCCGCTAGCCTCCCCTACCGCCCCTTCTTAGGTCCACGTGGAGCCGCCACCGCAACATGGTCGTTGGCAGCGCACCCGCACTGATGGCGCTGCCCAAGGTTTCCTTCCTGTCGATCTTGCGTCGATCTTGCCGGCGGCCGTGGGCATGGTGAGGATCCACTGCAGCTTCAGTTCTGCGGCCGAGACAGTGACCACGTCGAAGACTATATCGTTGGGCTGTAGGCTGCATGAGAATTGCGTGTCCCGGCACTTGGGGTTTCCCTTGGCGGGGCCACGATCTCTGACAACAACAACAAAGCCTTTAATCTCAAACAAGTTGGGGTAGGCTAGAGGTGAAACCCATAAGATCTCGCGACCAACTCATGGTTCTTGCACATGGATATCAAGCTTCCACGCACCCCTGTCCACGGCTAGTTCTTTGGTGATACTCCAATCCTTCAGATCTCTCTTTACGGACTCCTCCCATATCAAGTTCGGTCTACCCCGACCTCTCTTGACATTATCAGCACGCTTTAGCCGTCCGCTATGCACTGGAGCTTCTGGAGGCCTGCGCTGAATATGCCCAAACCATCTCAGACGATGTTGGACAAGCTTCTCTCCAATCGGTGCTACCCCAACTCTATCGGCCACAGTCTCTGCCTGGGACACAATAGGCCGCACGGAAATGCAAGGTCACTGGGGGGTTTCAGTGAGGGAGGAGCTCGCTGGCAGCCGAGGGGTGCTCGATGGAGATGAGTGGGCGTCATGCAGGGAGTGGAGGGTTACTACTTGCTCTCGATTTGTAGAAGAGAGATATATTGAGGAGGAAACTGCCATGCTGCAGGCTGCTAGATTTGTAGAAGAGAGATATAAAGAGGAGGAAACTGCCATGCTGCGGGCTGCTTGCTATTGCACCAGCTGCTGCTGCAGGCTATATGGCTTAAGAGAGGAAGTGAGATAGGTTCTTCCGGAGAGAAATATTGCTGCTTTAGGCAGCTGCAGCTTGTTCAGTGCTGCTATATGTTGCTGCTGTATGCTAGATGTTGAGAGGAGAGACTGGCTGATTTACGTCGTTTCACTGATTTTTGCACATGTAAGGTGAGCTGTGGTTCATTTCTTCCTTCTATTTGACTCTTTTCATTTGTTCATTCTATATATGTCAGTTGTAAATAAGTTCAGAGACAGTTGGTGCTGAAGAAAATCAGAGAAGTAGGGATGAACACCATCTATTGGAAGCAGATTAGGTCGGTTTTGTTTTGTTTGTTCCTAACTGTGGCTCAGTTCGCATGTATGGGATGATTCAGTTCAGTTTATTTTAGTTCTACAGTTCACTATGATGAGCTCAGCTGTAGTTGTGTTTTCAGAATAGATTTGGTGAGGTATAATTGTAAAAATAGCTTCGGCACCTTGCAGTACCATGGAGTTTCTTTAACGTTGATTGATGCCATGATTCCTATGTTTAGGGAGGGAACACTAGCAGGGAGGGTGAGATTGAAATGCCAGAAGAAATTGTGCTGGGTGAAGCAACCACTGGAGCAAATATCAAAGGTATGGCAATTTTTACAACCTAATTTTACACATGTGAATATTCTTTTAATATAGCGTCAAAAATCAGCAGGAAGCGAGGGAGGAAAATCGTGCCCGACAATGTAGACATTTTTTTTACCTCTTCTTTTTTGCAGATCGAGATGAATTGGAAGCCGCAAGCAAAACAAAGAGAACGCTGGGCAGCCGATGGGAGGTGGCGCACGACCACCAGGAGGCAGCAGCCGGAGGGGGCGGGCTGGAGGGAGGCAGACGGCACCCTAGGGGGGAGCCGGCGGTGGCGGGATTCCCTCGCTTGGTGGCGCGCTGTGGCCTCTCAGCTGCCGACCGGCGATGTGGTTTCTGTGCGGCTTCAAGCGGAGTTGGTTTGCTTGGTCTTGGTAGTTTGTCTCTTCCAGTGTGTTAGAGGGGTCGTCGTGCCTCACTTTGTCTTTCTGAAGTCAGAGCTGCTGAGGATAGGCCCTTGCGGTGATGATGACATGCGACAGGTGGTCGGTTTCGGCGCTGGCTCGGCGCAAGCCCAACGCTTTTATCATGCAATGCTCGTCGAGAGTCGGAGCTGCCTGGTGGCCGGCACGTGCAGCTGACTGTTTGGCATCGGCCGGCGCAAGCCTCGGCGCTTGATTGCGGTGAGGGCTACATCGGTGGTCATCGATGGTGGAGTCGGAATCGCTCTCACGGAGGAATGATGACGCGACGCCGGGCTGCAACCTCGACAGCGCTTTTCTCCTTGGCGGCGTGTGGGTTGCCAGGTCGCCATATGTGCCTTGTTTTCGCAGGTGTGATGCGACGGTTTTTTTGCCCGGTTTTCCGTTTTGCCCGGTTTTCCGTTAATTAACTGGGCAATTCTCTTCGATCTTTTTTAATGAATCGGGCCCTAAGGGACCGCGTTTCAAAAAATAGGACATAGATAGAATGATGATCTGATATGCAACAAGCTAACACATCGTTAGTGTTTGGGCTTACCTTGCAAAGTAGAACAATGCTACGTATAGTAGCATTAGCAGAAATGTCCATTAATACATACGGTAAGAAAATAAATAACCAGTTGTTTCTTGTGTAACTTTAGAAGATCTTGATTGGATCTTTTGAATAACCGAACGAGGATAAACTATTTTTGGCTCTACTTTCATCTTGTTCCGTAGCGTAGCATCTGCATCTAACTAGTTTCATACTCCCTCCGGTCCAAAGAAGTGAACTAAAACCACGACACTTTTTTGGATCGGAGGGAGTACTAAAATTCCATAATGTAAGGTGCATTTGTTGTAATCCCACATAATCCCGTTTTGACCCCTCCACCACATACATGGAAATCTCACGTCCTCATGTTAAAATCAAACAACCTCCCTAACAGGAGCCAACCTCCCAATAAATTGGTTGAAAAATAAACTCCCAATCGATTGGTTTGCATGCGCTGCTGATTCCTTGGGATATGCCGTTGCATGGGCCATGCAAGGCGAGCGGGCGATCTGCACGCGCCCTCAAATCACTGGATGAGGTCCACTTAATTGATATACCTGCTGCGAACCACCAAACTAATCGAGGGTAATTTTGTCCGAAATGCTCCATAATTCTGTTCCTTGGTCATTGTGCCAAAAATAATACAGCTCAGATAAAGGAACGGAGGGAGTATGACCTAAAGGCATTGCAGCTAATATAACGTATTGTCTGAGCATCTAATGTATTGACGTAAGACTAATATCATTTTCTCATGTATACCATTTCTGCTATAAAAATGGGGTACAGAAGATATTTGCCACATATAAGATTTGATACTACCCATGTAAGGTACAATATGGAGTCCAGAAAAAATACCTTTCTTTCCGACGCAGTCTTCATAATTATCAATGCCCTCTCTAAGCTCTGTAATATGTCATCTTCAGTTTTTCCATTGATGGACAACAATTGACCTTTGGACTCTGCAGGAGATACAAGAGCTGCAGTGATAATTTGGCAACAGATTGATGGATACAAGATAGTGTTGTCTTATGATCAATGATCTGCAGTACTGACCACATGGTAAAGTATAAATTTATTTTATAAATTAGGTGATTACCAGAGGGTGCAGAAGAAAGAAAACAGCTTAATGGCAAAATTGTGTTCTTCAGATGCTTTTCCTGTTTATACCACAAACACATTCCTGTCTATACCACAAATGAGTGTAATACTGGCAATATGGTTGTGCAAAGGCTATTGAGGATTTGGGCCCTCTGGAACAGTATGCAATAAATGTCCTACACCTACTCTAAATCTGTTTTAATGTGTGGTTTTTATTTCTGAGATTCCTGCAGTAAGTTGCCATTTTAATACATAATTCTGTTTTGACAAATACAACTTCTCAGTCTGGCTGTACAAATAGGATGATCATTTTGTGACAGTTAGCTGTCCATGAACTCCTAGTAACCATCTTCTAGTCGTAACTTAGAACCAACCACACCACGCTTATTGGCAAGAACGAACTAACATCCTATACTGGAAAGAGATTAAGATGGTAGACGAACCACACAAGAACTTTCAATGCTTGAACAGATGAGTGAAATACTAGTAACTAGTAATAGTAACCAACCGATAAAAGAACCAATGAAATAATAAAAGATGAAAGAGGCTTGGTGGATTATTCCTCCTGCTCTAAGACAATTCATCGCAACAAGACAAGTGTCCCAGAACATTTGCCAGACAATCTATTTCTAGTGATAATACAGTACCAGGTGTTATGAGGTTACAGAGAAGTCCAATCTGGATTGCTGTAGTTTGCTTATCACCAGTTAGCATCCACACATTGATTCCAGCCTTCCTTAGCAATTTAATAGTTTCAGGCACACCATCCTACCAGGTCACAACAATCTATGAGAAGGAGAATGGCAAGCATGCAATTGCATAAGTAATTCCACTGATTATTAGAAAACACAATTAACAAATAATACCTGGAGACGGTCCTCTATGGCAGTGATGCCAAGAATGTGAATACCTTGCTCTAAACTGTTACAGACTTCGGCAATTTTATGCTGTATATTATGAAGCTCGTAATATACCTCAAAAATATAAAAAACTACAAACCTAAGTGGACTACTATGAACTGGTAAGGTCGGGAGTGATTTACCTCCCTATTGTCCAGTGAGCAGCTAGCATCTTGAAATTTTTTGGACCATTCTTTATATTCATCTTCTTCTAAGTCACGGCATCCCAAACATAATGTTCGCAGACCCAAATGAGAATACATTTCTACTGCCTCAAGATAGGTCTTTGTTTGTTGTCCTGTCATTTATGTGCTAGAAAATTGATTATCTTGTATAAAAAAAGCCAGGTGTTTAATCATTTGATGCATTCCCTCAAATACCATGCTTTATTGCTATGCAAACTTTTTTGGTATCAATTGGTGCCCAAGCCATATGTTCATTGAAGGAGTGAACCCAAATGGGTGATTGCATAGCATATATTGACATGTTTAAAATAGAGTAGACACACACGATTTCATCGAAGAAAAAACACACAGAGAGTAGAAAAGCCCAAAAACCGCAATGCTTCAAGGAAAAACTGGACACAACTTAATAAAAAATCCATCAAGGAAGACAACTTGGTGCCAAAAGAAGAAAGAAATGCCCAACAGTGCTGTCATCGATCATCATGCTCACCACATGGTTGATCAGGAACACCGCAATGCTTACGTCTTCAAAGCTGAGATGCCTAATGTTCGGATGCTAAACCAACACGAAGCTTCAGGTTCTGCTCCAGTCAATCACATGATAGACATATTTTCCCAGGAGTGGACTACTCGTACGCTTGTAAGTATTAAATTTTCTATCTAGCAATGCATCGAGAACACAAAGTTTTGCTTTTTCTGCAGAAACAAAGTTCTGAGAGGCACTTTAATCTAGCAGGAAACGGGTTTGGAAGTAGCCCAAACTTCAGTACAATTAAACTAACAAATGAAGGCATGCAAGAGTGTATGAAAATTTGAAATATAATAGAGGAAATACAATATTTGGGAGATTCGTACTGATAAACCATGTACCTGGACAAGAACGTGGGAAAATAGCTTCATCAGCACCTTTAGAGAGAAGAAGAAACTTCCCACTCTTCACCTCCTTTACCACAATAGACATTCTTTTGCGATCAGAAGTGAACTCCAAAACATCCAATACCTCGTAATAAAATTTAGAACCATTGAAACAAATCTCTGCAGAATATCAGACGAAAATTGATCAAGCAAACAAGTAACAGAAAACCTAAATAGAGTAAGAAGTTTACCATCTTAACAGACTCTATCAAGCATTTACTAACCAGCAATGCCGCTGCTGTCTTTACTTGTAAGCAACATATTCAGGTTTGATGCAGCATTGACCAAAGCTTCCTCATCTTGTGATTGTGCTTTGTATGAAATAGTGCCATCATTGCTAAAATTATGAAAGGTATAAGGAACAATGCAAATCTCAAATAGGCATGACAATTCAGAATTGTTTTTCCTTAAAAATAGTCATTTACTTGCCTTTTGATAGGAACAACTGTGTTGCAAAGAGCCATCACCATCAGAAATTTGACTACATCCGGATCGTTACTTGAGACAGCATTTAGAAGTCTGGCATCTAATTAGAGGAAAAAATACATCTTACAGGACAAAAAAGACAGCTATAGTTTGTTTTCAGAAAAATATTTTTGGCATATGAATGATAATACAATCTATGTTTTTAAGGCGACGCCTTACCGCCTTAGGGAGGGGGGGCGCTTTGGCGCCTAGGCGACGCCTAGGCGCCCAAAGCGGTCGATTTTCCAAAGCGGAGGGGGAGCGCTTCGACGCCTAGGCGTCGCCTAGGCGTCGCCTTAGGGACGCTTTAAAAACATAGAATACAATAAATGGAATGTTCAACAAACCCGTGAGAAGAATACCCAGTATAGTTATTAATACCCACACATCAACTTGCCTACATTAAAATCGCAAAGAGAAGTCTGAAATTTAAGATTATTGATCCTAAAGATGACATAATTCAGCTCCATCATCATCCTCAAACTGTGCACATGCCTTATATAGATATAAGGTGGGTATTTCACCTCTTAGTTTCTGAAATAAAGGTATTCAACTACTCTTTACCAAAAAAAAGGGTATACATTACCATTGTTGGCATATAACAATATAACACAATCTCTGCAAAGCAACCGTGACCAACTCTTGGCATCCACACGTATGTAGTGATCAAGAAACAGAAGGTTAGTAGAAGTTATGTGGTATTTAGTGTTGAAACATATTGCCCACTGTCCTACGGTCAGTTCGAACTTTTGGGTGAACTGGTTGGTGCATCCGATTCAATATTGAACCAGAGCCAAGAGGCCTCAAATTCTAGATGCAATTAATACAGTATTTAATAAAAATATTTGAGGTCTACATCTATCCTGCGTCTAAATACTGATGGAGCCTAGAATTGAGAGGGAGTGTTGAAATATATTGCCCTCGATCAGTTCCATCCAGTTAATTACTTAGAACTTCAAGAATGGACAACACTGGCCTTGAAGTTTGCAAGGCCCGCACACATTTTGAGGTCATCAATTTGACCAATGACATATAAGCTATTTCCCCGGTTAGACTGATGATCTCAAAATGCGTGAGGGCCTTAAATACGTTGATGGAGGGAGTACTTAGTCAACAAATGAAAATGCATGTGCTTCGCATCCAATTGCATGAAATATTTGGCAGTCAATGAAGAGCTTCAGGTACAGCTCGTACTTCATGCAAAAGATCACCATGTTTCATATCAAGCCCTACTAGATAAGCTAAAAATACGCCTGCCGCGATGGGACGAACATCGAGAACAAGTTGATACCTTTTAAAGCATCTCCAGTGTTATCTCCATATAGAACACCACTTATGCAACATCTTCTGAAAATCATTCTATTCTCTGTCAATGTCCCAGTTTTGTCGCTTAATATATATTCAACCTGCCCAAGGTCTTCGCTAATAGCTGTGCTGAAAGAGGTACTTATATAAGCTCTAAGATATAAAGAACATAGGTCTGATGAACACCTAATTTATACAGATGAATAAACTATATCACATACTTAGCTGAGTGGGCAGGTGTATTTGTTTCCGGATCAAACATTTGATCATCACAATCAATAAACTTTGCGTATACACCTTTAGCCAAATCAAGAGTAACCTAGAAACACTAACAAAGTTACGCAATGGAACTTTATTTAACACTAAGCAGAAGAAACCTTAATGTAGTTAGTAGTCAACTCTAATAGTGGAACACTCTACAGTTGAAAGATCAGGCAATTAAAACCACCTAGGTCATCAATGAACAAAATATGAAATGCACTAGTAAGTAGAATTAAAAAAGATGGTACCTCATAAATGAGGTTTTCCTCACAGAAAGAATCAATAAAGTTTGCAATCAAACATCTACAGAGAATTTTTGTGTAAGCATGAACAAGCCAATGGTTACCATGATGGTGACGGTGTAGGTTAGTTCGCTGAGAGAGAATAGTTCAATTGACAGTTTCTTTTTCAAAAAGAAAAGGAATAGTTCAATTGGTAAGAAAAATTAGACTAGCGTGTACCAATGCCATGGAATCTCAATCATTCAAAATTAGAGTTGATGGCTAATTTGTTCAGGCTTAAGGTTTTGCAAACTGGGCTTCCAGGCAATGAGCAAAGCCCAGGATGCAACTAGGAAAGAAAATCCAAGGGCAGGTGCTGGGCTAAGGCCATCAACTCTATATGTTCAATCAAGAATGGTGAACTGGCATTTGCACACAAACATCTTAGTACTATTTTCTGTACACTATCATGAATGTGAAGGATCAATACAAAAAAATCCTCTTGCATTTCTTTTACAAATAAAGTTTCAAAATCAGAGCTTTGTGCATTGCAAATTTGCAAGCTGTAGTACCGCAAACAAACAGCACAAGAAGGGAAAAAATCAACTTATAACCATACCTTTATGGAAATCGGAATCATTATTGAACACAGTAGTTCAAAGCGCAACGGGATAACCAAGAAATCGTACCATGGTCTTTCAGCAGGATACATGAGATACCATAGCTGCAGAAAAGGACCCAAAGTAAACTAATAATCAGATCAAAGAAAAAATAGAATTTCATTCAATCCCTTACAGGTCTAGATTTAAGAGTAGGAGAAAGTCTACAATTAGCCCCTCAACTATTGGTTCAGTTTCATTTACACACGGAACTTTAAAACCATATAATTTGCACCTACCAAAACCGTTTAAATTAGGTCCCAAGACTGATTTCATACGTATTTTTGGATGGCATGGCTGTCAGATCATCAGTCCTACCTGGACAGTAGGCCCTACACGTCAGAGATAAGAAAACTGTAAAAACGACTCTTTTTCTCCTTTCTCTATCCTCCCCTATTTCTCTATATTTTTCCTCCCTCCAGCCACCCAATCCCAGCCTCTGGAGAGGTTGCCTGCCTGGATTAGTGCCCAAAATGGTCTCACGTAGGGTTTTGGGACCCTGGCCTCTTTGGCTCTGATAGCAGGAGAGTAGCATCTGGATCTCACATGGTCTCCGCAGCTGCATGATCTAGCGCCGGATAACCGAACGCTCCTAAGGATTTCGGTGTGGATGGAGGATATGGTATTGGAGCTGGAACTGACTGTGGCTGGCTGGCCGCCACCAATAGAGAAGCATCACACACTAGGACACTTCAGTCATAGGCGAGCATGACCATGGTCCATGGCATCCTTCTCCACTTCATCACATCTGGACAAGCTTGTGTCCATAACAGTAGAAACAAAGGAGCGAAATGATCGCAGCGACATTACCGTGCCCTGGTCTCCTAGACAGCTCCAACGTTGACACCCATTCATGATGAGGCAGATTCCCAGTGGTGCCAACTTCTGAGCACGACAGCTAACCAGGTCGTGAGGTTCCCGCTTCAGGCATCCTCAACATAAACTTGGCCATGAACCTGAAGGCGAGGCGGGAGACAGAAGTAGGAAGGGAAGGAAGACAAGAGAAGACAAAGAAGAAGAGGTACAAGGGGTTGACAGGTGGGGTTAAACAGATTTTATGATGGTTTATTCTAGTTTTCTACATGCGCCCTCCCAATGTTGGGCCCCTAGCATGTAGATTATGAGTCCAAGGACCAGTCCAGAAGTCTATCGAGTAGTCTATGAGTCGCAACTCCACGGCCGACTACACTTCAGTGTCGACTAGTCTATGAGTCGCAACTTCAGTGTCGACTTGTCACGATTAGTCATGATTAGTCTATGAGTCTCAACATCAGAACGACTTGTCGACTCGTAAACCTAGGATGGATGTACAGCCATCTGGTTTTATTTTGCTTTTGCTTTTTGCATTTGCTTAGTTTTTTCCTTTCGCTGTAACTTTTGAGCCATCTTGGTGCCTTCACCTAATACAAAAGATACGCATTTGATGCATGTTCGGGAGATGGTTTATTTCTGTTTTAGGTGGGGATGGGACAGGTGGTTTGCAAGTATTTGGCTAGGGGGGTATCTGCGCCATTATTCAGAGTAAGCTGCAAACTAAAGGGTACTGAAACTGGGGCTGCAAATTGAACTGTCGCAATAACTGCTTTGTTGCCCCGCAAACCATGTCAGTAGTTGAGGGGCCAAGTAGTTTTATCTACAGAAAGTATAAAAACATGCATCGAATGAAAGTACTACTGAATTTGCTACTTAAGGACACTGCTTTTGTCGGAGATAAATATCACCTTACGACCATGGCTGTCCTTCCAGATATTGCCAGCAAGACCCAGCAAAAGAACAACAGCAATTTGGAAAACAAATATTGCAACAGTGAGTTTGTCTATCATTGAATCAGCAGCGGTAAGCTTGGGCTCCGCAGTTCCCCGGCTCATTCCTGATTTGGTTTCATTGCCTGACACAAATGATATTTTGTTTGGTCAGTTAAGTGCACACCAAATGCCTCACACATGCATCTTTGGGGTAGTAAATCAAGAACAGGCTAAACGAAGTTTGAAATAGCTATCTTTACCTGTGTAAATTGCAACTCCACATGCCCATTCCGTGTACCGTAAGTAACATGACTGAAGAAGTGTATTGTTGATAGTTAAAGGACATTTCTCATTATCAATGATAGGAGGGAACAAGCGCATGTTAGCATCAAATCTTCTTATGTCATTATCTGGGTTGGGGCACTCAACTACACCCTGCTCAATCCAGAGACAGGCGATCAGAGGAGGCATGAGAAAAGGCCAATAATGTACAAGTACAGAAAGGCTCACCTTAATTTTCCCCAATTGCTCCGATGACAGGTCAGCACAAATTGAAGGGACAATTCTGGTTTTCAAATCAGTTTCACCATCTAAAGCTGCGGTCTGAGGTAAAAGTGAAAAAAATTGGCACTATCAGTACTGACAACAGCCAAAGTAAATTTCCTATTTAGATTACTGTAACAGTAGGTAACATGGTGGCTTTCAAGCTGCACAATATTTCTGTAGATCATCATAAACCAATCACAAAAGCGAAACAGATCTATTCCCAGATATAGAAGGAGAGTACAAAAGGAGCCTACTGAAATTGAGAAGACTATATGGTGTGCACAATAAAAGAGAGCATTCTAGCACAATTTCCTTCTGCATACCAATAAATACACACAGGTTCATCTATGCCAAGTTCTCATATACTCGAGAGTAACAAAACAAGACTGCTGCACACGATTAGCAGCCCTTCACGTGCAAAGCAGGTTCAAGTAACCAAATTCGAACACAAAAATAAATCAAATAGATACAGTTCTGTTGACTTGCTTTCTTACTCTTAATATTGTTAATGTGAAAGGAAAGATACAAAAACATGAAATTTTGGATGCTTTTGACGAAAGGCTGAAATCTTAAATCAAACTTAAAAAAATTATCTATACTATCTATAAGTATGAGTTGTATTGAGATACTAATCACCTTTTAACAATCCATCAAACATGATCAACAGAATGAGTGGAACTTTTCTTGCAATGCCGAGAAGTTTCAGTTGTTTATATCGCAACTAGTGTTAATTAGTCCATTAATCATCACTACAAAATGACCAGATAACCTCATGTTCTGTATTTTTGTTTTGTTTTAACTGTGAAAATTAAAATTTCTCAAACACTGCCTCTGTTTCGCTATCTCCCTCCAGTTTCACCGCCCCGTACTTTCCTATGTTTCATCAACAACACACTTTAGCTAATTTGGACAAAATTAATAATCATCCGCAAGAATTTTGGAAGAGTTGTTTTTTCAGCCTTATATCATTCTTCAACCATCTGTCAGTGGTTAGTTCAGTTGTTACATTATATGCTGCGACGGATCTACACTGCACGTGCAGGATAGCGTATTGCAAGCACAAGAAAATTTTAAGCCCACATATAGAAATGATCGTAGAGTTCCATGTTAACTTGAAAACATTGATTCAAGAAGTTTCAGATAACATTCAAGAAAAAGAATCAGATAACATTCAAGAAAAAGAATCAGATAACATTCAAGAAAAAGAATCAGATAACATGCACATCTTGAGAGCAAATAAATGAATTTCATATACAAAAATATAAAATAAAAACAAACTCGTAAGCACGACAAATGAAATTAGATAGTAATTAACTACGAGTTGATAAGTAAAATGAAGAGCCTATAAGCATATGAGTGGCTAAGGGAGATATGGCATTGTCCACAACCACTGGATGGATGACTATGAGATAGGATCAAAGATTTCGGATGGCTCAGATTATAAGTGTCAAGACCAAGTCATGCCTTTTATACTGGTTTAGCTATAGATATATGCTTGAGTTCAAGGTGTGGAATCTACTTAGATATATATTTATGATTACGAAACATTTTTTACATGGCTCCAGAGAAGTGGTTATCATTAGTTAACATATTCAGCAAGGCCCAGATTTGTAGTGGTCACAGTTCATGGCTCTGCACAAACAACTGCGCCCTCACAGATAAGGAAGTGGAAGCGGTGCCTGCGACAGGGTATAACGCAGGAGGGCAGAAGGTGGTGCCTGAGATGGGGTAGAACATAAGAGGCGAAGCCTGCAACGGGACAGAACACAGCAGGCAGCACTGCCATGGGGCCAAACAACAGGATGCGGAACCGGCACTGGTAAAGAACAGGAGGTGATCCGGCCACATGGCAGAACAGGACGACACAAGTGGATTTCACCAGCGACGGCGACACAGCAGCTCAACGGAATCTTGCAAAAAGCGATGTATTGATGGGGGCGATTTGGTATCATCAGAGCATCTCTAGCAGACCCCGGATAAGTGGTCAAACCCGTAAAAAAATTGCGTTTTGCAGTTTTGGGCGAAAAAAGTGTCCAGAACAAAAACCGTAAAAGTGGTCCAACCCGTAAAATTTTTAAGGGCCACCGCAAATGCACACCCGAAACCCTTATCTTTGGAGGTTGGAAGGCCGAATCTAGGGGGCCCCGTATACCGGTCAAACCTCGTCGGAGCAAACACGCCACCGCGGAGTTTGCCGGAATCCGCCCTAAACTCGCCGGAATTCATCACCGCACACGGGAAAAGGCCGCTAGGTGCCGCAATCGATCGCCGCCGGTTCGAATTGGACGAGCTCGACATAGCCGTGGCCTCCCATGACCTCAGCCTGGCCGCCGGAATCCTCCCGGCGCGGCAGGCAAAGGGGCACGACTCGGCTGGCAATAGAGTAAGGCGCGGACGGCGGAGGCGGCAGGGCGTGGCCGGCAAGGCTGGGCGCAGACGACGGAGGCGACGGGGCGTTGCCGGCGAGGTTGGGCGCGGCCGGCGCAGTGATGGGGCGCGGCCGACAGGGGCAGGGTGCGGCCGACGGGCAACGGAACGCGGCCGACGTGCGACGCGGCATGGCCTGCGGGCGATGGGGCGCGGCCGACGGGGTTGGACGCGACCGGCGTGGCCGGCGCGGCCGGCTGGGGGAAGGGGCAGCAGCGGACGGACTGGAGGAAGGAGCTCTTTATTCCAGTTTTACAGTTTGTTTTACAGTATCTGTTCGGCCGCAGCTAAAATGAACCCTTAAAATGCACTTTTTCCAACCCGTATCCCAGTTTTGCAGTTTGCGATTTTAAGGGGTCTGCTAGAGATGCTCTCAGAGTCGAGAAATATGAGGGCAAACATTTCCATGCAATTCGAAGGATCTGAGCTTGGTACTGGGCAGGGGTTCTTCCTAGTTGTCAACCAAAATCCATGGAGGTGGGTCCCAAATGCAATTCCGATTTCATTATGATCCAAACAACAGGTATTGCTGAGAGGCACAATTCCTGGTCCCCAATACCCAGCTTAATTCCAATATCCCAGTAATTGGTCTACCTTCTAGCCAAACCAACTACTAAAAGGATTCTGAAGGTTAATTTCTTCTAGGTTAAACAACCATGCCATATAACTCCATAAATTTGTTAATTAACTCGTACTAGCAGAGTGTCTAGAAAAATAAAAATGCTCACTACTACCAGCTTGCATTTTTCACCATCAGCGGCTGTTTCCTGTTTCCAAATATTATTACTGTACAGTCACTAAAATTTCTCATCACATATTAGGAGAAGTTGGTTTTATAAACTGGGAAAAGAGAATTTCGATGTTCAGATTTTAGATTCTGCAAACATTAAAATGTAATAATTGGGCCATCAGTAGGGTAGTATCAGAATCAACATTCATTAGAAAAATAAGAACTCCAGTATATCCTGTTGAATTGACATGTCAAGGCATTTCAGATGAATTTAATATGCACCTAAGCAAGGCCATGGCCACCCAAGTGAGTCCTATCACACACATCATGTAGCAGGAATAGCAAATAAACATATTACCTAATGTTTGTTAGTAGAATCATTTACCTCAACATAACAGATGCCTTGAGGATCAGAAGTTCCGATGAGAACGAGATCACATGGGATCTCATCATTCTCATGGAGCCACACTATATTTCCGACATGTATCTCCCTTGCTTTGATCTGAAAACACAAATTATTATTGTACAATCAAATATTCATCAATCTAAACCCAAGTAGCCCTAAGTAGAACCATTTGAAATAGGCAGAATTGTTCTACGACAACACAAGTGTGTGGTGGTTGCTGAACGTCAATCTAAAATCAACAATTCACTGAAGACTCTACAAAAAATATGGTCATTTACTATAGAAGGCCCAGTAAAATATTGTTGGTTCCAAATCTAGTGGAGAGAAGATGTGTAAGATGTCAATCTTAGATCTTATTCAGTTCGATACGTCCAAATATTGAAAGAACTCCTAACAATTAGCCATCAAATCTGATAATTCGACCATCTATAATCAACTATTAAGCCTTTGATTAAAGTATTTGACAAATAAGATTTTTCCTCGTCCCTGCTCTCTACTAAATCTCAGAATAGTATTGTTTTCCAAGGGACATGGAATGTTCTGTCAAATGACGATGATTATTGATTCTGAAATGTCGATTACAAAATTATCAATTGTTCAGTGTCCTCAGCAAACATCATACTTTTGCAGTGTCCCAGAGTTAATTTTTCCTAAGAAATACAACTTCATCCATTTAGCCGAACATGAAAGATACACTGACAAGTGACAACTCCTATAATCCGTTCACTGTCACTGATATCGATGATCCATAAGGCACACGTAACAATGCACTGTTAGGTCTTTACAGTACACAGGTGGACATACAAGTTCCAGCACAAGCAATAGCTAAGCAAATTACATTCAAGCTTTAGGCTTTATACTTTGAAACAATTTGTGGTACCGACTGCCAAACTGAGCAATTGATATCAGATTATGGCTGACAAACAGAAGTAATGATGAATGCAAATATTGACATAACTTGTAACAGACTAAGGAGGATGTTGTTCTCTCTCCACTGAGAGAGAAATAAATGTTGGTGGAGAAAGGGGGGAAAACCTGTCTACGGATGCCATCCTTTACCACCCAGATTCTCCTTTCATTTACTTTCTTGTCGGAAAGATACCTATTGTAATCATCCCAAGCCTCTTTTGAAGCAGAAACAATGAAGATTATGGCAAGCGGGCCCCATGTAGTTGCAGGACTTACAGGAGTAATAGTGGGCCACAACTGAAGGCAGGCGATTAGCAGAAAATACTGATTCATGAAACGCCTGAAATATTTAGAGAAGTGAACATGGAAGAAATGTAACTTAATGCAGAAATAGTGACGGAATAAATTCAGTAGAAAAGGAAACAGGACGGTTTTGTCGGGTTTTTAACAAAGTGCTAAAAAGATGATGGGTCTCGTGTACGTTGCAGGTCAGGGTACTATACTTGAATGGTAGAGAGTGTGCACAAATACCAAAACAGTAGAAAATAACTGAGAACCTGACCTGAATTGTTCCAATAAATTCTTAGGGAGAAAATTCCACAAGGTGTATTTGGTATTGGAAACCCGATTGTCACGGTAGGAATCCCGGCAGGACTCATCGTTGATATATACAAAACGTTGCATTTTTGAGCTAGATGTCACTTCCGTGCCATTTAATGCACTGCACATTGATCACTCTGAAAGAAAGAGACAGTCAAATATGAACATAAAAAGGATACGATAACGACAGTACAAGTACCAAATTGTAAGATATACTTGCGTTTGAGAATACATTTGTATGCGTTTCCTGAAATTTTGAATCCAGCTTAATTCAAGAGAAGAAGAATCTTGCGAATCCTCGTGGCAGTGGCTAATCATGTAGCTACGTGCTGCTTCTCGACTCTTCTACCTAAAGAAGGCAGCACACGACTGCTAAGAAATCTAAAACATACAGCCATATATGGATGCTACGATGGAAACAAACTATGCACACACACGCACACATTGGTTTGAGATTTACTGTAGAACTGCGCAGCCTCATAAGAAGCAGAACAAATGAAAACAAATTGCTACAGATATAGATTAGTACGCGATGCCCCAGATGCTCTTAAGAATGGAATCCTACTATCCCAATCCTGAATAATGGGTATCAAATTGACGGGATATGCTCACCACACGTCGCATTCCACTTCGCGTGCCCGCGAACGTCGTCGTCCGGTGCTCGGCGGCCGCGGCCGCGGCTGGGGGTTCCCTCTTCAAACCTGCGTCCTAGCGGATCGCGGAATCCTTAGGGAAGAGGGGTCAGGGGTGGCCGAGACGAGGGTTGCGGTTGCGGGTGCGGGTGCGGGTGGCAGGGGGTGTCGGTGGGTCAAGGAATCGGGAGCTTTGGCTCTCGGAGAAGACGCCGTTGGGGCCCTCGAGTCTCGAGACTCCGGAGTCTCTAGAGAAAGGCGGCGCCTCAAGGAAGAAAAAACGAAAGGGAAGAAAAATAACGGGGTATCAGCATATGCCCTTCCGCGGTTCCGCCCCTGCGTCTACAACCGGACCCAAAAGCCCGACGGGCTGCGTCCAGACAAACAAAAAATATTGTCCAACTGAAAGCTCTATATTTAATTTAAAGGTCTGAACTGACCGACAATTTTTATAATCAGTCTATATCTAGAGCATATATGATATGTACAATGCTCGTCGTTCGACTCACCGCTAGGACCCGCTTTTAAAGAAGTCATTATCATGCTTTAAGTAGTGACATCGAAGAACTCATGAATTTGACATGCTCTCTTTGACACGCCAGGTTCATGCAATGGCATCATTATGCTCCAACGATCTCCTTTGTTCAAGAAACATATGATAGAGAAGCTCCACCATGTAACTACACCATCAACGAAAACAACTACGCCATGGGGTACTACCTTGCTGATGGTATATATTCTCAGTGGATGGCATTTGTGAAGACCATATCTAATCACGAAGGCAACGAACAAAGCAGCTTTACAACAATGCAAGAGGCGGCTAGGAAGGATGTGAAGAGAGCATTTGGAGTGCTCCAAGCTCCACTACTAGGAAATACCTTATAGATAGATGCTTAGCAGTAGCGAGGGGTATATGGATAGCGCTACTGCTAATTAGTAGTAGTGTGGGGTCTACACCCCTCGCTGCTGCTAATTAGTAGTACTACTAAGTTGATAGTAGTAGCGCGGGTATAAATCCACGCTGCTACTAAGTGGTCTCACCATGCCTCTCGAGACAGGTTGTCCTTTTTAAAATGGATTTACCCCGTGGAACCCGAGGTTTTTGGTGCAGGGTAGTAGCAAGGGGAATAAACCCCGCGATACTACTAAGTTGATAGCACTAGCGCAGGATATTAACATACGCTGCTACTAAGTGGTCTCCACCGTGCCTCCGGGATAGACCATAGTACTAGTGAAGGGTATAAACCCTGTGCTGCTACTAACTACTAAGTACAAGGTTTTTTAACAACCCTGCAATCCCTACCTCCTCCCCCGAATCCCTCCTCTCTCCCGTCACTCTCCCCCCTCTCTCCATAGGCTCTCCCATGGGGCTCCTGCCCATGCGCGCCTCCTCCTCCATGGCGCTGAAAGAGGCCTCCACCTCGCGCTGCCGGCTTCCAGGAGCTCGCCGGTCTTCCCCTGCGTCTCCATGCCACCACGTAGGAGCACCTCACCACTGGCGACCAGCCCCGCTGCTCCCTCCATCTCCTTCCTCTCCCCCTCGTTTCTCTTTTCTTTCTCTCTCCCTCTGGTTTGACTCACCCTCCCATGTCCATGCTCGTGCAAGTCGTCGCCATGGACGACCAAGAGCTCCCTGCCTTGGTCGCGAAGAGGAGCCCCACACCGTCGCCTTGCTCTGCACTAGATCCGGGCCCTCTCCAGTAGCCACCGTCGGATCTAGTCTGTCGCGGCTCGTATGCGCCTTCGGCGACCCCTATTGTCGCTAGATTGAACCAACGTCGCCATTGACACCACGCACGGAATCGAGAATTTTATTTGTTTTTTAAATTAATAGTAGTAGCGCGGTGTATAGGACAGTCGCTATAGGACACTTGCTGTTTTCAGCAGAATTATCATGGTGTTGTTTTTTGTGTAGAAATAAAATTCTCAGAATTGAATGAAACTTTTTGGAGATTTTTTATGAAAAATATAAAAAATACTAGAGCAAAGACCCACCTGAGGGGGGCACGTGTTGCCTATAAGCCAACAGGGCACGACCACCCCCCTGGGCGCGTGCTATTACCTTGTAGGGCCCACGTGGTTCTGCTGACCCTAATCTCAAGTCTATAAATTTCGTCTTCTCGAGAAAAAATAAGAGAAGAAGTTCCATCGCGTCTTACGATACGGAGCCGTCGCTACCTCTTGTTCTTCATCAGGGGGGCTAATCTGGAGTCCGTTTGGGGCTCTAGAGAGGGGGATTCGTCACCAACCCTTCTTCATCATCAATTTCATCATGCTCACTACCAGTGGTGAGTAATTCCTTCGTAGGCTTGTTGGACGGTGATGGAGTTGGATGAGATTTGTCATGTAATCGAGTCAATTTGTTGGGGCTTGATCCCTTGTATCCACTATGTTTTGAGATTGATGTTGTTATGACTTTACTATGCTTTATGCTTGTCACTAGGCCCGAGTGCCATGATTTCACAAATGAACCCTCTATGTTTTCATGAATATATTTGAGTTTTTTATCCTATCTTATATGCACTTGTTATTGTTCTAATCCGTAGATCCCAAAGTGACAATAGTTGGGATACTCTCCGGGGATGATTGTAATTCAAGGAGTTCATGTATTCACCATATGTTAATGCTTTGTTATGTTCTCTATTAAAATGAGGCCTTAATATCCCTTTGTTTCCTTATGTACCCCGTTGCCATGGGAGGATAAGACAAAAGATGTCATGCAAGATTTTTATCACAAGCATGTATGACTATATACGAAATACATGCCTATATTGCATTGATAAAAATTGGAGCTATTATGTATCGCTCTAGGTTGTGACTCTTATATGATGAATGTCATCCAACACAAACATACATCATTGATCCAATGCCTACACTTTTTGCATATTGTTCTTTGCTAAGTTACTTTCGTTGTTGTTGTTGTTATTGTTGGGGAACGCAGTAATTTCAAAAAAAAAACTACGATCACGCAAGATCTATCTAGGAGAAGCATAGCAACGAGCGGGGAGAGTGTGTCCACGTACCCTCGTATACCGAAAGCGGAAGCGCTTAGTAACGCGGTTGATGTAGTCGAACGTCTTCGAGATCCAACCGATCCAAGTACTGAACGTACGACACCTCTGCGATCAGCACATGTTCAGCTCGGTAACGTCCCTCAAACTCTTGATCCAGTTGAGACCGAGGAAGAGTCCCGCCAGCATGATGGCATGGCGACGGTGATGATGAAGTTACCGGCGCAGGCCTTCGCCTAAGCACTACGATGATATAACCGAGGTGTGTAACTATGGAGGAGGGGCACCGCACACGGCTAAGAGATTGTCTGTTGTGCCTTTGGGGTGCCCCCTGCCCTCGTATATAAAGGAGGGTAGGAGGAGGCCGGCCAACAAGGGGTGTGCCAGGGAGAGGGGAGTCCTACTAGGACTCCAGTCCTAGTAGGATTCGGCCCAACCCTTTTCTCCTTCTACCGGAGGGGGAAAAGGGGAAGGAGAGGGAGTAGGGGAAGGAAAGGGGGTGGCACCCCCTTCCCAAGTCCAATTCGACCTCCTCCCTTGTGGGGGGGGGGGCACCAGCCCCTTGTGGGCTGGTTAGCCTCCCACCTATGGCCCATAAGACCCATATCTTTCCGCGGGGGGTTCCGGTAACCTCCCGGTACTCCAGAAAAATGCCCGAATCACTTGGAACCATTCCGATGTCCGAATGCAACCTTCCAATATATGAATTTTTACCTCTCGACCATTTCGAGACTCCTCGTCATGTCCGTGATCTCATCTGGGACTCCGAACAAACTTCGGTCATCAAATCACATAACTCATAATACAAATCGTCATCGAACGTTAAGCGTGCGGACCCTACGGGTTCGAGAACTATGTAGACATGACCGAGAGACATCTCCGATTAATAACCAATAGCGGAACCTGGATGCTCATATTGGCTCCTACATATTCTACGAAGATCTTTATCGGTCAAACCGCATAACAACATACGTTATTCCCTTTGTCATCGGTATGTTACTTGCCCAAGATTCGGTCGTTGGTATCATCATACCTAGTTCAATCTCGTTACCGGCAAGTCTATTTACTCGATCCGTAATGCATCATCCCGCAACTAACTCATTAGTCACATTGCTTGCAAGGCTTATAGTGATGAGCATTACCGAGAGGGCCCAAAGATACATCTTCGATACACGGAGTGACAAATCCTAATCTCGATCTATGCCAACTCAACAAACACCATCGGAGACACCTGTAGAGCATCTTTATAATCACCCAATTACGTTGTGATGTTTTATAGCACACAAGGTGTTCCTCCGGTATTCGGGAGTTGCATAATCTCATAATCAGAGGAATATGTATAAGTCATGAAGAAAGCAATAACAATAAAACTTAACGATCATTATGCTAAGCTAATGGATGGGTCTTGTCCAGCACATCATTCTCCTAATGATGTGATCCCGTTTATCAAATGACAACACATGTTTATGGTTAGGAAACTTAACCATCTTCGATTAACGAGCTAGTCAAGTAGAGGCATACTAGGGACACTTTGTTTTGTCTATGTATTCACACATGTACTAAGTTTTCAGTTAATACAATTCTAGCATGAATAATAAACATTTATCATGATATAAGGAAATATAAATAAAAACTTTATTATTGCCTCTAGGGCATATTTCCTTCAGTCTCCCACTTGCACTAGAGTCAATAATCTAGTTCACATCACCATGTGATTTCACACCAATAGTTCACATCTTTATGTGATTAGTTCACATATCCATGTGACTAATACCCAAAGGGTTTACTAGAGTCAATAATTAGAATCAATAATCTAGTTCACATCGCTATGTGATTAACACCCAACGAGTGATCATATTTTGCTTGTGAGAGAAGTTTAGTCAACGGGTCTGCCACATTCAGAGCCGTATGTATTTTGCATATTTTCTATGTCTACAATGCTCTGTACGGAGCTACTCTAGCTAATCGCTCCCACTTTCAATATGTATCTAGATCGAGACTTAGAGTCATCCAGATCAGTGTCAAATCTTGCATCGACGTAACTCTTTACGGCGAACTCTTTATCACCTCCATAACCGAGAAATATTTCCTTAGTCCTCTAAGGATAATTTTGACCATTGTCCAGTGATCTACTCGTATATCACTATTGTACTCCCTTGCCAAACTCAGGGCAGGGTATACAATAGGTCTGGTACACAACATGTCATACTTTATAGAACCTATGGCAGAGGCATAGTGAATGACTTTCGTTCTCTCTCTATCTTCTGCTGTGGTTGGGCTTTGAGTCTTACTCAACTTCACACCTTGCAACACAGGAAAGAACTCCTTCTTTGACTGTTCCATTTTGAACTACTTCAAAAACTTGTCAAGGTATGTACTCATTGAAAAAACTTATCAAGCGTCTTGATCTATATCTATGGATCTTGATGCTCAATATGTAAGCAGCTTCATTGAGGTCTTTCTTTGAAAAACTCCTTTCAAACACTCCTTTATGCTTTCCAGAAAATTTTACATCATTTCCAATCAATAATATGTCATTCACATATACTTATCAGAAAGGCTGTAGTGCTCCCACTCACTTTCTTGTAAATACAGGCTTCTCCAAAAAGTATGTATAAAATCATATGCTTTGATCACACTACAAAGCATATAGTCCAACTCCGAGATGCTTGCACAAGTCCACAGATGGATCGCTGGAGCTTTGCACACATTGTTAGCACCTTTAGGATCGGCAAAACCTTCTGGTTGCATCATATACAACTCTTCTTTAAGAAATCCATTAAGGAATGCAGGTTTGACATCCATTTGCCAAATTTCATAAAATGTGGCAATTGCTAATATGATTCGGACAGACTTTTAAGCATCGATATAAGTGAGAAAATCTCATCGTAGTCAACACCTTGAACTTGTCGAAAACATTTTTGCGACAACTCGAGCTTTGTAGATAGTAACACTACCATCAGCGTCCGTCTTCCTCTTGAAGATCCATTTATTCTTAATGGCTTGGCGATCATCGGGCAAGTCCACCAAAGTACATACTTTGTTCTCATACATGGATCCCATCTCAGATTTCATGGCCTCAAGCCATTTTGCGGAATCTGGGCTCATCATCGCTTCCTCATAGTTCGTAGGTGAAGGAAATATGCCCTAGAGGCAATAATAAAGTTATTATTTATTTCCTTATTTCATGATAAATGTTTATTATTCATGCTAGAATTGTATTAACCGAAAACATAATACATGTGTGAATACATAGACAAAAAGAGTGTCACTAGTATGCCTCTACTTGACTAGCTCGTTGATCAAAGATGGTTAAGTTTCCTAGCCATAGACATGAGTTGTCATTTGATTAATGGATCACATCATTAGGAGAATGATGTTATTGACATGACCCATTCGTTAGCTTAGCACCCGATCGTTTAGTATGTTGCTATTGCTTTCTTCATGACTTATACATGTTCCTATGACTATGAGATTATGCAACTCCTGTTTGCCGTAGGAACACTTTGTGTGCTACCAAACGTCACAACGTAACTGGGTGATTATAAAGGAGCTCTACAGGTGTCTCCAAAGGTAGATGTTGGGTTGGCGTATTTCGAGATTAGGATTTGTCACTCCGATTGTCGGAGAGGTATCTTTGGGCCCTCTCGGTAATGCACATCACATAAAGCCTTGCAAGCATTGCAAATAATGAGTTAGTTGCGAGATGATGTATTACGGAACGAGTAAAGAGACTTGCCGGTAACGAGATTGAACTAGGTATTGGATACCGACGATCGTATCTCGGGCAAGTAACATACCGATGACAAAGGGAACAACGTATATTGTTATGCGGTCTGACCGATAAAGATCTTCGTAGAATATGTAGGAGCCAATATGGGCATCCAGGTCCCGCTATTGGTTATTGACCGGAGACGTGTCTCGGTCATGTCTACATTGTTCTCGAACCGTAGGGTCCGCACGCTTAATGTTTCGATGACAGTTATATTATGAGTTTATGGTTTTTGATGTACCGAAGGAGTTCGGAGTCCCGGATGAGATCGGGAACATGACGAGGAGTCTCGAAATGGTTGAGACGTAAAGATCGATATATTGGACGACTATATTCGGACATCGGAAAGGTTCCGAGTGATTCGGGTATTTTTGGGAGTACCGGGGAGTTACGGGAATACGGGGGAAGAAGTATATGGGCCTTATTGGGCTTTAGGGGAGAGGGAGAGGCAGGCCGCGCGCCCCCCCATTGGCTAGTCCGAATTGGACTAGGGGGAGGGGCGGCGCCCCCTCCTTCCTTCTCTTCCCTCTTCCCCTTCCTTGTCTCCTACTCCTAATACATGGAAGGACTCCTAGTTGGACTAGGAAAGGGGGAATCCTACTCCCGGTGGGAGTAGGACTCCCCTAGGGCGCACCATAGAGAGGGCCGGCCCTCCCCTCCTCCACTCCTTTATATACGGGGGCAGGGGGCACCCCATAGACACACAAGTTGATCTTCGTGATCGTTTCTTAGCCGTGTGCGGTGCCCCCCTCCACCATATTCCACCTCGGTCATATCGTTGCGGTGCTTAGGCGAAGCCCTGCGTCGGTAAAACATCATCATCGTCATCACGCCGTCGTGCTGACGAAACTCATCCCCGAAGCTTTGCTGGATCGGAGCCCGGGGAGCGTCATCGAGCTGAACGTGTGCTAAGAACTCGGAGGTGCCGGAGTAACGGTGCTTGGATCGGTTGGACCGGAAAGACGTACGACTACTTCCTCTACGTTGCGTCAACGCTTCCGCTTCGGTCTACGAGGGTACGTAGACAACACTCTCCCCTCTCGTTACTATGCATCACCATGATCTTGCGTGTGCGTAGGAATTTTTTTGAAATTACTACGTTCCCCAACAGTGGCATCCGAGCCTAGGTTTTATGGTTTGATGTTATATGCACGAGTAGAACACAAGTGAGTTGTGGGCGATATAAGTCATACTGCTTACCAGCATGTCATATTTTGGTTCGGCGGTATTGTTGGATGAAGCGGCCCGGACCGACATTACGCGTACGCTTACGCGAGACTGGTTCTACCGCCGTGCTTTGCACACAGGTGGCTAGCGGGTGTCAGTTTCTCCAACTTTAGTTGAACCGAGTATGGCTACGCCCGGTCCTTGCGAAGGTTAAAACAGCACCAACTTGACAAACTATCATTGTGGTTTTGATGCGTAGGTAAGATTGGTTCTTGCTTAAGCCCGTAGCAGCCACGTAAAACTTGCAACAAACAAAGTAGAGGACGTCTAACTTGTTTTTGCAGGGCATGTTGTGATGTGATATGGTCAAGACGTGATGAGATATAAGTTGTTGTATGAGATGATCATGTTTTGTTGAAGTTATTGGCAACTGGCAAAAGCATTATGGTTGTCTCTCTATTGCATAAGATGCAAGCGCCAAATAGTTGCTTTACTTTATCGCTATGCGATAGCAATAGTTGCAAGAGCAATTGTTGGCGAGACGACCATGTGATGACACATTGATATAGATCAAGATGATGGAGATCATGGTGTCATGCCGGTGACGATGGAAATCATGAAGATGCTTTGGAGATGGAAATCAAAGGCACAAGATGATGATGGCCATATCATGTCACATATTTTGATTGCATGTGACGTTTATCTTTTATACATCTTATTTTTCTTAGTTCGGCGGTAGCTTTATAAGATGATCTCTCACTAAATTATCAAGGTATAAGTGTTCTCCCTGAGTATGCACCGTTGCGAAAGTTCTTCGTGCTGAGACACCACGTGATGATCGGGTGTGATAGGCTCTACGTTCAAATACAACGGGTGCAAAACAGTTGCACACGCGGAATACTCAGGTTAAACTTGACGAGCCTAGCATATAACAGATATGGCCTCGGAACACGGAGACCGAAAGGTCGAGCGTGAATCATATAGTAGATATGATCAACATAGTGATGTTCACCATTGAAACTACTCCATCTCACGTGATGATCGGACATGGTTTAGTTGATTTGGATCACGTGATCACTTAGAGGATTAGAGGGATGTCTATCTAAGTGGGAGTTCTTAAGTAATATGATTAATTGAACTTTAATTTATCATGAACTTAGTCCTGGTAGTATTAGCATATCTATGTTGTAGATCAATAGCTCGCATTGTTGCTTTCATATGTTAATTTTGATATGTTCCTAGAGAAAATTATGTTGAAAGATGTTAGTAGCAATGATGCGGATTGGTTTATCCTCATTGCTGCACAGAAGAATTATGTCCTTGATGCACCGCTAGGTGACAGACCTATTGCAGGGGCAGATGCAGACGCTATGAACGTTTGGCTAGCTCAATATGATGACTACTTGATAGTTTAGTGCACCATGCTTACCGGCTTAGAATCGTGACTTCAAAGACGTTTTGAACATCATGGACCATATGAGATGTTCCAGGAGTTGAAGTTAATATTTCAAGAAAATACCCGAGTTGAGAGATATGAAGTCTCCAACAAGTTCTATAGCTAAAAGATGGAGGAGAATCGCTCAACTAGTGAGCATGTGCTCAGATTGTCTGGGTACTACAATCGCTTGAATCAAGTGGGAGTTAATCTTCCAGATAAAATAGTGATTGATAGTATTCTCTAGTCACAATCACCAAGTTAGTAGAACTTCGTGATGAACTATAATATGCAAGGGATGACGAAAGTAATTCCCAAGCTCTTCGTGATGCTGAAATCGACGAAGGTAGAAATCAAGAAAAACATCAAGTGTTGATGGTTAACAAGACCACTAGTTTCAAGAAAAGGGCAAAAGGAAGAAGGGAAACTTCAAGAAGAACGACAAGCAAGTTGCTGCTCAAGTGAAGAAACCCAAGTCTGGTCCTAAGCCTGAGACTAAGTGCTTCTACTGCAAAGGGACTGGTCACTAGAAGCGGAACTACCCCAAGTAATTGGCGGATAAGAAGGATGGCAAAGTGAACAAAGGTATATTTGATATACAGATTATTGATGTGTATTTTACTAGTGTTCGTAGCAAACCCCTCGGTATTTGATACTAGTTCAGTTGCTAAGAGTAGTAACTCAAAACGGGAGTTGTAGAATGAACAGAGACTAGTTAAGGGTGAAGTGACGATGTGTGTTGGAAGTGGTTCCAAGATTGATATGATCATCATCGCACACTCCCTATACTTTCGGGATTAGTGTGGAACCTAAATAAGTGTTATTTGGTGTTGAGAATGAATATGATTTGATCATGTTTATTGTAATACGGTTATTCATTTAAGTAAGAGAATAAATTGTTATTCTGTTTACATGAATAAAACCTTATATGGTTACACACCAATGAAAATGATTTGTTGGATCTCGATAGTAGTGATACACATATTCATAATATTGAAACCAAAAGATGCAAAGTTAATAATGATAGTGCAACTTATTTGTGGCACTGCCGTTTAGGTCATATTGGTGTAAAGCGCACGAAGAAACTCCATGCTGATGGGCTTTTGGAATCACTTGATTAATGAATCACTTGGTGCTTGCGAACCATGCCTCATGGGCAAGATGACTAAAACTCCGTTCTCCAGAACAATGGAGCGAGCAACTGACTTATTGGAAATAATACATACTGATGTATGCGATCCGATGAGTCTTGGAGCTCGCGGCAGGTATCGTTATTTTCTGACCTTCACAGATGATTTAAGTAGATATGAGTATATCTACTTGATGAAACATAAGTTTGAAACATTTGAACAGTTCAAAGAATTTCAGAGTGAAGTGGAAATTCATCGTGACAAGAAGATAAGGTTTCCACGATCTGATCACGGAGACGAATATTTGAGTTACGAGTTTGGTCTTCAATTAAAACAATGTGAAATAGTTCCACAAACTCATGCCACCTGAAACACCACAGCATAATGGTGTGTCCGAACGTCATAACCGTACTTTATTGGATATAGTGCAATCTATGATATTTCTTACCAATTTACCACTATCGTTTTGGGGTTATGCATTAGAGACAGCTGCATTCACGTTAAATAGGGCACCATCTAAGTCCGTTGAGACGACACAATCTGAACTGTGGTTTGGCAAGAAACCAAAGCTGTCGTTTCTTAAAGTTTGGGGTTGTGATGCTTATATGAAAAAGTTTCATCCTGATAAGCTCAAACCCAAATCGGAGAAATATGTCTTCATAGGATACCCAACGGAGACTGTTGGGTACACCTTCTATCACAGATCCTAAGGCAAGACATTCGTTGCTTATAATGGATCCTTTCTAGAGAAGGAGTTTCTCTCGAAAGAAGTGAGTGGGAGGAAAGTAGAACTTGATAAGGTAATTTTACCTTCTCCTTATTGGAAAGTAGTTCATCGTAGAAATCTGTTCCTGTGACTACTACACCAATTAGTGAGGAAGCTAATGATGATGATCATGTAACTTCAGATCAAGTTACTACCGAACCTCGTAGGTAAACCAGAGTGAGATCCGCACCAGAGTGGTACGGTAATCCTGTTCTGGAAGTCATGCTATTAGATCATGATGAACCTACGAACTATGAAGAAGCGATGGTGAGCCCAGATTCCGCAAAATGGCTTGAAGCCATGAAATCTGAGATGGGATCCATGTATGAGAACAAAGTATGGACTTTGATGGATTTGCCCGATGATCGGCAAGCCATAGAAAATAAATGGATCTTCAAGAGGAAGACAGACGCTGATAGTAGTGTTACTATCTACAAAGCTAGAATTGTCGCAGAAGGTTTTCGACAAGTTCAAAGTGTTGACTACGATGAGAGTTTCTCACTCGTATCTATGCTTAAGTCTGTCCGAATCATGTTAGCAATTGCCGAATTTTATGAAATCCGGTAAATGGATAAACAAAACTGCATTCCATAATGGATTTATTAAAGAAGAGTTGTATACGATGCAACTAGAAGGTCTTGTCGATCCTAAAGGTGTTAACAAAATATGCAAGCTCCAGCGATCCATCTATGGACTGGTGCAAGCATCTCGGAGTTGGAATATACGCTTGATAAGTTGATCAAAGCATATAGTTTTATACAGACTTGCGGTGAAGCCTGTATTTACAAGAACGTGAGTGGGAGCACTACAGCATTTCTGATAAGTATATGTAAATGACATATTGTTGATCAGAAATAATGTAGAATTATTCTGCGAAGCATAAAGGAGTATTTGAAAGGAGTTTTTCGAAGAAGGACCTCGGTGAAGCTGCTTACATATTAAGCATCAATATCTATAGAGATAGATCAAGACGCTTGATAAGTTTTCAATGAGTACATACCTTGACAAGATTTTGAAGTAGTTCAAAATGGAACAGTCAAAGAAAGAGTTCTTGCCTGTGTTACAAGGTGTGAAATTGAGTAAGACTCAAAAACCCGACCACGGCAGAAGATAGAAAGAGAGTGAAAGTCATTCCCTATGCCTTGGCCATAGGTTCTATAAAGTATGCCATGCTGTGTACCAGATCTATTGTATACCCTACACTGATTTTGGCAAGGGAGTACAATAATGATCTAGGAGTAGATCATTGGACAACGGTCAAAATTATCCTTAGTGCATTAAGTATATGTTTCTCGATTATGGACGTGACAAAAAGGTTCGTCGTAAAAGGTTACGTCGATGCAAGTTTTGACACTAATCTAGATGACTCTAAGTCTCAATCTAGATACATATTAAAAGTGAGAGCAATTAGCTAAAGTAGCTCCGTGCAGAGCATTGTAGACATAGAAATTTGCAAAATACATACGGATCTGAATTTTGACAGACCCGTTGACTAAACTTCTCTCACAAGCAAAACATGACCACACCTTAGTACTCTTTGGGTGTTAATCACATAGCGATGTGAACTAGATTACTGACTCTAGTAAACCCTTTTGCTGTTAGTCACATATCGATGTGAACTATGGGTGTTAATCACATGGTGATGTGAACTATTGTTGTTAATCACATGACGATGTGAACTAGATTATTGACTCTAGTGCAAGTGCGAGACTGAAGGAAATATGCCCTAGAGGCAATAATAAAGTTATTATTTATTTCCTTATTTCATGATAAATGTTTATTATTCATGCTAGAATTGTATTAACCGGAAACATAATACATGTGTGAATACATAGACAAACAGTGTGTCACTAGTATGCCTCTACTTGACTAGCTCGTTGATCAAAGATGGTTAAGTTTCCTAGCCATAGACATGAGTTGTCATTTGATTAACGGATCTCATCATTAGTAGAATGATGTGATTGACATGACCCATTCGTTAGCTTAGCACCCGATCGTTTAGTATGTTGCTATTGCTTTCTTCATGACTTATACATGTTCCTATGACTATGAGATTATGCAACTCCCGTTTGCCGGAGGAACACTTTGTGTGCTACCAAACGTCACAATGTAGCTGGGTGATTATAAAGGAGCTCTACAGGTGTCTCCAAAGGTAGATGTTGGGTTGGCATATTTCGAGATTAGGATTTGTCGCTCCGATTGTCGGAGAGGTATCTCTGGGCCCTCTCAGTAATGCACATCACATAAAGCCTTGCAAGCATTGCAACTAATAAGTTAGTTGCGAGATGATGTATTACGGAACGAGTAAAGAGACTTGCCGGTAACGATATTGAACTAGGTATTGGATACCGAAGATCGAATCTCAGGCAAGTAACATACCGATGACAAAGGGAACAGCGTATATTGTTATGCGGTCTGACCGATAAAGATCTTCGTAGAATATGTAGGAGCCAATATGGGCATCCAGGTCCCGCTATTGGTTATTGACCGGAGACGTGTCTCGGTCATGTCTACATTGTTCTCGAACCGTAGGGTCCGCACGCTTGAGGTTTCGATGACAGTTATATTATGAGTTTATGGTTTTTGATGTACCGAAGGAGTTCGGAGTCCCGGATGAGATCGGGAACATGACGAGGAGTCTCGAAATGGTCAAGACGTAAAGATCGATATATTGGACGACTATATTCGGACATCGGAAAGGTTCTGAGTGATTCGGGTATTTTCGGGAGTACCGGGGAGTTACGGGAATACGGGGGAAGAAGTATATGGGCCTTATTGGGCTTTAGGGGAGAGGGAGAGGCAGGCCGCGCGCCCCCCCATTGGCTAGTCCGAATTGGACTAGGGGGAGGGGCGGCGCCCCCTCCTTCCTTCTCTTCCCTCTTCCCCTTCCTTGTCTCCTACTCCAAATACATGGAAGGACTCCTAGTTGGACTAGGAAAGGGGGAATCCTACTCCCGGTGGGAGTAGGACTCCCCTAGGGCGCGCCATAGAGAGGGCTGGCCCTCCCCTCCTCCACTCCTTTATATACGGGGGCAGGGGGCACCCCATAGACACACAAGTTGATCTTCGTGATCGTTCCTTAGCCGTGTGCGGTGCCCCCCTCCACCATATTCCACCTCGGTCATATCGTTGCGGTGCTTAGGCGAAGCCCTGCGTCGGTAGAACATCATCATCGTCATCACGCCATCGTGCTGACGAAACTCATCCCCGAAGCTTTGCTAGATCGGAGCCCAGGGAGCGTCATCGAGCTGAACGTGTGCTAAGAACTCGGAGGTGCCGGAGTAACGGTGCTTGGATCGGTTGGACCGGGAAGACGTACGACTACTTCCTCTACGTTGCGTCAACGCTTCCGCTTCGGTCTACAAGGGTACGTAGACAACACTCTGCCCTCTCGTTGCTATGCATCACCATGATCTTGCGTGTGCGTAGGAATTTTTTTGAAATTACTACGTTCCCCAACAGTAGGTTCATCATGGTCTAGTAACATGACTGAGGCTTGGTAATAACTTGATCTGAAGTTTCATGATCATCATCATTAACTTCCTCACTAATTGATGTAGGAATCACAGAAACTGATTTATGTGAAGAACTACTTTCCAATTCAAGAGAAGGTACAATTACCTCATCAAGTTCTACTTTCCTCCCACTCACTTCTTTCGAGAGAAACTCCTTCTCTAGAAAGGATCCACTCTTAGCAACAAATATCTTGCCTTCGGATCTGTGATAGAAGGTGTACCCAACAGTTTCTTTTGGGTATCCTATGAATATGTATTTCTCTGATTTGGGTTCGAGCTTATTAGGTTGAAACTTTTTCACATAAGCATCGCCACCCCAAACTTTAAGAAACGATAGCTTAGGTTTCTTGCCAAACCACAGTTCATATAGTGTCATCTCAACGGATTTAGATGGTGCCCTATTTAACGTGAATGCAGCTGTCTCTAATGCATAACCCCAAAACGATAGTGGTAAACCGGTAAGAGACATCATAGATCACACCATATCTAATAAAGTGCAGTTATGACGTTCAGACACACCATTACGCTATGGTGTTCCAGGTGGCGTGAGTTGCGAAACTATTCCACATTGTTTCAAATGAAGACCAAACTGTAACTCAAATATTCGTCTCCGCGATGTAGAAACTTTATTTTCTTGTTACGATGATTTTTCACTTCACTCTGAAATTCTTTGAACTTTTCAAATGTTTCAGATTTATGTTTCATCAAGTAGATATACCCATATCTGCTCAAATCATCTGTGAAGGTCAGAAAATAATGATACCCGACGCGAGCCTCAACACTCATCGGACCGCATACATCGGTATGTATTATTTCCAATAAGTCAGTGGTTCGCTCCATTGTTCCGGAGAACGGAGTCTTAGTCATCTTGCCCATGAGGCATGGTTCGCAAGCATCAAATGATTCATAATCAAGTGATTCTTCATGCGCTTTACACCAATATGACCTAAACGGCAGTGCCACAAATATGTTGCACTATCATTATCAACTTTGCATCTTTTGGCTTCAATATTATGAATATGTGTATCACTACGATCGAGATTCAGTAAACCATTTATATTGAGTGTATGACCATAGAAGGTTTTATTCTTGTAAATAGAACAACAATTATTCTTTGATTTGAATGAATAACCGTATTGCAATAAATATGATCTAATCATATTCATGCTCAGCGCAAACACCAAATAACATTTATTTTAGGTTCAACACTAATCCCGAAGGTAAAGGAAGTGTGCCATGGTGATCTTATCAACCTTGGAATCACTTCCAACACACATCATCACCTCGCCCTTAACTGGTCTCTATTTATTTTGCAACTCCCGTTTCGAGTTACTACTCTTAGTAGCTGAACCAGTATCAAATACCGAGGGGTTGCTATAAACACTAGTAAAGTACACATCAATAACATGTATATCAAATATACCTTTGTTCACTTTGCCATCCTTCTTATCCGCCAAGTATCTAGGTCAGTTCCACTTCCAGTGACCATTTCCTTTGCAATAGAAGCACTCAGTTTCAGGTTGGGTCTAGCTTTGGGCTTCTTCATGGGAGTGGCAACTTGCTTGCCATTCTTTCTTGAAGTTCCCTTTCTTTCCCTTGCCCTTTTACTTGAAACTAGTGGTCTTGTCAACCATCAACACTTGATGTTTTTTCTTGATTTCTACCTTCGTTGATTTCAGCATCGCGAAGAGCTTGGGAATCATTTCTATTATCCCTTGCATATTATCGTTCATGACGAAGTTCTAGTAACTTGGTGATAGTGACTAGAGAACTCAGTCAATCACTATCTTATCTGGAAGATTAACTCCCACTTGATTCAAGTGATTATAGTACTCAGACATTCTGAGCACATGCTCACTGGTTGAGCTATTCTCCTCCATCTTGTAGGCAAAGTACTTGTCAGAGGTCGCATACCTCTCAACTCGGGCATGAGTCTAAAATACCAATTTCAACTCTTGGAACATCTCATATGCTCCATGGTGTTGCAAAACATTTTTGAAGTCTCGGTTCTAAGCCGTAAAGCATGGTGCACTAAACTATCAAGTAGTCATCATACCGAGCTTGCATAATGTTCATAACGTCTGCATCTGCTCCTGCAACAGGTTCATTACCTAGTGGTGCATCAAGGACATAATTCTTCTGTGCAGCAATGAGGATAACCCTCAGATCATGGACCCTAGTCTGCATCATTGCTTACTATCATCTTTCAACTTAGTTTTCTCTAGAAACATATCAAAAATAAAATAGGGGAGCTGTACGCGATCTATTGATCTACAACATAGACATGCAAAATACTATCAGGTACTAAGTTCATGATAAATTAAAGTTCAATTAATCGTATTACTTAAGAACTCCCACTTAGATAGACATCCCTCTAGTCATCTAAATGATCGCGTGATCCATATCAACTAAACCATGTCCGATCATCACGTGAGATGGAGTAGTATTCAATGGTGAACATCACTATGTTGATCATATCTACTATATGATTCACGTTCGATCTTTTGATCTCAGTGTTCCTAGGCCATATCTGCATATGCTAGGCTCGTCAAGTTTAACCCAAGTATTCTGCGTGTGCAAAACTGGCTTGCACCCGTTGTATGTGAACGTAGAGCTTATCACACCCGTCACGTGGTGTCTCAGCATGAAGAACTGTCGCAACGGTGCATACTCAGGGAGAACACTTATACCATGAAATTTAGTGAGGGGTCGTCTTATAATGCTACCACCGTACTAAGCAAAATAAGATGCATAAAAGATAAACATCACATGCAATCAAAATATGTGACATGATATGGCCATCATCATCTTGTGCCTTTGATCTCCATCTCCAAAGTACCGTCATGATCTCCATCATCTTGATCTTTATCAACGTGTCGTCACATGGTTGTCTCGCCGACTATTGCTATCACATAGTGATAAAGTAAAGCAATAAAGAAACAACCATAAGGCTCCTGCCAGTTGCCGATAACTTTAACAAAACATGATCATCTCATACAACAAATTATATCACATCATGTCTTGACCATATCACATCACAACATGCCCTGCAAAAACAAGTTAGACGTCCTCTACTTTGTTGTTGCAAGTTTTACGTGGTTGCTACGGGCTTCTAGCAAGAACCGTTCTTACCTACGCATCAAAACCGCAACGATTGTTCGTCAACTGTGCTGTTTTAACCTTCAACAAGGACCGTCTGTAGTCAAACTCGATTCAACTAAAGTTGGAGAAACTGACACCCGCTAGCCACCTGTGTGCGAAGCACGTTGGTAGAACCAGTCTCATGAATGTGGTCATGTTATGTCGGTCCGGGCCGCTTCATCCAACAATACCGCCGAATCAAAGTAAGACGTTGGTGGTAAGAAATATGACTATTATCGCCCAGAACTCTTTGTGTTCTACTCGTGCATATAACATCTACGCATAGACCTGGCTCAGATGCCACTATTGGGAACGCAGTAATTTCAAAAAAAATCCTACGATCATGCAAGATCTATCTAGGAGAAGCATAGCAACGAGCGGGGAGAGTGTGTCCACGTACCCTCGTAGACCGAAAGAGGAAGCGCTTAGTAACGCGGTTGATGTAGTCGAACATCTTCGCGATCCAATCGATCCAAGTACCGAACGTACGACACCTCTGCGATCAGCACACGTTCAGCTCGATAACGTCCCTCGAACTCTTGATCCAGTTGAGGCCGAAGGAGAGTTTCGTCAGCACAATGGCATGGCAATGGTGATGATGAAGTTACCGGCGCAGGGCTTTGCCTAAGCACTACGAAGATATGACCGAGGTGTGTAACTGTGGAGGGGGCACCGCACACGGCTAAGAGATTGTCTGTTGTGCCTTTGGGGTGCCCCCTGCCCCCGTATATAAAGGAGGGTAGGAGAAGGCCGGCCAACAAGGGGCGCGCTAGGGAGAGGGGAGTCCTACTAGGACTCCAGTCCTAGTAGGATTCGGCCCCACCCTTTTTTCCTTCTACCGGAGGGTGGAAAGGGGAAGGAGAGGGAGTAGGAGAAGGAAAAGGGGGGTGGCGCCCCCTTCCCAAGTCCAATTCGGCCTCCTCCCTTGTGGGGGACGCACCAACGCCGTGTGGGCTGGTTAGCCTGCCTCCTATGGCCCATATCTTTCCGCGAGGGGTTCCGGTAACCTCCCGGTACTCCGGAAAAATGCCCGAATCACTTGGAACCATTCCGATGTCCAAATGCAACCTTCTGATATATGAATCTTTACCTCTCGACAATTTCAAGACTCCTCGTCATGTCCGTGATCTCATCCGGGACACCGAACAAACTTCAGTCATCTCACATAACTCATAATACAGATCGTCATCGAACGTTAAGCGTGTGGACCCTACGTGTTCGAGAACTATGTAGACATGACCGAGACACATCTCCGGTCAATAACCAATAGTGGAACCTGGATGCTCATATTGGCTCCTACATATTCTACGAAGATCTTTATCAGTCAAACCGCATAACAACATACGTTATTCCCTTTGTCATCGGTATGTTACTTGCCCGAGATTCGATCGTCGGTATCATCATACCTAGTTCAATATCGTTACGACAAGTCTCTTTACTCGTTTAGTAATGCATCATCCCGCAACTAACTCATTAGTCACATTGCTTGCAAGGCTTATAGTGATGAGCATTACCGAGAGGGCCCAAAGATACACGGAGTGACAAATCCTAATCTCGATCTATGCCAACTCAACAGACACCATCGGAGACACCTGTAGAGCATCTTTATAATCACCCAGTTATGTTGTGACGTTTGATAGCACACAAGGTGTTCTCCGGTATTCGGGAGTTGCATAATCTCATAGTCAGAGAATATGTATAAGTCATGAAGAAAGCAGTAGCAATAAAACTTAACGATCATTATGCTAAGCTAACGGATGGGTCTTGTCCATCACATCATTCTCCTAATGGTTTGATCCCGTTCATCAAATGACAACACATGTCTATGGTTAGGAAACTTAACCATCTTTGATTAACGAGCTAGTCAAGTAGAGGCATACTAGGGACACTCTGTTTTGTCTATGTATTCGCACCTGTACTAAGTTCTGGTTAATACAATTCTAGCATGATAATAAACATTTATCATGATATAAGGAAATATAAATTAAAAATTTATTATTGCCTCTAGGGCATATTTCCTTTAGTTATAGTCACTACAAAACTACTAATGTTACTGTTACCATTACTGTTACTACTGTTATGACTGTTATCAAACTATCATACTATTGTGCTACTAAACACTTTGCTGCAGATATTTAGTTCTCCAGGTGTGCTTGAATTGACAACTCAACCGCTAATACTTGCAAATATTCTTTGTCTCTCCTTGTGTCGAATCAATAAATTTGGGTGAAATACTACCCTTGAAGACTGTTGCGATCCCCTATACTTTTGGGTTATCAAGACCTTTTTCTGGCGCCGTTGTCGGGGAGCATAGCTCTATTTGTTGAGTCACTTGGGAATTATATCTGTTGATCAGTATGAAGAATCTGAAAGACGCTAAGACTAAGATCGTACTCTCTAAGACGATGGGAGGTAAGGAAGTGCCATCTAGCTCCGAACTTGATTCACCTTCTGTTCTGAGTAGACTTGCGACACCACCACCTGCTATTCAATCTGATATGTCACCAATAATTGATGATGCTACTCTACTATGAATGATGCTTATGATGATGCTAGTACTCTCCTTGATAAAAATGTGCCACTAGGTGAATTTCTTGATGAACAACTTGTTAAAGCGAAAGAACTTGAGAATGCTGAAACTGATGAAAATTATGATTTGCCTATTATGCCTAGATCTCCTACTAGGGTTGAAATGGCTAAGATACATGAGGGTTATGTTATGGATGGGGAGATAGCTAGAGAATTTCTTGCTTGTAATGATATAGATGATGTTAAGAAACTATCGAGTAAGCTGAAAAAAGTCTATAATAGTGAGAATTAAATATGATCCTAAGTTTGCTACTTCTCCTATCTGTGTTGCTGATAAGGATTATGAATTCTCTGTCGATCCTAAGTTAATCACTTTGGTTGAATCTGATCCTTTTCATGGTTATGAATATGGAACTGTTGTGGCACACCTTACTAAATTAAAGGGATTTCTATTTTTGTGCCCCTCCTTCCTTAGTTGTGCTTAGTTTTCCCCCGTCCAAAAAAGTGAGAATTAAATATGATCCTAAGTTTGCTACTTCTCCTATTTCTGTTTTAGTGTTTTATAGGTTTTGTGCTATTTCTTTTAATTTTAATTACTCTAAATTGTTTTCTTTAGCTTTTTTGACATATTATTTTAGTTTCTGTTAATTTATCAGTAGCTATTTTATTTGTAGTATTTTTTGTATTTTATTTCTTTTATCCTACTAGAAAACTTTGAGCTTGATAGGAGTTTATATTTAAAAGTGCCTTATAATCCTGTACAACCATTGCCGTTTTACACATGAAAAAACTATACTTTCCCGCAATCTTTTTCCCTCCATTTTCTTTCCCTCCATTTTCTCTGCTGCCATTTTCTCCCACCATTTTCTTTCCCGCCATTCTCTCCCGCCACACTAAGGAGGCGAGTGTAGTCTCGTCAAGATGTCGGTTATCCTTTTGATCGTAGTTGTTTTCACCCTAGTATGTTCAAATGTCTTTTGAGTTTAGACACCAATTTCAAGATAGACAATAGGATAGTTCCATGGGATGAACTCCTCAGTAGTGACACCTTACTGAATGAGTTGGCTCACGCATTAAGTAGGTGCGGGTAGCCTGCAAGGACCTTTGAGGAGATAAGGGTGAAGCATTCCTAAAGGCTGCAGCAGAACATGCTTATTTATGGACCCAAGACAGCGAGGACAAAGATGATATTTTCATGCCGAGCACCAAGGGCAAGAGTATCGCATCGTGAAAGGGCAATAGTACCGCATCATCAAAGGGCAAGAGTGCTGCATCGGCGGAGGATGACGATGATGCCTTCATGTGGAGTGTGAAACGCTCTCTAAGAGAAGTCATAAGTGTGAAACACTCTTCGATGATGATGACGAAGCTGCAAACACTTATGACTTCTCTCGGATAGTGTTTCACACTCCACCACCAGCACCGACGCAGGAGACACAAACCATGCCATACGATGTTATCTACGGACGTGGACACCGTGAGGCTCGTTTTATAAGTTGAGAAGAGAAGATGGCGAGAAAGAAGATGGCGGGAGAGAATGGCGGGAAAGAAAATGGCAGGGGAGAATGGCGGGAAATAAAATGGCGGGAGAGAATGGCGGGAAAGAAAATGGCGGGACAGAATGGCGTGAAACAAAATGGCGGGAGAAAATGGAAGGAGAGAATGGCGGCAAATAAAATGACGGGAAAGAAAATGGCAGGAGCAAATGGTGGCAAAGAATGGCGGGATAAAATGGCGGCAAAGAATGGCGGGAAAGAAAATAGCGAGAGAAAATGGAGGGAAAGAACAGCGGGAAAGAAAATGGAGGATAAAAGAAATAAAATACAAAAAAATACTACAAATAAAATACCTACTGTTAACTTAACAGAAACTAAAAGAATATGTCAAAAAACTAAAGAAAACAATTCAAAGCAATTAAAATTAAAAGAAATAGCTCAAATTAAAAGAATCATCTAAAAAATACCCCTAGCTCAAAATATAAGCAATCTAGTGATTTGAGCAAATTCATGAAAATTCAAATTCAAAGTTTCAAATCTAGTCAAACTTGATATCTACAGAAACTCCATCAAATTTCTAATCTAATGCAAAAAGAATCAAATTAAAATATTAAAAATCCTAATGGATATGAATTTTCTAAAACAGGAGAGCAGGTGTTGGCCGAAGACCACTTTTCGGCCTATTGTTGGCCGAAGAGGGACTTTTTGGCCAACGGTTGGCTGAAAAGTCCTCTTTGGCCAATGGTTGGCGGAAAAGTCCCTCTTCGGCCGACGATAGGCCGAAAAGTCCCTCTTCGGCCAATGGTAGGCTGACGGGGTGATACTTTTGATTTTGATGCATTAGGGTGTATAGTTTCCGAATTTGCTATAAAAAACATCATAATTTCAAAAAAAACAGATTTCGACAAGTATAGGGGATCACAACAGTTTTTGATAAGTAAGAGTGTCGAACCCAACGAGGAGCTAAAGGTAGAATAAATATTCCCTCAAGTTCTATCGACCACCAATACAACTCTATGGACGCTTGACGTTCGCTTTACCTCGAACAAGTATGAAACTAGAAGTACTTTATAGGTGTTGTTGGATAGGCTTGCAAGAATATAAAGAGCACGTAAATAAAAACTAGGGGCTGTTGTAAGTAAAGAAGCAATAAATTAAATATAGCGAGTGTGGAAAAGTGGTGGTAGGAGTTGCGAAATTGTCCCTTAAGCAATTGACTACTTTACTAGACCGATAGCAAGTATTATGTGGGAGAGGCCACTGCTAGCATGTCATCCCTGACCTGGAATTCTATGCACTTATGATTGGAACTATTAGCAAGCGTCCGCAACTACTAACGTTCATTAAGGTAAAACCCAACCATAGCATTAAGATATATTGGTCCCCATTCAATCCTGTATGCATCAATTTCTATGCTAGGTTGAAGCTTCTGTCACCCTTGCCCTCCAATACATAGTCCTATCAACATACAACTAACCCTAAGGTGTGATCCACGCGCGCGCTCATATGATGGGCACCAAAGGACAGCAACATAACCACAAGCAAATTAAATCAATCATAGCAATTCATCAACCACTGATAGGACAACGAAAATCTACTCAGACATCATAGGATGGCAACACATCATTGGATAATAATATGAAGCATAAAGCACCATGTTCAAGTAGAGGGTACAACGGGTTGCGGGAGAGTGAACCACTATAGATAGAGGGGGGAAGGTGATGGAGATGTTGGTGAAGATGGAGGAGGTGTTGGTGTAGATCGCGGTGATGATGATGATGGCCACGACAGCGTTCCGGTGCTACTGGAAGAGAAGGGGAGAGGGGGCCCTTCGTCTTCTTCTTCCTTGACCTCCTCCCTAGATGGGAGAAGGGTTTCCCCTCTGGTCCTTGTCCTCCATGGCGTGGGAGGGACGAGAGCCCCTCTGAGATTGGATCTGTCTCTCTATCTCTCTATTTCTGCGTTCTGGTCTGCTACCCTTTCACCTTTTCTTTTATATCCTAAGATCCGTAACTCCGATTGGATCGAAACCTTCGTCGTGATTTTTTTCCAAAAATTAGCTTTCTTGCGGCCGAAGAAGGGCATCAACCGCCTTACGGGTGGCCCACGAGGATGGGGGGCGCGCCCTCCTGGGGAGGGCGTGGGCCCCTGCCTCGTGGCCACCTCGGACACCGTTTCGTGTTGATCTTTCTCCTAGATTTTCGAAATATTCCAAAAATAAGCTCTGTCCGTTTTTATCCTGTTTGGACTCCGTTGGATATGGATATTCCGCGAAACCAAAAACATGCAACAGACAGGAACTGGCACTGGGCACTGGATTAATATGTTAGTCCCAAAAATAGTATAAAAAGTTGCCAAAAAGTATATGAAAGTTGAATAATATTGGCATGGAACAATCAAAAATTATAGGTACGACGGAGACGTATCGGCATCCCCAAGCTTAATTCCTGCTCGTCCTCGAGTAGATAAATGATAAAAAAGATAATTTTTGATGTGGAATGCTACCTAGCATAATCTTGATCATATGTCTAGTCATGGCATGAATATTAAGACACGAGTGATTCAAGGCAATAGTCTATCCTTTGACATAAAAACAATAATACTTCAAGCATACCAACCAAGCAATTATGTCTTATTGAAATAACGTAGCCAAAGAAAGCTCATCCCTACAAAATCATATAGTCTGGCTATGCTCCATCTTCACCACACAAAATATTCACATCATGCACAACCCCGATGACAAGCCAAGCAATTGTTTCATACTTTTGACGTGTCTCAAACCTTTTCAACTTTCACGCAATACATGAGCGTGAGCCATGGACATAGCACTATAGGTGGAATAGAATATGATGATGGGGGTTATGTGGAGAAGACAAAAAAGGAGAAAGTCTCACATCAACGCGACTAATCAACGGGCTATGGAGATGCCCATCAATTGATGTCAATGTGAGGAGTAGGGATTGCCATGCAATGGATGCACAAGAGCTATAAGTGTATGAAAGCTCAAACTGAAACTAAGTGGGTGTGCATCCAACGTGCTTGCTCATGAAGACCTAGGGCATTTGAGGAAGCCCATCGTTGGAATATACAAGCCAAGTTCTATAATAAAAATTCCCACTAGTATATGAAAGTGATAACTCAAGAGACTCTCTATATGAAGAACATGGTGCTACTTTGAAGCACAAGTGTGGTAAAAGGATAGTAACATTGCCCCTTCTCTCTTTTTCTCTCATTTTTTTGGTTTTCTTTTTTGTTTTCTTTTTTTGGGCCTTCTCTTTTTTTGGCCTTTCTCTTTTTTTTCGTCCGGAGTCTCATCCTGACTTGTGGGGGAATCATAGTCTCCATCATCCTTTCCTCACTGGGGCAATGCTCTAATAATTATGATCATCACACTTTTATTTACTTACAACTCAATATTACAACTCGATATCTAGAACAAAGATATGACTCTATATGAATGCCTCCGGCGGTGTATCGGGATGTGCAATGATCTAGCGTAGAAATGACATCAAAAAAGGACAATCCATGAAAACATCATGCTAGCTATCTTACGATCATGCAAGGCAATATGACAATAAATGCTCAAGTCATGTATATGGTGATGATGGAAGTTGCATGGCAATATATCTCGGAATGGCTATGGAAATGCCATGATAGGTAGGCATGGTGGCTGTTTTGAGGAAGATATAAGGAGGTTTATGTGTGTTAGAGTGTACCGTATCACGGGGTTTGGATGCACCGGCGAAGTTTGCACCAACTCTCGAGGTGAGAAAGGGCAATGCACGGTACCGAAGAGGCTAGCAATGATGGAAGGGTGGGAGTGCGTATAATCCATGGACTCAACATTAGTCATAAAGAACTCACATACTTATTGCAAAAATCTATTAGTCATCAAAACAAAGTACTATGCGCATGCTCCTAGGGGGATAGATTGGTAGGAAAAGACCATCGCTCGTCCCCGACCGCCACTCATAAGGAAGACAATCAATAAACACCTCATGCTCCGACTTCGTTACATAACGGTTCACCATACGTGCATGATATGGGACTTGCAAACCTCAACACAAGTATTTCTCAGTTTCACAATTACTCAACTAGCATGACTCTAATATCACCACCTTTATATCGCAAAACTATTGCAAGGAATCAAACATATCATATTCAGTGATCTACAAGTTTTATGTAGGGTTTCATGACTAACCATGTGAATGACCAGTTCCTGTCCTCTCTCTAAATAGATATAAGTGAAGCAAGAGAGTTTAATTCTTTCTACAAAAGATATGCCCACGCTCTAACAAATATAAGTGAAGCAAAAGAACATTCTACAAATGGTGGTTGTCTAAGTGAAGAGAAACAGGCAATCCAAACTTCAAATGATATAAGTGAAGCACATGAAGCATTCTATAAAGCCATACTCAAAAGATATAAGTGAAGTGCAAAGAGCATTCCATAAATCAACCAAGGACCATCTCATACCAGCATGGTTCATAAAATAAAATGAAAACTAAATGCAAAAGACGCTCCAAGATTTGCACATATCACATGAATGAAACGAATCCGAAAACATACCGATATTTGTTGTAGAAAGAGGGGATGCCTTCCGGGGCATCCCCAAGCTTAGACACTTGAGTCTCCTTGAATATTTACTTGGGGTGCCTCGGGCATCCCCAAGCTTGAGCTCTTGCCTCTCTTCCTTCTTCTCACATCGAAACCTTCCCGATCATCGAACACTTCATCCACACAAAACTTCAACAGAAAACTCGGTAAGATCCGTTAGTATAATAAAGCAAATCACTACTCTAAGTACTGTTGCAAACCAATTCATATTTTGTTTTATAATTGTGTCTACTTTAATATAACTTTTTCATGGCTTAATCCACAGATATAAATTGATAGTTTCATCAAAACAAGCAAACTATGCATCAAAAACAGAATCTGTCAAAAACAGAACAGTCTGTAATAATCTGAACATTCACCATACTTATGATACTTGAAAAATTCTTAGAAAATTCTAAAAAATAAAAAATTTGTATAGGAAGACAGTGCAAAAAGAATCAGAACCATTTGACGTTCCAGTAAAAAATTAAAAATCACGCACTACAGCCAAAGTTTCTGTCCTGCACCGTACAAACCAACAAGCATTGTAAACATCCTAAAGGCAAACATCAGCACATTATTTTTATAATAAAATGGAATTGTACAAGGGGATAATTATTTTTGTTGAAAAGTTTCTGTAATCAAGATTCACAAAGTTGCCGTGAGCATGAATAAAGTTCAAGGAGCTCTCCCACTTCAACAATGCTTGTGTTTCTCACTTTCACTTTCCTTTTTGAAAATTTTTGGGTTTCCCTCTTTATTTTTGTTGTTTTTAAACTATATGAAAGCACTCAACAGAAATAAATGACTCTCTAAAATTTTCAGGTTGTCTCCCTGGCAGCGCTTTCTTTAAAACCATTAAGCTAGGCATCTAGTGCTCAAGTAGTGAATCCACCCGGATCCCAAGGTATATCAAAGCCAATTTTAATTAGCAATGATTTGTAATTTAGTAGTGAGCACAAAGTAACATATATCAAGAAATTGAAGTCTAACTCTCTTCCTATGCATCGACATGTCATAAAAGAACAATTCATGCACACATAGTAAAGGCCAATGCATAGTATAAACAGTTTCTTGCAATTTTATCGTGTTGGAAATATAGAGAGGTGGAGATATAGTTCCTCTCTCATAATAATTGCAAGTAGGAGCAGCAAGCACATGCATATTATATCTATCAAAATCATCATGTGCAACGGTAAGAGGCAACCCATCAATATAATCCTTAATAAGTGCAAACTTCTCCGATATAGTATAGTTTGGAGAATTCAAAAAGATAATAGGACTATCATGCGTGGGTGCAATAGCAACAATTTCATGTTTAACATAAGGAACTATAGCAAGTTCATCTCCATAAGCATAATTCATATTGGCATCTTGGCCACAAGCATAGCAAGCATCATCAAAAAGGGATATTTCAAGAGAATCAACGGGATCATAACAATCATCCTTCGGTAAGCACGAAGGGAAATTAAACAATGTATGAGTTGGAGGGTTACTCTCATTAGAAGGTGGGCACGGGTAGCTAATCCGCTCTTCCTCCTTTTGTTCTTCGCTCTCCTCATCATCTGTTTCATCCAATGAGCTCAAAGTTTCATCAGTTTCTTCTTCCATAGATTCCTGCAAAATATGAGTCTCTTCTTGGACAGCGGAGACTTTCTTAATAAGTGCATTAATATAGGAATTATATTCATAATTATCATAGCAATATTTCAGGATAGCTAAATTTTCAGGCCTATAAACATCATCATCAAAAGCTTCATACTTTTCAAACATAGATTCAATTTCATAAGCACCCTTAAAAGCAAAAAATTCTTCTATTTATTCCACATCATAGTAATCATATATACCTTTAGCATAAGAAGCTAAGGTTTCATTATCATTAAATTTGCATGAAAAGGGAAGCTGTGGAGCATTCATCCTAGAGGAACAATTATAATCATAATTCAAGCATACTTGCCGAGCATACCACTTCAATATATAAATTTGATCCCATAATAGTTTCCCTTTTTGTGTCAAGCGATAATCCCTAAAGTATTCACGTTGATCCAACGTTACTCCCATTACCAAATTGAATGAGGTTTTCTCAGGATTATCAAAGTGGTACATAATATTTTGCACATATTGAGCATCGAGGGTTTTAGGAGGTTCCTCATCTCCATGAGTAGCAAGTACACCTAATTTTTTTGGTATTTCGTGTTCCATATCCATAACTAAAGATAAAGAACAACTAAGAACAACAAATAAAAATTACTTAGTGATAAAGCAAACAAGCACACATGAGAATATTCACCCCACGCTATAACTCCCCGGCACCGGCGCCAGAAAAAGGTCTTGATAACCCACAAGTATAGGGGATTGCAACAGTTTTTGATAAGTAAGAGTGTCGAACCCAACGAGGAGCTAAAGGTAGAATAAATATTCCCTCAAGTTCTATCGACCACCGATACAACTCTACGCATGCTTGACGCTCGCTTTACCTAGAACAAGTATGAAACTAGAAGTACTTTATAGGTGTTGTTGGATAGGCTTGCAAGAATATAAAGAGCGCGTAAATAAAAAGTAGGGGCTGTTGTAAGTAAAGAAGCAATAAAGTAAATATAGCGAGTGTGGAAAAGTGGTGGTAGGAGTTGGGAAATTGTCCCTTAAGCAATTGACTACTTTACTAGACCGATAGCAAGTATTATGTGGGAGAGGCCACTGCTAGCATGTCATCCCTGACTTGGAGTTCTATGCACTTATGATTGGAACTATTAGCAAGTGTCCGCAACTACTAACGTTCATTAAGGTAAAACCCAACCATAGCATTAAGATATATTGGTCCCCCTTCAATCCCGTATGCATCAATTTCTATGCTAGGTTGAAGCTTCTTTCACCCTTGCCCTCCAATACATAGTCCTATCAACATACAACTAACCCTAAGGTGTGATCCACGCGCGCGCTCATATGATGGGCACCAAAGGACAACAACATAACGACAAGCAAATTAAATCAATCATAGCAATTCATCAACCATCGATAGGACAATGAAAATCTACTCAGACATCATAGGATGGCAACACATCATTGGATAATAATATGAAGCATAAAGCACCATGTTCAAGTAGAGGGTACAACGGGTTGCGGGAGAGTGGACCGCTATAGATAGAGGGGGGAAGGTGATGGAGATGTTGGTGAAGATGGCGGAGGTGTTGGTGTAGATCACGGTGATGATGGCCACGCCGGCGTTCTGGCGCTACCGGAAGAGAAGGGGAGAGGGGGCCCCTTCGTCTTCTTCTTCCTTGACCTCCTCCCTAGATGGGAGAAGGGTTTCCCCTCTGGTCCTTGGCCTCCATGGCGTGGGAGGGGTGAGAGCCCCTCCGAGATTGGATCTGTCTCTCTGTATCTCTCTGTTTCTGCGTTCTGGTCTGCTGCCCTTTCACCGTTTCTTTTATATCCGTAGATCCGTAACTCCGATTGGATTGAAACCTTCGCCATGATTTTTTTTCCAAAAATTAGCTTTCTTGCGGCCGAAGAAGGGCATCAACTGCCTTACGGGTGGCCCACGAGGGTGGGGGTGCGCCCTCCTGGGGAGGGCGTGGGCCCCTGCCTCGTGGCCACCTCGGACACCGTTTCGTGTTGATATTTCTCCCAGATTTTCCAAATATTCCAAAAATAAGCTCTGTCCGTTTTTATCCCGTTTGGACTCCGTTGGATCTGCGAAACCAAAAGCATGCAACAGGCAGGAACTGGCACTAGGCACTGGATCAATATGTTAGTCCCAAAAATAGTATAAAAAGTTGCCAAAAAGTATATGAAAGTTGAATAATATTGGCATGGAACAATAAAAAATTATAGATACGACGGAGAAGTATCAGAGCCTTGCCGGGGCAACTTGCCCAACACCAGCAAGACCGCCACCCTTGAGCCTAAAAGCTCTGGCACCGTCAACAACATTAGAACCAAGGCTCTGGAGGTGCCTGCATGGTGGCATGCAGATCTTTGTGAAGACCACACGCCTGCAAAACTAGATGAGAACTAGAAGGCGAAGACCCCCGGCAAGACCCTTGCCGGGGACGCCCACGAGACCCCGGCAAGGCCCTTGCCGGGGACGTCTGCGGGACCAAGGCCAAACCCACACTCGCCAGAGTTTCGCCACCCCGCACCCGTTCCGACATGGCGGCCAGTCCACCAACTAGACCAGCGCCTGCGTGGCAGCATGCAACTTCTAGGCCAACTAGCCAAGCACCTGCATGGTGGCATGCAGATCTCCGTGAAGACCTTGCCACCGCACCAGCTCAACAGCAGCCAGCCAGCGTGGTGCTGCATGCCTCGTCAGCTGGGACACGCGTCGAAGCAAGGCGAGGCAGCGATGGACGGGACAAGCTTCTTTGCCGTCCCCAATAAAGCAAGAGGGCACGTCGGCAACGCATTAAATGTGTTTGTCCTACGGTGCCAGGTGATAGACTTAGACACTGTACATACTTTCCTCCTCATGTGTGCCGATGTGGCAACCCCTTTGACATATAAAAGGAGGCCTGAGGGAGTCCTGGACTAGGGGGTGTTCGGGTAGCCGGACTATACCTTCGCCGGACTCCTGGACTATGAAGATACAAGATTGAAGACTTCGTCCCGTGTCCGGATGGGACTTTCCTTGGCGTGGAAGGCAAGCTAGGCGATGCGGATACTCAAGATCTCCTACCATTGTAACCGACTTTGTGTAACCCTAGCCCTATCCGGTGTCTATATAAACCGGAGGGTTGTAGTCCGTAGGACGAACCATCATCATACACAATCATACCATAGGCTAGCTTCTAGGGTTTAGCCTCCTTGATCTCGTGGTAGATCTACTCTTGTACTACCCATATCATCAATATTAATCAAGCAGGAGTAGGGTTTTACCTCCATCGAGAGGGCCCGAACCTGGGTAAACTTCGTGTCCCTTGTCTCCTGTTACCATCCGACCTTGACGCACAGTTCGGGACCCCCTACCCGAGATCCGCCGGTTTTGACACCGACATTGGTGCTTTCATTGAGAGTTCCTCTGTGTCGTCGCCTTTAGGCCCGATGGCTCCTCTGATCATCAACAACGATGAGGTCCAGGGTGAGACTTTTCTCCCCGGACAGATCTTCGTCTTCGGCGGCTTCGCTCTGCGGGCCAATTTGCTTGGTCATCTGGAGCAGATCAAAAGCTACGGCCCTGGCCATCAAGTCAGGTTTGGAAGCTTAAACTACACGGCTGATATCCGCAGAGACTTGATCTTTGACGGGTTCGAGCCACAGCCAAGCGCGCCACACTATCTCGAGGGGCATGATCTAGCTCTGCCTCCGAACAGCGTCCTGGAGGCCGCACACGCACCGGTTCCGACCCTTAACTCGGAGCCCATTACGCCAATTGAGGATGGGTGGTTGGACGTCACCTTGGGGGCTGCGATCTCAAAGGCGATCGAGCCGAACGCCAGCCCCGCACTCCGCGCGACCCGTGATCCCGAGGGCCCGGACTCCGAAACCCCGCGCCCCTGCCAGTCGAAACCGATTGGGCGCCGATAATGGAGTTCACCGCCGCGGACGTCTTTCAGCACTCGCCTTTTGGCGATATCCTGAATTCTCTCAAGTATCTCTCTTTATCTGGAGAGCCCTGGCCGGATTACGTTCAGCGAGGATGGGATACGGACGATGAAGAAATTCAAAGCCCTCCCACCACCCACTTGGTAGCCACTGTCGACGATTTAACTGACATGCTTGACTTCAGCTCCGAAGACTTCGACGGTATGGACGACGAGGTAGGAGACGAACAGGAACCAACACCTGTAGGGCGCTGGACGGCCACCTCGTCATATGCCGTATATACGGTGGATATTCCAAAAGATGGAGATGGCGATGGAACAGCGGGGGATGACACCTCCAAGAAACAGCCAAAGCGCCGGCGTCAACGGCGCCGCTCTAAATCCCGCCAAAGCAAAAACGGTGATCCCGGCACGGGAGATAATACTACCCCGGATAGCGCCGAAGAACACCCAACCCAGCAAGATTCAGCGCAGGAAGATGGAGAAGCCAGCCCTCACGAGAGAGCGGCAGAACGAGAGGTTGAGGATGATAACTATATGCCTCCCTCCGAAGACAAGGCAAGCCTTGATGACGATGAATTTGTCGTACCATCAGACCCCGCCGAACAAGAGCTTTTCAAACGCAGGCTTTTAGCCACGGCGAACAGCCTAAAGAAAAAGCAGCAACAACTTAGAGCTGATCAAGATTTGCTAGCTGATAGATGGACTGAAGCCCTTGCGGCCGAAGAGTATGAACTCGAGCGCCCCTCCACGAATTACCCAAAGCACAGGCCGCTACCCCGATCAGAGGAGGAAGCGCCTACATCACCAGCGCACGACATGGCAGACCGGCCACCTCGCGTCCGCGACAGAGAGGCCTGTCGGATCTCCAACCAAGCCATGCCCCGACGCCGCTCAACCAAGGCACGGGAAAATGCGCCAGACCTGCGAGATGTATTGGAGGTTAAAGCAAGGCAAACAAGATCAATCTACGGATCGCGCAGGCGCCCGACGACACATGCCGATGATCTTCACTCCGGGCACAATAAATCCGGCCGGGCCGAACACAACAGACATAGCTCTTCTGAGCTGCGTCGTGACATAGCCCAGTACAGGGGCGCCGCACACCCACTATGCTTCACAGATGAAGTAATGGATCATAAAATCCCAGAGGATTTCAAACCCGTAAACATCGAATTGTACGATGGCACGACAGATCCGGCGGTATGGATCGAGGATTATCTCCTTCACATCCACATGGCACGTGGCGATGATCTACACACCATCAAATACCTCCCTCTCAAACTCAAAGGACCGGCCCGGCACTGGCTTAACAGCCTGCCAGCGGACTCAATCAGTTCTTGGGAGGACCTGGAGGCCGCATTCCTCGACAACTTCCAGGGCACTTATGTGCGACCACCGGATGCCGACGACCTAAGCCACATAATTCAGCAGCCAGAAGAATTGGCCAGGCAATTCTGGACACGGTTCCTAACAAAGAAAAACCAGATAGTCGACTGTCCGGACACAGAGGCCCTAGCAGCCTTCAAGCATAACATCCGCGACGAGTGGCTTGCCCGGCACCTGGGACAGGAAAAGCCGAAATCTATGGCAGCCCTCACGACAGTCATGACCCGCTTTTGCGCGGGCGAAGATAGCTGGCTAGCTCGCAGCAACAACTTATCAAAGAACCCTGGTAATTCAGATACCAAGGACAAAAGTGGCAGGACACGTCGAAATAAGCAAAAGCGCCGCGTTAGCAGCGACAACAATGAAGATACGGCAGTCAACGCCGGATTCAGAGGCTATACATCCGGTCAGCGGAAAAAGCCATTTAAAAAGAATACTCAGGGCCCGTCCAGTTTGGACCGAATACTCGACCGCCTATGCCAGATCCATGGCACCCCCGAAAGGCCAGCCAATCACACCAATAGGGATTGTTGGGTGTTCAAGCAGGCAGGCAAGTTAAGAGCCGAAAACAAAGACAAGGGGCTGCATAGCGATGACGAGGAGGAGCTCAGGCCGCCGAACAACAATGGACAGAAGGGGTTTCCCCCACAAGTGCGGACGGTGAACATGATATACGCAACCCACATTCCCAAGAAGGAGCGGAAGCGTGCGCTACGGGACGTATACGCGATGGAGCCAATCGCCCCAAAGTTCAACCCATGGTCCTCTTGCCCGATCACCTTTGATCGAAGGGACCACCCCACTAGCATCCGTCATGGCGGCTTTGCCGCATTGGTTCTCGACCCAATCATCGACGGATTTCATCTCACAAGAGTCCTCATGGACGGCGGCAGTAGCCTGAACCTGCTTTACCAGGATACAGTGCGGAAAATGGGCATAGATCCATCAAGGATTAAGCCCACAAGGACAACCTTTAAAGGCGTTATACCAGGTGTAGAAGCCAACTGTACAGGCTCCATAACACTTTATGTGGTCTTCGGATCTCCGGGTAACTTCCGAAGCGAAGAGTTATTCTTCGACATAGTCCTGTTCCGCAGTGGCTATCACGGCCTGCTCAGACGAACCGCATTTGCCAAGTTCAATGCGGTGCCGCACTACGCATATATCAAGCTCAAGATGCCAGGCCCTCAAGGAGTAATCACGGTCAACAGAAACACCGAACGCTCCCTCCGTATGGAGGAGCACACGGCAGCTCTCGCAGCGGAAGTACAAAGCAGCCTTTTTAGGTAACTCTCCAGTTCGGCCGTTAAAAAGCCAGACACTGTCAAGCGCACCCGGAGTAACCTACAACAAGACCGCTTGGCACGATCTGAGCAGGCGTAGCAATGCGGCCCCAACCCCAGCCATCGTGACATAGCGAAGCTAGTACCTCGCTTACATAATTACACCCTTGAAATACCATGGGCACAGGGGAAGGGGCACAGTAACGGCATGCCCGAAATACGGCTTAAAATGTACTAGGGGCTGCCGGATTCTTTTTTTTTACTTTCAGGACTCCACACTTTGGACGACCTGTTCGGCAATTCGACTGCCGCACAAACGATGCAAGATCCAGGGAAGCAGACAAAGCTACGCCGCATTATGGAACTCTCAGGTGGTCTCTATTACGAGCGGTATATCTGTTTCGAACACAATTCCGCGGCCTGCCCCTGGCTAGGACATGTTAAATAGTCTAATATCTTTTTGCTTATCGCACTACTTGTATCGTCCGGCTTGGACAAATAGCCTCTTTATAAACAATGCATAGTTTTTTGTCTATTTTTTGCATTATCCTCTTTTAATATATATGTTTATTAAATAACATGATCGCACCCGTACACCATGGTACGGCAAACACGCCAGGGGCTTCAGTACCCTTCGATCTAGCGTGAGAAGTCCGTACACTTTCACAAGTGCGGCACCCCGAACTTATAGCACTATATGCATCGGCTCCGAATCATGATTTGGGTCAATAGTTGGGTTTGCCCGGCTCCTATGTTTTGGTGCCTTACGTTCCGCTATATCGGCTAAGGTAGCACTAGGAGAACCACTGCGATTGTGCCCCGGTTCAGCTGGGTTAAGCAACTCAGTGGAGAAAGCTAAAACTGACTGTCATGATAAGGCGAGAGACCGGTTGCTGTTCGAGAGGTTTTTCGAGTCCCTAAAGGCTTATGCCGCTTCGAGCGAGGAGCTGGCTTTGTTCGGCCAAAGGCATGGATAGCGCCCCGAATTCGGTCTTCCGAACTAGGGGCTTCGCCGAAATTTAAAATTATAAAGTTCTATGGCTAAGTGAGAGTGTTCAAGCATTATAGTCCGATTGCCTGGTTCGTTGTGCTGAGCGCCTCCCTCGAAGGACCCAACCATGGGAGAAAGAGCGCTCAGGTTTATCCCGAACACCCCAGCACTAGCGGCATGGGGGCAGAAGCCGAAGACTGGCCATCTCTCAATTTTTGATAAACGGCCGCACAAAAAATAATATTTTAAATTAAATAAGAATTGCGTAGCGCATATGAACAAGTTTTCAGCGCACAGGATAAACACGAGCGAGTTCATTCAAAAATTACATCTTTCGTACATTCATCCGCAATAAGGCGGGCACCAGCAATAACATCCTTGTAGTAGTTCTCGGGCTTGCGATGCTCCTTCCCCTGCGGCGGCCCGTCCTTCACCAGCTTCTCACCGTCAAGCTTACCCGAGTGCACCTTTGCACGAGCAAGGGCCCTCCGGGCACCTTCGATGCAGGTGGAACGGTTGATGACCTCAAGCCTTGGACAGGCCTCCACCAGCCGCCGCACCAGCCCGAAGTAGCTCCCAGGCAGGGCCCCTCCGGGCCACAGCCGAACTATGAAGCCCTTCATGGTTTGTTCGGCCACCTTGTGGAGCTCGACTAACTGTTTCAGCTGGTCGTTCAAGGGCACAGGGTGTCCGGCCTCATAATACTGAGACCAGAACACACTCTCCGTCGAGCTGCCCTCTTCAGCTCGGTAGAATGCGGCGGTGTCGGATACGCTGCGGGGAAGATCTGCGAACACCCCTGGAGAACTCCGGATTCGGGTAAGAGACAAGTAGTTTACTTTTATATTTCTACTTTGCATTAAGAATGCCTTACCCGCTGCTATCTTTTTCATCTCCTCCAACTCTTGGAGGGCCTTTTGGGCTTCAGCCTTAGCACCCTTGGCGGTCTCAAGGACTGACGCGAGCTCGGATGCTTGCGCCTTTGACTCAAGCTCCAAGCTCTCATGTTTTTTCATGAGAGCCTGCAGCTCTTGCTGCACCTCGCCAACCTGAGCCCAAAGTCTTTCTCGCTCGGTGCGCTCCTCGGCCATTTTCTTTTCGGCCTCAGATAGTGCCTACTTGAGGGTCGCCACCTCAGCTGTGGCCCCTACAATAAGCAGTACGATCCTGTTATTCTTTGCAATCACGCCTCTCTATAGGCACCTTTTTTCTTGATAGGGTATTTCTTACCTTCTTTTTCCTCGAGCTGCCGTTTGGCAAGGCCGAGCTCTTGCTCGGTCCGCCCGAGGTCCTTTTTTAGGACATCCACCTGCGCAGTCAGTGCGGCGGTGGATAGCAGCGAAGCCTGCATACGTATATTGACTCTTTATTGTTAGACTCCTGTGAAAACTAATAGATCCTCTATTCGGCTTTTCTTTCCGAACGCCGAACGGAGCATCAGGGGCTACTATCTATGCGGTAATATTTTGACATATTTTTACTTACCTCAAAGCCTGTCAGAAGGCTAGCACAAGCTTCAGTCAGTCCGCTCTTGGCGGACTGAACCCTTTGGATCACCATACTCATAATATTACGGTGTTCCTCGTCGATGGAGGCGCCGTCAAGCACCTCCAGCAGATTGTTCGTCACCTCCGGTTGGACGGAGGCCGCCGGCTCAGAAGGCTTGCTCCTCTTGGAAGGAGTTCGCCTACCGCGGGCCGGCGCTGTTGAAGAGTCTGGCGCGACGTCCGGCACAAAGCCGGACTCGGAGCCCTGGGGGGTCTTGTCCCCTTTATTCCTGGGGTCTGGGAGGTCGCCTTTCGGCTCCTCCAGGACCACCTCCTCCTGCCCCGGAGCTTGTTGCGATGCCACTTCGGCGTCGTCTATAGTGCGGGGGGAGACAGCGGGCGGAACTGAGTTCACGTCCGACGTATCCAGGGAGCCGCTCGACGAATCGTCGAGTTCGGCCCGGGGTGGGCTGCACAATTATGTTCGGCATTATGGAAAGCTGAACAACCTAGGAATATCATGAGTCACTCTAGTATACGAATACTTACGATTTTGCCGGACGCTTGGCCCTGTTTGGCCACTCCTCTCCGCTCTCTTCGGCGTCGTGGGAGTAGTCCGGCGGAGGGGTCTTCCTTTTCCTAGACCCCTCGGCCTCCCCTGATGGGGCGGCCTTCTTCTTCTCTCCTCCCTCCGCTGAGGGGGGAGAGCCGTCTTCTTCCTCCTCCTCGTTTTCATGAGAGGAGGGCGCCTCGGACTCGTGAGACGACGAGTCCGACACCACCAAGTTACGGGCACTCTTTCGAGTCTCGGTGGTCTTCTTCTTCTTGACCTTCTTCTCCGGCACCACATAAGGTGCCGGAGTCAGCAGCTTCACTAAGAGAGCTGGGGCTGGGTCTTCGGGCAGGGGAGCCGGACAGTTAATTGGTCCGGATATCGCCTGCCAAGCCTGTCAAAGGTAAGGGAGTTTAGATCCCGCATAGAGTTAATCTATGAAAAAGAGCTTAAAAATCCTGTCAAAGGTATAGATAGCTTACCTCGCTAGCGTGACGCTGCGTGCTGTATCCGCGGTCCTCGGAAGCGGATGCGGGGGCCCCGACGCCTTTGATTAGCACCTTCCAAACGTCTTCATATGACGTGTCGAAGAGCCTGTTGAGGGTTCGGTGCTGCGCCGGGTCGAACTCCCACAAATTGAAATCCCGTTGTTGGCACGGGAGGATCAGACGAACGAGCATGACCTGGACTATATTGACCAGCCGGATTGTCTTGTCTACCAGGGACTGGATGCAGGTCTTCAGTCCGGTCACCTCTTCCTCGTTGCCCCACGACAGGCCCGTCTCTTTCCATGACACAAGCCGCATGGGGGGTCCGGATCTGAACTCGGGGGCTGCGACCCATTCCGGATCGCGTGGCTCGGTGATGTAAAACCACCCGGCTTGCCACCCCTTTAGGGTCTCCACAAAGGAGCCCTCGAACCAGAGGACGTTGGCTATCTTGCCAGCCATAGCACCTCCGCACTCTGCTTGGCTGCCGCGCACCACCTTCGGCTTGACGTTGAAGGTCTTGAGCCAAAGGCCGAAATGGGGGTGGACACGGAGGAAGGCCTCACACACGACGATGAACGCCGAGATGTTGAGGATGAAGTTCGGGGCCAGATCGTGGAAATCTAGGCCGTAGTAGAACATGAGTCCCCGGACAAATGGGTGAAGTGGAAAACCCAGTCCGCGGAGGAAGTGGGGAAGAAAAACTACCCTCTCATGGGGCCTTGGGGTGGGGAGAAGCTGCCCCTTTTCAGGAAGCCGGTGCGGTATGTCCTTGGACAGGTATTCGGCCTTCCTTAGCTTTTTTACTTGAACCTCCGTAACAGAGGAGACCATCCACTAGCCTCACGCTCCAGACATTGCTGGAGAAGGTTGAGGTGGGAAGAGCGGGCTTGGGCCCTGGAGCTTAGGTGCGCGAGAGATGGATTGGCAAAGGAGGAAGAAGGCGTAGGTAAAAAAGGTGGATCCTTATCCCCTTATATGGGCGGATGCGGTTATGCGTCCCCACCTACCTAATAAAACTCGCTTGCCTCCCAAGCGCCGTGGTAAATGGCGCGGTTGGGTTACCCACGTCCGTATTGATGAGAATCCCGTTGAAAGGGGCACACGATCTCTGCTTTGACAAGACGTGCCAAGGAAACCGCCTCGCTGAACGTGCTGAGGTGGAAAAGTGAAAACAATTTGTATAAAGAGCTTGGCCGCAGTGTGATGACGCACTACGGAATACGTCAGCAGATTTGATTTGTGTTAATATTATTCTCTCTATGGCAATATGTGGAAACTTATTTTGCAGAGCCGAACACTATTTTTGGTGTTTACAATCTTTTATGAAGGACTTGGAGGAGGAACCCGCCTTGCAATGCCGAAGACAATCTGCGCGCCGGACTCGTCGTCATTGAAGCCTGGTTCAGGGGCTACTGAGGGAGTCCTGGACTAGGGGGTGTTCGGGTAGCCGGACTATACCTTCGCCGGACTCCTGTATGAAGATACAAGATTGAAGACTTCGCCCCGTGTCCGGATGGGACTTTCCTTGGCGTGGAAGGCAAACTAGGCGATGCGGATACTCAAGATCTCCTACCATTGTAACCGACTTTGTGTAACCCTAGCCCTATCCAGTGTCTATATAAACCGGAGGGTTGTAGTCCGTAGGACGAACCATCATCATACACAATCATACCATAGGCTAGCTTCTAGGGTTTAGCCTCCTTGATCTCGTGGTAGATCTACTCTTGTACTACCCATATCATCAATATTAATCAAGCAGGAGTAGGGTTTTACCTCCATCGAGAGGGCCTGAACCTGGGTAAACTTCGTGTCCCTTGTCTCCTGTTACCATCCGACCTTGACGCACAGTTCGGGACCCCCTACCCGAGATCCGCCGGTTTTGACACCGACAAGGCCCGAGGCGCACTGAGGGAGGATTCAGACTTTTTGGACTGGGCATGCACGGCAGCTAGTTCAAGAACTCAAGAACACTAAATACACACAAAGCATGACTAGGGTATTACGCATCGTTTGCGGCCCGAACCTGGGCAAAAATTCCCTTGTGTTGATCTTCTCAGCCCGCTCTTTGCGCAGCCCCATGCCCCGCCAACGATAGTAGGGATTCCTTGTGATCCCATAGGTGTCGTTCCTAAGCCCCGACATCTTTGGCACGCCAGGCAGGGGGTGGTGAGGCTGTGAAAATCTGGTTTCGAAGTCAACTCATCGACTCCTTCATCGCAATGGCTCCCAAGAAGAAGGCGATCACGAGATCGGCTCGTCCGGGGCCGAACCACCTGTCCCAGTGCGGGCGGGCGACGGAGCGGTCGCGGATGGTGGTGGCGGCGTGGTCCGTGAACATCCACGACACTCTGGCAATCAGAGCCAGGCGAGCGACATCATGCGTTCCCGAGACGACGAGCCGCGTGCCGCTGGGCCCGGGAGCGGGGCTGTGCTGCCCACGGGTGGCGCGGCGGCCTCCGGGACACCCCAGCTGGCACCCGCGCCGCGATCCTCCCAGGCCGTGTGTGACGAGCAACGCCGCGACGTCGTCGCCTCCGGACACCGCCATGGGAAGAGCCCTTTGCGTCATTCTCAAGACGCACCGGGTCGGCATGCGCACCCAGACGTTGGCGGAAACGGCGCGCGGCAGCGGGACCGTGATAGAGCTCCTTCTAATGTGGTTAGAAGTTGGAGCGTGTCACGGTCCATGAAGCTTTCTCCGCCACCCACGCCAGTGGAAGCGTTGGCGCGCGTGCAACTACTCCTCGACTTCCCTCCAGCAGCGGAGAAGCTCGACGAATGGAGGGCCACCATTCAAAGCCTCATCAACTTCGCCAACACAGATGGGCCACGCCCAGTGGGACCCTCGTGCCGGCATTCTGTCGAGCCGGTGCATGCCGGCGGTGGGAGGACTAGGGACGCCACGACCACGGTGCACTCTCCTCCCCCACGGCCGCGATAGCAGCCGCCGACTCGACGGGCCGACGCCCGCGACAACGTTTCTACGGTGTCGTCTGACCCGCGGGCCCGCTGCGACCAATGTCAAGTCCTTCGGGAGCGAGATCAGGAAGACGCTCGGACCACTATCGAGCGGCGGCGGGATGCGCGCCATCAATCAGATAGGCGCGTGGGACCCACTATGGAGCGCCCAGCGCCGGGGGTGCCATTGACCTACCTTACAAGGTGGGTTGCCCGGCCTTTACCCGTGAGCTGCGGCAGTTCCAGTGGCCCACCCACCGGACATTCAAGCCTAAGGTCGGAGAGAAATACAACGGCAAGACTCACCTGTCGGAGTTCCTCAGCATCTATACCATCACGATGCAAGCTGCCCGGGCTCGCGACGATAAGGTGCTTGCCAGTTATTTCCTGTTGGCACTTAAGCCCAACGTCATGTCATGGTTGATGCACCTGCCAGTGGATTCCATATCTTCTTGGTCGGATCTGTGCCACGAGTTTGTAGGTGCCTTTACCGGAGGCCACCAAGCTCCTGGCCAGGCGAGTGATTTGCATGTCATCCCCCAGAAGGACGGCGAGTCGATGTGCAAGTACATACAAAGGTTCAGTAGTTTGCGGTACAACATCCCAGATGTTCATCCCGCCGCTGTCATCGGTGCATTCCATCAGAATGTGTGCAACCACAAGATGCATGAGGAGCTAGCGATGAACAAGGTTAAGGATGTAGCCGAGCTGTATGTTCTGGTTGATAGGTGCGCTCGGGCTTGAAGAAGGAAGGAAGTACCCCGGCGAAGATGCCGGCACGGAAACCGACTCCATAGACGAAGACGCTGTCGCCCCGGCAAAGAAGGGCTGACGCCGCAACAGGAAGCGTAAGGGCAAGACAGTGCTTGCTGTCGAGGGATCCGGCGACCCTGGCACCCCCAAGAAGGCCAAGGTTAACGACCCCGACAAGGAAGTTGCCGGGTGCGCTGCCTGCCGGGCCTTGGCAGCTGCTAACAAGCCAGGAGGCTCTGACAAGTAGTACTGCAAGATCCACTGCACCAAAGGCCATGACCTCCAGAATTGCCAGCAGGTTGAGCTGCTTGCAGAGAAGCAGAAAGCTGAATACGAGCACCGCAACAAGGAGAAGGGCCAGGATGGTGCTGAGGGGTCCGACAAGAAGCGTGGCGGTCGAGGAGGCCGCCGCGAAAAGGATGATCAACAAGAGAGGCTCGCTCGGGGCCGCGACAAGAAGGAGGAAGATGATGATCATGATGAGGACGATGAGTCCGGCGAGCAGGAGTTCCAGAAAGCTACGGAGGCCATGTGCGTCGTTGGTGGCGCCTTGTTGCACACCTCTCACCGCCAACTGAAGCAGTGGGCACGTGAAGTCACTTCGGCGGAGCCATTGTTCGATGCCCAGAGGCCACTGAAGTGGTCCAGCACTCCTATCATTTTTTACATCGAGGATCACCCCGACCGCACGATTGCGGTCAGGTGTTTGCCATTGTTGGTTTCACCAACAATACACAAACTCAAGGTGACAAAAGTGCTAGTTGACGGTGTGGCTGGTCTAAACTTGATCTCGCCTGCCGTGATCGAGAGGCTGCAAATCCTCGATGGAGATCTCGAGGAGATGGGCACGTTTCAAGGGGTCAACTCGGGCAGGAGCCAGCCGAAGGGTAAGGTCATGTTGCCCGTCACATTTGGGGGCGAGCTGAATTATCGGACGAAGAAGATCGTTTTTTATGTTGCCAAGATTCCCTTGCCCTATAATGGGATCCTCGGCCGCCCAGCGCTGGCCAAGTTTATGGCAGCTTCACATTACGCTTACAATACATTGGAGATGCCCGGGCCAATGAGCATCATCACCGTCCCCTCTGACAAGAAGGACGTGCTCATCTGCGCCGACCAACTCTACCGGGAGGCAGTTGCAGCGGCAACCACCAAGGTACTTGTTCCTGCTGCAGAGGCCCAGGGAGGGAAGAAAACCGGCAAGGCCCCTTCAGGCAAGACTTCTGACCCCGGCAAGGACTCCTGCACCTCCTCCGGAAAACGCGCCTCTTCGGAGCGCCACGTTACCGTTGAGGACGTGCCAGAGAGCTCCGCCAGCAGGAGCAAGAGGTCCAAGGCGGTCCCACCAGAAACTAAAAAGGTGCCCGTCAAGGAGGATGGCATGGGTGGAGCTTTTACCATAATCTCCACCCTTGATAGCAAATAGGAAAGCGCGCTCGTTGCCTTCCTGCGGGCGAATGTCGATGTGTTTGCATGGCAAGCATCTGACATCCCCGACGTTCCCTGGGAGGTGATTGAGCACCATCTTGCTGTCTGTCCTCATGCACGGACCGTCAAGCAGAAGGTCAGAAAGCAAGCTTTGGAGCGACAAGAGTTCATCATCAAAGAGATCAGGAAATTGGAGGTGACAGGCTTGGTCAGAGGAGTGCTCCACCCCACGTGGTTGGCCAATCTAGTGGGAGTGCGTAAGGCAAACGGGAAGTGGAGGCTGTGTATTGACTACACATATATCAATAAGGCCTGTCCAAAGGATCCTTTCCCTTTGCCGCGCATTGACCAAATAGTGGACTCCACTGCCGGGTGTGACCTGCTGTCATTCCTCGACGCCTACTCAAGGTAGCACCAGATCTTCATGATGAAGGAATACGAAGAGAAGACTACGTTCATCACCCCATGTGGTATATACTGTTTTGTACGGATGCCTTTCGGGTTGAAAAGTGCTGGTTCAACATTTGGCCAAGCAGTCCAAATTGGTTTTGAGCCCCACCTGCATAGGAATATGGAAGCCTATATGGATGATATAGTAGTCAAAACCAAGGACAAGCCCACGCTCGTGCAGGATCTAGAGGAAACATTTGCAAACCTACGCAAGATGAACCTCAAGCTCAACCCAGAGAAGTGTGTGTTCGGCGTCCCATCCGGCAAACTTCTTGGGTTCTTTGTGTCTCAATGCGGAATCGAAGCAAATCCCAACAAGATCAAAGCAATTGAGCAGATTGAGGCGCCAAAGCGAGTCAAGGACGTCTGTAGGCTTGCCGGCTGTATTGTTGCTCTAAGTAGGTTCATCTCCAAATCTGCTGAGCGCGCTGATACGTCCATTTTGCATCATGCTTTTATATCGATATTTATTGCATTATGGGCTGTTATTACACATTATGTCACAATACTTATGCCTATTCTCTCCTATTTTACAAGGTTTACATGAAGAGGGAGAATGCCGGCAGCTGGAATTCTGGGCTGGAAAAGGAGCAAATATTAGAGACCTATTCTGCACAGCTCCAAAAGTCCTGAAACTTCACGGACATTATTTTTGGAATTAATAAAAAATACTGGCGAAAGAAAGTACCAGAGGGGGCCGACACCTTGGCCACGAGGGTGGGGGCGCGCTCTACCCCCTGGGCGCGCCCCCTGCCTCGTGGGCCCCCTGGCAGGCCTCCGGTGCCCATCTTCTGCTATATGAAGTCTTTTACCCTATAAAAAATCATAAGCAAGCTTTCGGGAAGAAACTCCGCCGCCACGAGGCGGAACCTTGGCGGAACCAATCTAGGGCTCCGACAGAGCTGTTCTGCCGGGGAAACTTCCCTCCGGGAGGGGGAAATCATCACCATCGTCATCACCAACTGTCGCTGTGGAATGACACCTATGGGATCACAAGAATCCCTACTACGGTTGCCGGGGCGCGGGATTGTGAGGAGAGCAGGGCTAGTAGACAGCACAATGATCGTTTACCAAGGTTCGGGCCGCGAGGATGCGTAAAACACTAGTCCTGCTTTTGGTGGGTGTATTTCAGAGAGTTCTTGAGCTCTCGAACTAGCTGTGGTCAGTGCGTGGTTCGAAAGAGCCGAATCCCTCTCCAGTATGCCATGGGCCTCCTTTTATAGTCAGAAAGGGCTGCCACAATGGCACACAGGAGGTGGAAAGGCATACAGTGCCCTGAGCTTATCGCTCGTATTACAGGACAAGACACATTTAATGCGTAGCTTAGGTCTCCCCTTGCTTTACTGGGGACGGGGGCGAGACCCGTCCCGTCTGTCGCTACTCCTCCTCGCTTTGACACGCGCCCTGGCCAGTGAGGCGCGTGGTGCCATGCAGGCAGGCAGGCAGCTGAGGTGGCGCAGTAGCGGAGCCTTCACGAAGATCTGCATGCCGCCACGCAGGCGCTCGATGAGTTGGCCTGGGAGCTGCATGTTGCCACGTAGGTGCCCGCCCAGCTGGTTGGGCTGGCAGCTGCATGTGAATGGCGGTGGAAGCTTGGTCGGTGCGGGCCTGGCGGTGACCCTGGTGGCGTCCTTGGTGAGGACGTTGTCGGGTGGCCCGACAAGGGTCTTACCGTGTGGCCCGGCAAGGGTCTTGCCGTGGCGCGCTGTCGTCCCCAGCAAGGGCCTTGCTGGGGGTCTGGTGGCCTTCCTCGGCAAGGATCTTGCTGAGGACCGTCGTCTTCTAATCCTCATCTGATCTTGAATATGTCTTCACAAAGATCTGCATGCCACCACGGAGGTGCCTCCCGAGCCCTGGCCCAACGTGATGTTGGAGGCCGTGGGCTCAAGGGTGGCCCGCTCTGTTGGTGTGGGGCGAGCTATCCCGGCAAGGATCTTGCCGGGGCTGCTGGGGCTGCCCCGGCAAGGGTCTTGCCGGGAGAACCTGCTTCGTCCCTCTGATCCTTGTGGTCTTGGCCTTGGCCTTGCTCTTATTATCTCGGGCTTGGTCTTACCTTGGCTCACCTCCCCTGTTCTGCTTGGTGTGTCCGTAGGCGCGGCTCCGACTGCCCGTGCACAGGTATAGGGGTACAAAAACGCACCCCTCTTTTGTACACCGACAGGAGCCCCCGGGCCTGGGCCACACATAAGCGCGACACATTGTTGGGCCAGGCCCAAAACGGTGCGCGGGCAGGTGGGGCGGTTTTTACCGCAGTAAAACTTTTCGCGCATTGTGTTTCCCATGACCCGTGCGCGCGGTGTGGCATGGAGGGGTGTGGGTGACGTGGGCGGCAAGCGTGCGGTGGTTTCCACACGCATGCGTCACATCGCAGTAAATGGGCAGCGCGCCCCGTGGCTTCCCCATAAAAAGGGATAACCGCGGGCGCACTGTTCCTTTTACCCTTCGCGCAACCCCAATCCCGGAAACCTCCCTATGCCTTCCCCTTCTTCTCCAAGCTTCGTTCCTGCTCGCCGCCGTTGCACTTCCGCCGCCCTCTGTCCTGCCCTCCTCCTCCAGCCGCCATGGCACCAAAATCCACCAAGGGCAAGGGAGTGGCCAAGGACGCCGGAGCTGCGGAGTCGCCGGAGAGTGCGCTGGCGGTGCAGCGGACGCAGTCCGTCTTCTTCCCCTTAACAATCGACGTGTTCGAGCTTCGAGACTCCTTCAGGCCCCTATGGGGAGTGAAGACGGGGGGGGGGGGGGGAGAATTTGGGGCATCCAGCCACACTTGTCATCCCCGCTGACTGCATCGAGCTGCCCCAAATCGGTACCCCTTCTTTGTCGATTACTTTTCTTCCGGGCTCTGTCCTCCCTTCTCCGATTTCTTCAGTGACATCATGCATACCTTTGGCTTCCGCCTCCTGGATTTTACTCCGAATGCGGTGGCATGCATGGCCCTTTTCGCGCATCTCTGCGAGGGCTTCGCCGGGGTGCACCCCAACACGACGCTCTTCTGCCATTACTTCTCCCCTCGGATCCAACCTGGGGGTGCCATCTCCGGTTGCATTGCCTGGGTCTCAAGATCCAAGGGGGCGTATCCAGAGGGCGCCATGAAGGAGAGGTGGGAAGAATGGCAGGGGCGATGGTGCTGGATCGAGGAGAAGGACCCGCCGGCGTTCTGCGAAGTTCGCTGGGCGCCGTCAGTCCGCAGAAGCGATTGGAGCGACGCTGATGCTGACGACGAGAAGCTCACGGTTGCTACCACCAGGATCCTCCGGCTCACCGAGGTCGGCCTCACCCTTGAGATGATCGGAGCGGACTTCATTCGCCGCTGGATCACTCCATGATAACCCACAAGTATAGGGGATCGCAACAGTTTTCGAGGGTAGAGTATTCAACCAAAATTTATTGATTCGACACAAGGGGAGCCAAAGAATATTCTCAAGTATTAGCAGTTGAGTTGTCAATTCAACCACACCTGGAGAACTTAATATCTGCAGCAAAGTGTTTAGTAGCAAAGTAATATGATAGCAGTGGTAGCGGTAACAAAAGTAAAGATAGCAAAATTAATATTTTTGGTGTTTTGTAGTGATTGTAACAGTAGCAACGGAAAAGTAAATAAGCGAGAACCAATATAGGAAAAGCTCGTAGGCATTGGATCGGTGATGGATGCCGGACACGGTTCATCATGTAACAGTCATAACATAGGGTGACACAGAACTAGCTCCAATTCATCAATGTAATGTAGGCATGTATTCCGAATATAGTCATACATGCTTATGGAAAAGAACTTGCATGACATCTTTTTTCCTACCCTCCCGTGGCAGCAGGGTCCTAATGGAAACTAAGGGATATTAAGGCCTCCTTTTAATAGAGAACCGGAACAAAGCATTAGCACATAGTGAATACATGAACTCCTCAAACTATGGTCATCACCGGGAGTGGTTCTGACTATTGTCACTTCGGGGTTGCCGGATCATAACACATAGTAGGTGACTATAGACTTGCAATATAGGATCAAGAACACACATATATTCATGAAAACATAATAGGTTTAGATCTGAAATCATGGCACTCGGGCCCTAGTGACAAGCATTAAGCATAGCAAAGTCATAGCAACATCAATCTCAGAACATAGTGGATACTAGGGATCAAACCCTAACAAAACTAACTCGATTACATGATAGATCTCATCCAACCCATCACCGTCCAGCAAGCCTATGATGGAATTACTCACGCACGACAGTGAGCATCATGAAATTGGTGATGGAGGATGGTTGATGATCATGACGACGACGGATTCCCCTCTCCGGAGCCCCGAACGGACTCTAGATCAACCCTCCCGAGAGGTTTTAGGGCTTGGCGGCGGCTCCGTATCGTAAAACGCGATTATTTCTTCTCCTTGATTTTTTCTCCCTGAAAGCAAATATATAGAGTTGGAGTTGGCATCAGAGGAGCTCCAGGGGGCCCACGAGGTAGGGGGCGCGCCCTAGGGGGGGCGCCCCCACCCTCGTGGACAGGGTGTGGGCCCCCTGGTCTTCATAGTTGGCAAGGATTTTTTATTATTTCCAAAAAGATGTTCCGTGAAGTTTCAGGTCATTCCGAGAACTTTTGTTTCTGCACATAAATAACACCATGGCAATTCTGCTGAAAACAGCGTCAGTCCGGGTTAGTTCCATTCAAATCATGCAAGTTAGAGTCCCAAACAAGGGCAAAAGTGTTTGGAAAAGTAGATACGACGGAGACGTATCAACTCCCCCAAGCTTAAACCTTTGCTTGTCCTCAAGCAATTCTGTTGATAAACTGAAAGTGATAAGAAATTTTTTTACAAACTCTGTTTGCTCTTGTTGTTGTAAATATGTAAAGCCAGCATTCAAGTTTTCAGCAAAGATTATGACTAACCACATTTGCGATAACTCTCGGTTCTCATGTTTACTCATATCAATAACATAATCAACTAGCGAGCCATAATAATAAATCTCGGATGACAACAATTTCTCAAAACAATCATAATATGATATAACAAGATGGTATCTCGCTAGCCCTTTCTGAGACCACAAAGCATAAATGCAGAGCACCTTTAAAGATCAAGGACTGTCAAGACATTGTAATTCATGGTAAAAGAGATCCAATCATAATCATACCCAATATAAATTAATAGTAATGGATGCAAATGACAGTTGCGCTCTCCAGCTAGTGCTTTTAATAAGAGGGTGATGACTCAACATAAAAGTAAATAGATAGGCCCTTCGCAGAGGGAAGCAGGGATTTGTGGAGGTGCCAGAGCTCGGTTTTGAAATAGAGATAAATAATATTTTGAGCGGCATACTTTCATTATCAACATAACAACTAAGAGATGGCGATATCTTCCATGCTACACACATTATAGGCGGTTCCCAAACAGAATAGTAAAGTTTATACCCCCCTGCACCAACAAGAATCAATCCATGACTTGCTCGAAACAATGAGTGTCTCCAACTAACAAGAGTCCCAGGGGAGTTGTGTTTGCAATTAATTTGATTTAGTTTGCATAAAGCATGGGACTGGGCATCCCGGTGACTAGCCATTTTCTCGTGAGTGAGGAGCGGAGTCCATTCCTCTTGAGAATAACCCGCCTAACATGGAAGATAAGGGCAGCCCTAGTTGATACATGAGCTATTCGAGCATACAAAACAGAATGTTTATTTGAAGGTTTAGAGTTTGGCACATACAAATTTACTTGGAACGGCAGGTAGATACCGCATATAGGAAGGTATGGTGGACTCATATGGAATAACTTTGGGGTTTAAGGGATTGGATGCACAAGCAGTATTCCCGCTTAGTACAAGTGAAGGCTAGCAAAAGACTGGGAAGCGACCAACTAGAGAGCGACAACAGCCATGAACATGCATTAAAATTAATAAACATTGTATGCAAGCATGAGTATGATATAATCCACCATGAACATAAATATCATGAAGGCTATGTTGATTTATTTCAACTACATGCGTGAACATGTGCCAAGTCAAGTCACTTAAATCATTCAAAGGAGGATACCACCCCATCATACCACATCATAACCATCTCAATAGCATGTTGGCACGCAATGTAAACCATTATAACTCATAGCTAATCAAGCATGGCACGAGCAACTATGATCTCTAATTGTCATTGCAAACATGTTTATTCATAATAAGCTGAATCAAGAACGATGAACTCATCATATTTACAAAAACAAGACAGGTCGAGTTCATACCAGCGTTTCTCATCTCAGTCAGTCCATCATATATCATCATAATTGCCTTTCACTTGCACGACCGAATGAAGTGAATAATAATAAGAGTGCACGTGCATTGGACTAAGCTGGAATCTGCGAGCATTCAATAAACAGAAGAAGACAAGGCAATATGGGCTCTTGGTTAAATCAACAATAATGCATGTAAGAGCCACTTCAACAATTTAATTATGGTCTTCTCCTATCGACCCCCAAAGAAAAGAAAAGAAATAAAAACTATTTACACGGGAAAGCTCCCAACAAGGAAAAGAAGAATGGGAAATATTTTTGGGTTTTCTTTTTAATTATTACTCCTACAGCAAGAAAGTGAGCTAGCTAGAAGCTATTACTAATTTTTTTGGTTTTCTTAAGGTTTATCAAACACATAAGAAGAAAGCAAGAAAAATAAAATAGACTAGCATGGATATTACAGTGAAAAAGTATGAGCACCGACATCTAGCAATGAGTGTGTGTGAACATAAATGTAATGTCGGTGGGAAATATGTACTCCCCCAAGCTTAGGCTTTTGGCCTAAGTTGGTCTATTGCCAGGAATGGCCTGGCGGATACCCGTAGGTGTAGTTGGGGTTGTACTGAGATGCAGCGATTATCGCCTCCTGAGCTGCAGCGTGGCGGCGAGGTGCCTCCGCCCTCCTCTCGTACTCACCTGCCTCCTCTGTGGTATAATATATCTTCCTTTTGCCTGATAATCAAAGAAGGTAGGAGAAGGGAGAGTAATACGGACAACACGCCGTCTGTCAAAGATTAGTCGATACTGGAGAAGTGATACATTCCTCTCGACAAACTGGTGATAGACCATAGAATTAAAATCTAAATAAGTAGGAGGCAACTCCATATCATCCTCACGAACATCCACATCAAGAAAATCAGCTAAGCGGGTTGCATAAATTCCTCCAAAGAAATCTCCATTAAACCTATTATGATGCAACCTACGTGCAACAATGGCTCCCGAATTATAAGATTGGTCTCCCAACACAGCACTCCTAAGAATACTGAGATCAGGCACACACATATGATATGCTTCATCTTTACCATTTATGCACCTACCAATGAAGAGAGCAAAATAATGTATAGCAGGAAAGTGAATGCTCCCTACGGTAGCTTGTGCTATATCTCTAGATTCCCCTACAGTTATATCGGTAAGAAAGCCTCTAAATTCAGATTTGCGGGGATCACTAACACTACCCCATTGTGGAAGTTTGCAAGCAAAAGTAAAATCCTCTAAGTCCATGGTATAAGATTTTTCATAAAGATCAAACATGACTATTGGAGAATTACATGAAGATGAAAATTCAAACCTCCTCACAAATGAACTAGTGAGATGATGGTACTGCGGCCATTTGTCTGCCTCAAAGCTCACAAGATGCAAATATGCGTTAAATTCCTCTTTGATTCCCGCTCGATCCATAAATCTTTCTGAAGGCCACTCACAAGGCCGCACAGGGGCGTATCTTGGTGGCTCCTCGTCAGCGTCACACATTGCAAGCCTGGGTCCTTGCTTACTTGAAGAAACACCTTGGAACATTTTCCTAAACATATTTCTTCTTTTAAAAAATTTCTGAAATTTTTAGTAACTTCAAACAAAAGAGAACCAAGCTCAATAAAATTGATAGAAACTACTCCTACAAGTGCCTAGAGACTATATCAAGCATTAGAACTACTTGGAACCATATAAATTTGACATGCAAGCTCAAGAACAAGGTCACCTAGGCAGCACAAATTTGCAAAGAATAGAGCACCAGAACAAAAACTAATTGGACTAATGGAGGAGTCACATACCAAGGAACAATCTCCCCAAGCAGTTTTGTGAGAGGTGCTTTGAGCAAGGAGATCGAAAATCACAGCAAAGTGAGCTAGAACTCGTGCTTGAGCTAGATATTCGTGTTTGTGGGAGGAAGAAGAACTGTGTGGGTGCAGGAATAAGTGGAGGAGGGCCACCGTGGGCCCACGAGGCAGGGGGGCGCGCCCTCCATCTTCATGCCCAGGTGGTTGACCCCCCCTGTTGTGTTCTCAGTTCCATAAATCCTCAAATATTCTAGAAGAAATCATATTTCATTTTCAGGGCATTTGGAGAACTTCTATTTTCGGGGTATTTTTATATTGCACAGATAAATCAGAAAACAGACAGAAAAATAATATTTTACTTTATTTCATCTAAATAACAGAAAGTAGAGAGAGGGTACAGAAGGTTGTGCCTTCTAGTTTCATCCATCTCATGCTCATCAAAAGGAATCCACTAACAAGGTTGATCAAGTCTTGTTAACAAACTCATCTTGAATAACATGGAACCGGAGAAATTTCGAATACCACTATGTTACCTCAACGGGGATATGCACCCCAATAATAAGAATATCATATTTCTTCTTGACAGTAGGAAGAGGGAATTCAAAACCTCCAAAAATAATCGATGGAATTTTTCCAATAGAGTTGATACTATGAACTTGAGGTTGTTTCCTCGGAAAGTGTACCGTATGCTCATTACCATTAACATGAAAAGTAACATTGCCTTTGTTGCAATCAATAACAGCCCCTGCCGTATTCAAAAAAGGTCTTCCAAGAATAATAGACATACTATCGTCCTCGGGAATATCAAGAATAACAAAGTCCGTTAAAATAGTAACGTTCGCAACCATAACAGGCACATCTTCACAAACACCGACAGGTATAACAATTGATTTATCAGCCATTTGCAAAGATATTTCATTAGGTGTCAACTTATTCAAGTCAAGTCTACGGTATAAAGAGAGAGGCATAACACTAACACCGGCTCCAAGATCACATAAGGCAGTTTTAACATAGTTTCTTTTAATGGAGCATGGTATAGTAGGTACTCCTGGATCTCCAAATTTCTTTGGTATTCCACCCTTAAAAGTATTATTAGCAAGCATCATGGAAATTTCAGCTTCCGGTATCTTTCTTTTATTTGTAACAATATCTTTCATATATTTAGCATAAGGATCCATTTTGAGCATATCATTCAGTCTCATGTGCAAAAAGATAGGTCTAATCATTTCAGTAAAGCGCTCAAAATCCTCATCATCCTTTTTCTTGGATGGTTTGGGAGGAAAAGGCATGGGTTTCTGAACCCAAGGTTCTCTTTCTTTACCATGTTTCCTAGCAACAAAGTCTCTCTTATCATAACGTTGATTCTTTGATTGTGGTTTATCAAGATCAACAACAGGTCCAATTTCTACATCATTATCGTTACTAGGTTGAGCATCATCATGAACATCTTCATTAACATTTTCACTAGGTTCATGTTCATTACCATATTGTGTTTCAGCATCAGAAATAGATATATCATTTGGATTATCAGGTGATTCAGCAATAGGTTCACTAGAAGTTTGCAAAGTCCTATCATTTTTCTTTTTCTTCTTTTTAGAAGAACTAGGTACATCAATATTATTTCTCTGAGGATCTTGCTCAATTCTCTTAGGGTGGCCTTCAGGATACAAAGGTTCCTAAGTCATTCTACCATTTCTAGTAGCCACTCTAACAACATAATCCTTTTTCTTACTATTCATTTCATTGAGCAAATCATTTTGAGCTTTAAGTACTTGTTCTACTTGAGTGGTAACCATAGAAGCATGTTTGCTAACGAGTTTAAGTTCACCTCTAGTATTAGCCATATAATCACCAAGTGTTTAATCATATAAGCATTTTGTTTTAATTGTCTACCAAAATAAGCATTGAAATCTTCTTGCTTAACCATAAAGTTATCAAATTCATCCAAGCATTGGCTAGCAATTTTAGTGGGAGGGATTTCAGCTCTGTCGTATCTATAGAGAGAATTTACCTTTACTACCTGTGTCGGGTTATCAAGACCATGAGTTTCTTCAATAGGTAATGGATGAAGATCATATGTTTCTTCAACAGGCGGTGAGTTAAGACCATGTATTTCTTCAATAGGAGGTAAATTCTTAACATCTTCAGCTTTAATACCTTTTTCTTTCATAGATTTCTTTGCCTCTTGCATATCTTCAGGACTGAGAAATAGAACACCTCTCTTCTTCGGAGTTGGTTTAGGAATAGGCTCATTAATTGGAGCAGGAGCTGGCTCAGAAAGTGTCCAATTATTTTCATTTGTCAACATATTATTCAATAGAATTTCAGCTTCATCCGGTGTTCTTTCCCTGAAAACAGAACCAACACAATTATCCAGGTAATCTCTGGAAGCATCGCTTAGTCCATTATAAAAGATATCAAGTATTTCATTTTTCTTAAGAGGATGACCAGGCAAAGCATTAAGTAACTTGAGAAGCCTCCCCCAAGCTTGTGGGAGACTCTCTTCTTCAATTTGCACAAAGTTGTATATTTCCCTCAAAGCAACTTGTTTCTTATGAGCAGGGAAATATTTAGCAGAGAAGTAATAAATCATATCCTGGGGACTACGCACACAACCAGGATCAAGAGAATTAAACCATATCTTAGCATCACCCTTTAATGAGAACGAAAATATTTTAAGGATATAAAAGTAGCGAGATCTCTCATCATCAGTGAACAGGGTGCTATATCATTCAATTTAGTAAGATGTGCCACAACAATTTCAGATTCGTAAGCTTGAAAAGGATCGGATTCAACCAAAGTAATTATATCAGGATCAACAGAGAATTCATAATCCTTATCGGCTACACAAATAGGTGAAGTAGCAAAAGCATGGTCAGGTTTCATTCTATCTTTAAGAGATTGCTTATTCCATTCAGTCAATAATCTCTTGAGTTCATATCTATCTTTGCAAGCTAGAATAGTTGCAGAAGCTTCTATATCAAAAACATAACCCTTAGGAATAACAGGCATATCTTCATCATCACTTTCATCAATATAATCAGTTTCAATAATTTCTTTCTCTCTAGCCCTAGCAATTTGTTCATCAAGAAATTCACTAAGGGGCACAATAGTATCAAGCATAGAAGTAGTTTCATCATAAGTATCATGCATAGTAGAAGTGGCATCATCAATAACATTCGACATATCAGAACGAATAGCAGAAGCAGGTTCATGTGTCGCAAACTTACTCAAAACAGAAGGTGAATCAAGTGCAGAGCTAGATGACAGTTCCTTACCTCCCCTCGTAGTTGAGGGATAAATTGTTGTCTTAGCGTCTTTCAAGTTCTTCATAGTGACGAGCAGAAATAAATCCCAAGTGACTCAAAGAATAGAGCTATGCTCCCCGGCAACAGCGCCAGAAAGTAGTCTTGATAACCCACAAGTATAGGGGATCACAACAGTTTTCGAGGGTAGAGTATTCAACCCAAATTTATTGATTCGACACAAGGGGAGCCAAAGAATATTCTCAAGTATTAGCAGTCGAGTTATCAATTCAACCACACATGGATAACTTAATATCTGCAGCAAAGTGTTTAGTAGCAAAGTAATATGATAGCAGTGGTAGCGGTAACAAAAGTAAAGATAGCAAAAGTAATATTTTTGGTGTTTTGTAGTGATTGTAACAGTAGCAACGGAAAAGTAAATAAGCGAGAACCAATATAGGAAAAGCTCGTAGGCATTGGATCGGTGATGGATAATTATGCCGGACGCGGTTCATCATGTAACAGTCATAACATAGGGTGACACAGAACTAGCTCCAATTCATCAATGTAATGTAGGCATGTATTCCGAATATAGTCATACGTGCTTATGGAAAAGAACTTGCATGACATCTTTTGTCCTACCCTCCCGTGGTAGCGGGGTTCTAATGGAAACTAAGGGATATTAAGGCCTCCTTTTAATAGAGAACCGGAACAAAGCATTAGCACATAGTGAATACATGAACTCCTGAAACTATGGTCATCACCGAGAGTGGTCCCGACTATTGTCACTTCGGGGTTGCCGGATCATAACACATAGTAGGTGACTATAGACTTGCAAGATAGGATCAAGAACACACATATATTCATGAAAACATAATAGGTTTAGATCTGAAATCATGGCACTCGGGCCCTAGTGACAAGCATTAAGCATAGCAAAGTCATAGCAACATCAATCTCAGAACATAGTGGATACTAGGGATCAAACCCTAACAAAACTAACTCGATTACATGATAGATCTCATCCAACCCATCACCGTCCAGCAAGCCTACGATGGAATTACTCATGCACGGCGGTGAGCATCATGAAATTGGTGATGGAGGATGGTTGATGATGACGACGGCGACAGATTCCCCTCTCCGGAGCCCCGAACAGACTCCAGATCAGCCCTCCCGAGAGGTTTTAGGGCTTGGCGGCGGCTCCGTACCGTAAAACGCGGTTATTTCTTCTCCTTGATTTTTTTCTCCCCAAAAGCAAATATATAGAGTTGGAGTTGGCGTCGGAGGAGCTCCAGGGGGCCCACGAGGTAGGGGGCGCGCTCTGGGGGGGGGGGGGGCGCCCCCACCCTCGTGGACAGGGTGTGGGCCCCCTGGTCATCATATTTGGCAAGGATTTTTTATTATTTCTGAAAAGATGTTCCGTGAAGTTTCAGGTCATTCCGAGAACTTTTGTTTCTGCACATAAATAACACCATGGCAATTCTGCTGAAAATAGTGTCAGTCCGGGTTAGTTCCATTCAAATCATGCAAGTTAGAGTCCAAAACAAGGGCAAAAGTGTTTGGAAAAGTAGATACGACGGAGACGTATCACTCCACTGCAGAACAAGGGGAGGCCAGCCTGGCCCTTCATGAACCCCACCGACATCATGCGGCTTCGTCCCGGCCTCGACCACAATTTCACAGTGATGGGGCACGCCCGTTTCTACCAGCGGCTCTTACAGCTTGATGTGGGCCGCAACGACGAGGTCGAGCGGACCGGCAAGGTCGCGAGGGCCGGCAAGGTCCTCAAGGGGCCTTTGTTCAAGCTGCCGACGGGGGTGGTCCCGTTGTGCAATAACTCGCGCCGGTCCGATATCATTGCCATGATGCCGGACTGCAACGCGCATGGCCCTAACCCGAGCTGGAAGGAGCCGGAGGACGCCGAGGTGCAATAGTTCTTTGACGCTCTGCATGAGAGGTACGTCAACGACGACGCCGAGCGACTGCTTGTCCAGGACACCACCCAGGTGGAGCTGGACTACATCGCCACCAGGGCGAGGGAGGCACAGCTTGCCAAGGAGGCCGGCAGTGCCGGCGGTGTGGAGGACAAGGCCGCGACGGCTGCAGAGGAGGAGGAGCTCGCCCGGTGGGCGGCAGTCGCCAGGGGAGCCAGCAGCGCTGGCACCGAGGCTCCTCTGGTTAAGGATGTGACCGGCGAGTCGTCATCGGAGGAGGCCGAGACCGCAATCCCGACGCCGGCTATGGGGAGAGGGCGAGTCCTGCGACGGGCCAGTTTCGGCAAGCCGGTCCGGCCCGGCAGGGCTGCACGGCCACAGCTAACCTTGGAGGGGTCCGGGCGCCACATGAGGGCCGCAGCGGCAAAGAAGCCGACGAATGCCACGGTGACGAAGAAGACAACCGCCCCTTCTTCGTCCATGCGTGTCCAGACACCACCTCCTTCTCCTCCTCCGGCGGATGTCGATACGGAGGTTACTTTTGATTATGGATCCGTCAGCCCGAGGAGGAAGAGGGAAAAAGCAGAGGAGGAGGCGGATGACGAGTAAGTATCTGGTTCCTTTTTGTTATCTCTGCCTCCTCAATCTGTGTTGCTCGTCTTGACTTGTCTTTATCTTCGCAGGGACGTGGAGACACTGGCCCAGAGAGCGAAGAGCGCCAAGGTCTCGGCGGGTGGCCAACCCCAGTTGGTACTTCGGGGGTGCCATTGGTGGTGTTGAGCAGCCCGGACAGCAGCCCCCGGCATAGCCCCAGCGTAAGTTCATCACTCTTTCCCCGTCGACATGTGTCATGGGCACGACACTTTGGTGCTGACCTTGCCAGGTATGCAGGAAGAGAGCTGCAGCAGGAGGATCCACAGAGGGCTACTCCCAACACGCCTCCCCCATCGACCACGCCGCCCCGAGGGGCGTCCCCGGCAAGGGCGCCAGGCACCGGGCCCACGCACATGGAGGAGGAGGAGGATAACTTGGGCACCGGTGGCTTTGCATTGACGCCAAATGTTGGCGGGGAGGGGGCTTCCGTTTCCCAGCCGGGTACTGGCACAGGTAAGTCGTTCGCCGTTCGTCCCTGCTTCTTTTCCTTTTTGGCTCTTGGTCCTGGCCTTGCCTCACGCCCTTCTTCGGCGTCCAGATTCCTCCTCGGTGAACCCAGAGGACGTGGGCGCCGTCATCGAGGGCATCGCCAAGGCCGCCGAGGCGGACGCCGAGAAGATCATCGCCGAGGAGGCCGCCAAGGGCGCTACCGAGGGCGCGGCCAAGGGGCCTGCCGGGGAGGCCGGCAAGGCTGCCGCTGAGGAGGCCGGCAAGGGGCCTGCTGAAGAGGCCGGCGGGGCTGCCACTGAGGAGGCCGGCAAGGGGCCTCCCAGAGAGGCCGACGGGGCCACTGCCGAGGAGGAGGAGGTGGCTGGTGACCAGCCTTCCTCTTCCGCTGCTTCTGGCTCCGGCAAGTACCTGAGGGTGAGCGACGACTTGTTCGTCCACCTTCCAGGCACGTCGAGCACCAGGACACCCGTTGAGGGAGAAGTGTTTGACGATGAAGTGCTTGCCGCTGCCGGGCTTGAAGTCGTCGACGAGCCGATCGTTGGCGGTGACGGTTTGCAGGAAGAGCGGCTCCTCCATGCCATGGGCACCAGCTTCCGGAAGCTCCAGGCGGTCCACCGCGCCCGCCTAGACAAGGTTAAGTCCAGGACGGCGGTGGTGGATAAGGCGGAGGCGGACCTCCAGGAGCGCTACGCCGAGATGCAGGACTAGTTCCGCGAGGCCCATAAGGAGCTCAAGGCTGCCCAGGGCGAGCTGGCCAAGCGCGACATGGAGCTCACCATGAAGCTCGCCGGCGTCAAGAAAGCTCAAGAGACGGCAAGGAACTTGGGCGCGGCCGCCGAAGCCGCCTGGACCCAGCACGAGGCCGCGCTGAACTCCCAGGAGGAGGACCTTGCTGCACGCGAGGCGAAGCTTGCCGCCATGCTTCGCGGCAAGGATGCAGAGGTGGAGAGGCTCGTCTTGCAGCAGACCAGTGAGCTGGAGCAGAGGCACATAGAGGCACTCAATGCCCAGGCCCAAGTTCATGCTGGCAAGGTGGAGGAGTTGGAGGCGGAGCGCGACGGGCTGAAGGAGGAGGCCCTGAAGCTGTCCCAGGAGAAGGACACGCTTAACAGTGCCCTAACAGAGATGCAGGGCGTGGTTGTCAGCAAGGCTGGGGAGCTCTCTTAGGCCAACAACTCCATCAAAGACCTCAAGCTGAAGCTGGAGGGTCTCGAGAAGGTGCTGTCGGAGGCCAAGAACCGAGAGGGGGCCCTGGCCAAGGAGCTAGAGGCCAAGAAGCTGTTGCGGAAGAACGAGGGCCTCAACTTTGCGGACCACGTGGCGGGCGAGAACCATTGGCTCGATCGCCTTGCCACCGTCGCCAACCAGGCCGGCGCACAGCTGGCTATCATGGGGATGTCGGACATGCGGTATGTCCCGGAGCAGAGCGTGAGCGCCAATTGCAGCCTGACCATGTTCTTTGAGAAGGTTGTCGGTGCTCTGGAGCGGATCCACGCCAACCGGGCAGCCTCACTGGCCAACGACTCCCGGAGACTTTGCCAGGGTGCCATGACTAAGGTTCTCACCAAGGTGGCACACTGGTACCCCGACCTCGACTTTGACGCCACGCTGGAGAGCTTGCCGGAGGGTACTGACCTCGTGCTGCTCAGGGAGCGCATCAAGCCAATCATCAGCCGAGTCGGCGAAATTCAGAGGGTGGAGGGCCAGCGCCGGGATTAGGCATCCCGTTCTTTATCGCCGCTGCAGGTTCACAACCAAGACAATCGCTATCTCTAGTTAGAATCGCAACAACAATTTGATGTAATATAACTCTGCAACACTTTCAGTATTATGCATGTTATTTTCCTGTTTGATTTTCCTTTGTATGTCCTCCCTACGTTACTGGGTAGGCTCGCCGACGTGTAAACCCAAGGCGACGTCTTGGGGACGGATCCCCATTGGCCTGCTGGGTGTGCTTGCTGCCGGGCGAACCACCTTGCCGCCCTTAGCGCGGCTGCCTGAACTGTCGAGCTTGACTCGAGCCAGAGTTGGGAGCGTTGCCAAGGTCGCCACTCTCGACGCGACCGCTTTGAGCTATTGAGCGGACTCGAAACAGAACAAGGGCGTTGCCAATTGCGGGAGGGCCTCTTTGCGTGCAGGTTTCTCATGCATAGGCGAGATCTCCGAGGACGATAACCTTATGTATAGGAGGAAATAACTCAAAGCTCTGAATGACTTAGCTTTTCTGTTGCCGAGCCGGCGTCGTTTCTCCGGCCGCCTTCTTCTCAGGAGCCAAGGGCGATGAAGAACTTCTAGGCTAACTACTAGACTAGATTCTCACAATTGCGACCCCTACCTGGCGCGCCAAAGATGTCGGTGTGGAACGACACCTATGGGATCACAAGAATCCCTACTACGGTTGCCAGGGCACGGGATTGCGAGGAGAGCAGGGCTAGTAGACAACACAAGGATCGTTTACCAAGGTACGGGCCGTGAGGATGCGTAAAACCCTAGTCCTGCTTTTGGTGGGTCAATTTCAGAGAGTTCTTGAGCTCTCGAACTAGCTGTGGTTAGTGCGTGGTTCGAAAGAGCCGAATCCCTCTCCAGTATGCCATGGGCCTCCTTTTATAGTCGGAAGGGGCTGCCACAGTGGCACACATGAGGTGGAAAGGCGTGTAGTGCCCTGAGCTTATCGCTCGTATTACAGGACAAGATGCATTTAATGTGTAGCTTAGGTGTCCCCTTGCTTTATTGGGGACGGGGGCGAGACCCGTCCCGTCCATCACCGCTCCTCGCTTTGTCACGCGCCCTGGCCAGTGAGGCGCGTGGTGCCATGTAGGCAGGCAGGCAGCTGAGGTGACACAGTGGCGGAGCCTTCACAAAGATCTGCATGCCGCCACGCAGGCGCTCGATGAGTTGGCCTGGGAGCTGCATGTTGCCACGCAGGTGCCCGCCCAGCTGGTTGGGCTGGCAGCTGCATGTGAATGGCGGTGGAAGCTTGGTCGGCGCGGGCCTGGCGGTGACCCTGCTGGCGTCCTTGGTGAGGGCCTTGCCGGGTGGCCCGGCAAGGGTCTTGCTGTGTGGCCCAGCAAGGGTCTTGCTGTGTGGCCCGGCAAGGGTCTTGCCGTGTGGCCCGGCAAGGGTCTTGCCATGGCGCGTTGTCGTCCCCGACAAGGGCCTTGTCGGGGGTGTGGTGGCCTTCCTCGGCAAGGCTCTTGCCGAGGATCGTCGTCTTCTAATCATCATCTGATCTTGAATATGTCTTCACAAAGATCTGCATGACACCACGGAGGTGCCTCCCGAGCCCTGGCCCAACGTGATGTTGGAGGCCGTGGGCTCAAGGGTGGCCCGCTCTGTTGGTGTGGGGCGAGCTGTCCCGACAAGGATCTTGCCGGGGCTGCCCCGACAAGGGTCTTGCCGGGGGAACCTGCTTCGTTCCTCTGCTCTTTGTGGTCTTGGCCTTGGCGTTGCTCTTATTATCTCGGGCTTGGTCTTACCTTGGCTCACCTCCCCTGTTCTGCTTGGCGTGACCGTAAGCGCGGCTCCGACTGCCCGTGCACAGGTATAGGGGTACAAAAACGACCCCTCTTTTTGTACACTGAAACCAACGATCCTCTCATCGGGAGGGGGTCAATCTGCATCAACATCTTCACCAGCACCATCTCCTCTAAAACCCTAGTTCATCTCTTGTATCCAATCTTTGTCCCAAAACCTCAGTTTGGTACCTGTGGGTTGCTAGTAGTGTTGATTACTCCTTGTAGTTGATGCTAGTTGGTTTATTTGGTGGAAGATCATATGTTCAGATCCTTTATGCATATTAATACCCCTCTGATTATGAACATGAATATGATTTGTGAGTAGTTACGTTTGTTCCTGAGGACATGGGAGAAGTCTTGCTATAAGTAGTCATGTGAATTTGGTATTCGTTCGATATTTTGATGAGATGTATGTTGTCTTTCCTCTAGTGGTGTTATGTGAACGTCGACTACATGACACTTCACCATTGTTTGGGCCTAGAGAAAGGCATTGGGAAGTAATAATTAGATGATGGGTTGCTAGAGTGACAGAAGCTTAAACCCTAGTTTATGCGTTGCTTCGTAAGGGGCTGATTTGGATCCATATGTTTCATGCTATGGTTAGGTTTACATTAATACTTCTTTTGTAGTTGCGGATGCTTGCAATAGGGGTTAATCATAAGTGGGATGCTTGTCCAATAAAGGACAGCACCCAAGCACCGGTCCACCCACATACCAAATTATCAAAGTAGCGAACGCGAATCATGTGAGCGTGATGAAAACTAGCTTGACGATAATTCCCATGTGTCCTCGGGAGCGCTTTTCTCTATATAAGAGTTTGTCCAGACTTGTCCTGTGCTACAAAAAGGATTGGGCCATCTTGTTGCACCTTATTTACTTTCATTACTTATTACCTGTTACAAATTACCTTATCACAAAACTATCTATTACCGATAATTTCAGTGCTTGCAGAGAATACCTTACTGAAAACCGCTTGTCATTTCCTTCTTCTCCTTGTTGGGTTCGACACTCTAACTTATCAAAAGGACTATGATAGATCCCCTATACTTGTGGGTCATCACGCTCCCTCCCCCTCTTCAAAGTTTTTAAGAAGGCGGGTCCAATGGAATGGACTCCGGAGGCAGAGGTAGCACTGCAAGATTTGAAGAGGTACCTCTCCTCCACGCCAATACTAGTCGCACCCAAGCCACAAGAGCCATTGCTGCTATATCTAGCGGCATCGAATCAAGTGGTCAGTGCTGCGTTAGTAGCACAGAGGGAACTTGAAGAAGAAGCAGCAGTGGCAGCGGAACCATCGGATGATGGGCCAGAGCTCTCCCCGGCAGGGTCTGACGCCGGCAAGGCGGAACCCCCGGCAGGGCCCGGTCCCGCCAAGACAAAGTCTGCGCAGATGGGCGAAGTTGAACAGAAGAAGGTGGTGCAGCACCCAGTCTATTTTGTCAGTTCCCTCTTGCAGGGGGCTAGGTCAAGATATTCTGGTATGCAGAAGCTACTTTTCGGCCTCCTCATGGCCTCGAGAAAGCTGCGTCAGTATTTCCAAGTGCACGAGATCACCATCGTCACCCGCCTCCCTTTGCAACGAATCTTTCGCAACCCGGATGCGTCTAGGAGGATTGTGGAATGGGCATTAGAGCTGTCGAGATTTGGCCTCAAGTTTGAAAGTACTTCAACGATCAAGAACCGAGCCTTGGCAGAGTTCATAGTAGAATGGACTCCAATGCCCGACGAAGAAATTCAAGAGACCACCCTTCCTGGCAAGGAGACATGCCGCAATTGGATTATGTACTTTGATGGAGCTTTCTCGCTGCAAGGTGCTGGTGCCGGCGTGCTACTCGTCGCGCCCACTGGAGAGCGCCTCAAGTACGTAGTACAGATGCACTTTCCCCGGGAAAAATCAACGAACAACATGATAGAGTACGAGGGGTTGCTTGCCGGTGTCAGGATCACGACAGACCTCAGAATCAGGAAGCTCATCATCAGAGGTGATTCGCGGCTCGTCGTCAAGCAAGTTAACAAGGATTACCAAAGCTCGTTGATTGAGGCCGATGTGGATGAGGTGAGGAAGTTGGAGGAGCGTTTTGAAGGTCTGCAAGCAGAGCATGTTCCCCGAGCAGAGAACAACATTGCTGACAACTTGTCAAAGCGCGCTGCCCTCAAGTTGTCTGTGGAACCAGGTACCTTTGTGCTTCAATTAACCCAGCCGTCCGTTGAGCCGTCAGCAGGACAGAACAAAAGAAGAAAGGTGGGCCCCGACAAGTACTTTCTCGCTGAGCTCCCAGGAGCCGCTGGCAAGGACGTTGCTGGGTGCCCCAAGGTTGCCGAGGGGCAGCAACCTCCGGCAGGGCCCCAAGCCCTAGCCGTAGAGGCAGCTGCCCCTACGGCCGAAGATGAGCCTTTAGTCCTTGCCGTCGAGCCCCAGGCTCCAGCATGGGTGCAACACACCGTCCGTTTCCTCCAAACAAGGGAACTCCCTGAGGAACAGGAAGAAGCAGAGAAAGTAGCCCGTCGGTCCAACATGTACCAGTTTGTGGATGATGCCCTCTACAGAAGGAGACCGAACGGTGTGAAATTGAAGTGCGTTCCTCGGGAGGATGGACTGGAACTGTTGGCAGAGATACATGGAGGCATGTGTGGCTCCCACATAGGGTCAAGAGCCCTTGCTAGAAAAGCGTTCCGACAAGGTTTCTTCTGGCCCACCGCTCTCCAGGATGCAATTGCACTAGTAACCAAGTGTGAAGCATGCCAGTTCCATTCGAAGAAGCTTCATCAACCAGCTCAAGCTCTCCAGACAATCCCTCTCTCTTGGCCATTTTCGGTCTGGGGACTCGACATACTGGGCCCCTTTCCCCGTGCTGTCGGGGGCTTTGAGTACTTGTACGTCGCAATCGACAAGTTCACAAAGTGGCTGGAGGTGGAGCCGGTGAGGAAGGTGACAGCACAGTCAGCCGTCAAGTTCTTCAAGGGACTAGTCTGCCGTTTTGGTGTGCCGAACAGAGTCATCACGGACAACGACGCACAGTTCACGAGCCGCACCTTCATGCAATACATCCAAGACCTCGGTGACAAGGTTTTTTTTTGCTTCTGTTGCTCATCCCCCAAGCCGAGAGGGCGAACACAGAAGTGTTGCGAGGCCTCAAGACCAGAACTTTTGACAGGCTACACAAGTGCGGAAGGCGCTGGATTGATGAATTTCCAACGGTTCTTTGGTCAATCAGAACGACACCGAATCGAGCCACTGGCCAGACACCCTTTGCCCTGGTATATGGGGAAGAAGCAGTTCTCCCCACGGAACTCATATACGGGTCACCTCGAGTGCTCTCTTATGATGATCTTGAGCAAGAGCAGTTGCGCCAAGATGATGCGACGATCCTTGAGGAAGATCGTCTTCAGGCTGCTGTGCGAGCCGCATGCTACCAGCAAGCCTTGCGCTGCTATCATAGCCACAAGGTTCACGCCCGGAGCCTTGAGGAAGGCGGCCTTGTTCTTCGGCGAATCCAATCCGCCAAGGATTCAAACAAGTTGACGCCAAAGTGGGAAGGCCCTTATCGGGTAATACGAGTCACCAGGCCCGGCGCAGTCCGCCTGGAGACCGAAGATGGCATTCCGGTGAGCAATTCCTGGAATATCGAACATCTTCACAAGTTTTACCCCTAAGGCGCGGTTGCAGGGAGCCCTGGCAACCCCTTTTGCACTAGCCTTGCCGACAAGGCATGTAACCCAACGTACAGAGCCAGGCGCAGACCCTGTGTGCAGTCAGGGAGAGAAATCCCTTAGTACGTACAATTTCTTGTTGATTTGATAGGGGCAAAGGTGTCCCGTGTTTCGATGAGATGGTGGTTATCGTTTTGGACGAAGTCGACTTTGACGATCCGACTACGAACGTGTGAGGACATCGCGCCTTAGCAATCGCTAAACCAACTCTGAGAGGTTATTGACCACGCTAGAGCATGATCAACCTGACCACGAAGGTCTGTTTCCTGCAGGCAAACGAAGAACAAACAAGAAACTAAGATTGCAATCTGGATATTGCGAATATAAGAGGAAAGCTTTATTGATCAAGGTGGGGTTCTGTGACGCCTTGGTCTGGTCGTTGAACACAAACAAAGTACATGAAGTTGCAGCTATGGCGAATTTTTAATCTAAACAAAACCCCAAAGTCTAAACGGTGCCCTAAGGGCTATATATATGGAGGAAGAGGGGGAAATTTCGTGGCCCTTGGGGAAGGGGTCCGAAACCAACCCTATCTCTTGTTTCCCCACACATACGGACTCTAAAAACAACCTATACTTATGTATTTCGAAATTACATGGGCCTGGCCCAATAATAAGGTGATGCAACACCTAGAATAGCCTCTGGACAAAATTTATGAAGTGGCATCTTGTATATTTCGTCCAAGGCTTCATTCACTCCTTATGGTGGCTTCAAAGTCCTGAAATCATCATTTGTAACTCCGTTCTTGTTCCCCTTGCGCATGCCATCAACTCCATGCTTGTTCTTGCTCCAATGTTCATCCTTCTCCAAGTTAGGCCCTTCATTTGTAAGCAAAACAAATGTATCCAATTTAGGCAACATCATATTCTCATGAACATTAGAATCATTACCAAGAAATGGAAGTACCTGGTAATTTAATTGGCGTGCGCGAGCTCTAGTAATTGGTCCATTATATGTAACAGTAGGGGCTGTGGGTGTAACAGTGGTATTGATGTCCTCATCATCCTCTCCTTCTTGAAATGAAGTCGTCCTTGACGGAAGCTCATCTTCCTCACCCAAATAAGGCTTCAAATTTGCAATGTTAAAAGTGGGACTAACCCCAAAATCTGCAGGCAGCTCAAGTTTATATGCATTATCATTTATTTTCTCTAACACCTTAAAAGGACCATCAACACGTGGCATTAGCTTTGATTTGCGCAAATTAGGAAACCTATCCTTACACAAATGTAACCAAACAAGATCTCCAGGTGCAAAGACAACATGTTTTCTACCCTTATCTCCAACAAGTTTATATTTAGCATTCATACGCTCAATGTTTTCCTTAGTTAACTCATGCATTTTAAGATCAATTTAGCACGTTGTTTAGCATCAAAATTAACCTTCTCCGAAGATGGAAGATGCAACAAATCAATGGGTGCACGAGGTAGGAAACCATACACAATTTCAAAAGGGCACATCTTAGTAGTAGAATGCAATGAACGATTATAAGCAAATTCAATATGAGGCAAGCATTCTTCCCACATTTTCTTATTATTCTTCAAAACAGCCCTAAGCATAGTAGACAATGTTCTATTGACTACTTCAGTTTGTCCATCAGTTTCGGGGTGACAAGTAGTACTAAAAAGCAGTTTAGTCCCCAACTTAGCCCATAAACATCTCCAAAAGTGGCTAAGGAATTTAGTATCACGATCTGAAACAATAGTATTTGGCACACCATGCAAGTGAATAATTTCCCGAAAGAACAAATCAGCAACATTAACAACATCATCGCTTTTATGACATGGTATAAAGTGTGCCATTTTCGAGAATCTATCCACGACAACAAATATGCTATCCCTCCCCTTCTTTGTTCGAGGTAAACCTAAAACAAAGTCCATAGATATATCTTCCCAAGGAACACTAGGTACAGGCAAAGGCATATATAAACCATGAGGATTGAGTCGTGACTTAGCTTTTTGACATGTAGTGTAGCAAGCAACAAAACGCTCAACGTCCCGTCTAATCTTTGGCCAAAAGAAATGTGTAGCAAGTACGTCCTCCGTCTTCTTCACGCCAAAGTGTCCCATTAATCCTCCTCCATGCGCCTCCTCTAACAACAAAAGATGAACAAAGCTAGCAGGAATGCATAGCTTGTTAGCACGGAACACAAAGCCATCATTAATAACGAACTTGTTCCATGTTCTTCCTTCTTTACAATTATGCATTACATCTTTAAAATCAGCATCATGCAGACATTGATCTTTGATGGTCTCCAAACCAAATATTTTGAAGTCAAGTTGTGAAAGCATAGTACAACGATGAGACAAAGCATCATCAATAACATTTTCTTTACCCTTCTTGTGTTTAATGACATAAGGGAAATTCTTAATGAATTCAACCCATTTAGCATGTCTACGATTTAGTTTAGCTTGACTTTTAATATGTTTCAAAGATTCATGATCAGAATGTATAACAAATTCTTTGGGCCATAAGTAATGTTGCCATGTCTCTAAAGTCCGAACAAGAGCATATAATTCTTTATCATAAGTAGAATAGTTCAGACTAGGCCCACTCAATTTTTCAGAAAAGTATGCAACAGGTTTGCCATCTTGTAATAACACACCTCCTAATCCAATTCCACTAGCATCACATTCAAGCTCAAAAGTCTTATTAAAATTAGGAAGTTGGAGTAAAGGAGCATGTGTCAACTTATCTTTCAATACCGTGAAGGCTTCTTCCTGTGCGGTACCCCAAACAAAAGGCACATCCTTCTTTGTAAGCTCCTTGAGAGGTGCAGCAATGGTGCTAAAATCTCTCACAAAACGCCTATAGAAACCAGCGAGTCCAAGAAAATTCCTCACTTGTGTGACCGTTTTGGGCTGCGGCCAACTCTCAATAGCTTCAACCTTGGCTTTATCAACTTCAATTCCCTGTGGAGTAACAACATAGCCAAGAAAAGATACTCGGTTGGTGCAAAAGGAGCACTTCCCAAGGTTACCAAACAAACGTTCATCACGTAGAGCATTAAAAACAACACGTAAATGTTCCAAATGTTCTTCCAAAGATTTGCTATAAATCAGTATATCATCAAAATAGACTACCGCAAAACGTCCAATGAAAGCACGTAAAACTTCGTTCATTAGTCTCATGAAAGTACTAGGTGCATTAGTTAACCCAAAAGGCATGACTAACCACTCATATAATCCAAACTTAGTTTTAAATGCTGTTTTCCATTCATCTCCCAATTTCATACGAATTTGATGGTATCCACTACGCAAATCAACTTTGGAGAATATTGTAGAGCCACTCAATTCATCAAGCATATCATCTAGCCTAGGAATAGGATGACGATAACGAATAGTAATGTTATTAATGCCTCTACAATCAACACACATACGCGACGTACCATCCTTTTTAGGCACTAGTATAATAGGAACAACACAAGGACTAAGAGATTCACGTATATAACCTTTGTCGAGCAGCTCCTGTACTTGACACATAATCTCCTTCGTCTCCTCTGGATTGGTACGGTATGGTGCACGGTTGGGTAGTGATGCACCGGGAATTAAGTCAATTTGATGCTCAATCCCTCGAATAGGTGGTAATCTCGATGGCACGTCTTGTGGGAAGACGTCAGCGAACTCCTGCAAAATGTTAGTGATAGCTGGGGGCAAAGAGGAAGGCACGTCCTCGAATGAAAATAATGCCTCTTTGCACACAAAAGCATAGCAAACAGATTTGCTAAAATCTAGCTCATCAATATCAGATTTGGTGGCAAGTAAACATGCACTTTTCTATTTAATTTCAGAAGCAACACTAGATGGTTTATTATTAGGCTTCATTTGTTGCTCAAATTATTTTGCCACAATCTGATTTTCACTCTTATTTTCTCCTGTTTTGCTTTATTAGCTCTATGAATATCATCTTTCAAAATGGAATCAGGAGTCATAGGAAGCAAAGTAATATTCGTATCCTTATGAACAAGAGTATACTAATTGTTTCTACCATGGTGTACAGAATTTTTTATCAAATTGCCATGGTCTACCAAGTAATAAGGAACATGCTTGCATAGGTACCACATCACAATCAACATAATCAGCATATGTAGAGATACTAAAATGCACCCGAACAATACGTGTTACCTTAACCTTGCCGCTGTTGTTGAACCATTGGATGTAGTAAGGATGTGGATGTGGTATTGTGGTGAGAGATAGCTTCTCCACCATCTCCATGCTAGCCAAGTTGTTGCAGCTCCCTCCATCTATGATGACGCGAACAGAACGTTCCTTCACAACTCCCTTTGTATGGAACAAATTATGCCTCTGATTTTGCTCAGCTTGCGTGACCTGCACACTCAAAACACGTTGAGCAACTAAACATTCATACCTGTCAGCATCTTCAGCAGCCATGTATTGCGTCTCATGATCAGAATCATCGCCACCGTGTTCTTCATGTGTAATAAGAGCCAAAGTCTCCTCATCATAGTCACTAGCGGACTCATACCCACCATCCTCAGTAGCAATCATCACACGCTTAGATGGGCATTCTCTCGCATAATGACCTCCACCCTTGCAACGTCGACAAATAATATCATGTGTTTGCCCTGTTGATGCCATGGATGAAGAAGAGCTCTTTGCAGGCCCAGAAGGTGTGCTCTTGGCAGATAGTGGTGATTGTGCCTGCTTTATTGTATCACGGTTGGAGGTGGCAGCTGACGGAGGTGCCGGTGTAGCAGAACGTGTGGAAGTAGATGATGCACGTGGTGTCCATGATGAGGGTCGACCTGCAAAAAAGTTAGTTCGCGCCAATGCCTGTCGATCCTGCACTTCACGTTCAGCTTTACAAGAAAGATGGAATAAACGAGTGATATTATTATAATCCTTATAGTCTAGAATGGTCTGAATCTCTCTATTTAATCCACCCAGAAAACATGCAAGCATAGCTTCATTCTCCTCAACAATACCACATCTAATCAAGCCAGTTTGTAATTCCTGATAATATTCTTCTACCGAATTTTTTCCTTGTCTTAAGCGCTTCAGTTTTTGAAGTAATTCACGTTGATAATATGGTGGAACCCAACGAGTACGCATAGCAGTTTTCAAAGCAGCCCAAGTAGCTGGAACAGGATATAATCTACAATGTTCAGACCACCAAACACATGCAAAGCTAGTGAAAGCACAAACAGCAGCAGGTACACGTCTCTCCTCAGGATATTGTAAACATGTAAATCGTTCTTCAGTTTCTAACTCCCAAGTAAGATATATGTCAGGAACATATCTACCCTCAAATGGTGGAATATTCAATTTCAGTTTAGGGAGATGGTCATGATCTCGTACCTAAGGGGGAGCCCTAACATTGCCATTATTTGCATGTGGACGACCTGGTGGTTGTGGTGTTGGTGGTTGCACATAGTTCTGATGTTGATCAACCTCATCCTCGTAATCTCCCACATAATCATCCTCCTCCACATCAGCAACAGGAGCCACAGAAGTATCAACAGTAGCACCAGCAGCTTGGCCAGGCTGAAGAGGGACATGGCTCGCTCGGCGGAGGGCTGTTTCGCGACTTGGAGGCAGTCGTTGTTGTTGTAGAGGTGCGTTTGGTGCAGCCGGTGGTGGTGGTGGAAGACGCGCGAGCAATTCATTAAACTTGTTATAGAGCTTTGTTTCGAACGCCTTCTCAATGCCATCTATCTTCTCCATGGCCTCTTCAAATCTGTTTAGCACATCTTCCACCTGTCCACTCATCATTTGCTGAAGTTTATCATGTAACTCTTTGTTTGTCATGTCCTCCCAGTCAGTCTCGTCGACTTGTGATCCTGTCATGGTTAGCAGCAATAGAAACACACAAGAATATGATTCTACAGACTACTAGGAAGTGGTGGTGGTGGTGTGGTGGACAGTCACAAATCCGTCAAGCAAATCTCAAATTCTTACCAGTTCTTACCCAGCAGCAGGCGGTGATCGGCAACCGTCATAGTCAAAACTCTCAAAGCTTTGATAGAGCGATTACCAGGGTGTCGGTGTACTAAAGTAGGGGTACCTTAGTACCCCAGACTTGTGCACGGGCAGTCGTAGCACCCTGCGGCAAGGCCCGCCCCGGAAGCGCCAAGAGAAGACCAAGCATTCAAGACAAGGCCCCCGGCAAGAGGAGCTTGCCGGGCCAAGAAGACAAGGCCCCCGGCAAGAGGAGCTTGCCGGGCCAGGAAGACAAGACCCCGGCAAGAGGAGCTTGCCGGGACGACTGAGCCCATGTAAGGCCATCCAAGAACAAAGTATAACGAGACAGAAGATCGAGCCCCCGACAAGAGGAGCTTGTCGGGAAGGCCGAACCCAGGCACCACAAGAGAAGCCCGCCGTGGCGCGCCAAGCGCCCCGGCAAGGCCTGATAGCTGGCACGCTATCAGGCACAGGAAGACGACCCCCGCGGCAAGCCACTTGCCGCGGCAAGATCGCCACCTCAAGACTGCGCTCCAGCTCGCCCGCCCACGCGTCGCTCCGGGGCTTCCCCCGAGGGCACGTGGCGAGGCACCGCGCAGCCTGGGGCATGCGGCGGCATGCAGCCGCCATCGTGGCGAACGGTGGCGCACCTAACGGTCCGCCTCGGTGCTGTCCGGGCGACCATGACGGGCATTTAATGCCCTTGTCCCCTACCGTCAGAAGTAGGTATGATAACACTGTGCCGCACTGTAGCACCATCGTTCCCGCACTATTACAACTACCACCCCTTTTACACTTTTACCCCTTTCTCTTACGTTGACACCTGTCGGTGACCCCTTTGCGCTATAAAAGGAGGCCCGTGTGCAACGTAGAAGGGGTTCCGGGGTTTCGGAGAATCGGCATCCAGACAGCCATACGCTCGGTGCAGCTAGCTCTCCAAGCTCCCGAGCTCCCCAGTTCAATACAACTAAGCAGGAGTAGGGTTTTACGCGTCCATCGCGGCCCGAACCTGGGTAAACCGCCCGTGTGTCCGCCTCGATCTGCTCTCTGCGCTCCCTCCGCCCCCCTCGCCGGACAACGAAAGGGGCTCCGGCCCCATAGGTGCTCGCGGGGGGACGCCCGTCCGCCCCGACATCTTTGGCGCGCCAGGTAGGGGGTGCGTCGAGGTTGTGCGGATCTGATTCAGGCGAACACTGGTAAGCTCAGGTATGAACAGGTACCTTTCCGCCCCGCTCCGCGGGGCGGAGGCATTCCTCCCTACGGAATCGTGCACGGCCCTCCTCGAGTACCCACTCACGCAGAGTTCGGGCAAGAAGCAGCTGCTCCTTGAGGAGGACCGCCTCCCGGCCGCTGGGCGAGCCGATCGCTTCCAGCGAACCCTGCGCCGCTCCTGTAGCCGCAGCGGTTAGCGCCGGAGGCCGCAAAAAAGGCGACCTCGTTCTTCGGCGCGCTTCGTCCGCCAAGATCCAAACGAGTCGACGCCGACCGTGGGAGGAGTTTCGCCAGCGCGGTTGCCGGAACCCGTTCCGTCAACCAACCTCCCTGCCCAAGTCTTGCCGCAGTTGCATGTGATCCTTGGCGCAGGGGGCGGGCGCAGACCCCGCACATCAGTGAAAGCTCCTATGCTTTGCGCTTTTTGCCTTCTACATGCTCCTCTTCGTTATTTGCATGTATTATTTGGCATCCTGCGTAGCACGCATGTCCAGTGAGCATCAGCACGCCGAAAGGCCATGTGCTTGCTTCCCTCTTTATTTTCCTCGCCTCTTAGACAGAGGGAGCGTTCCTCGCGCACAAAGTTTGCCGGGGGAAGGAGATGGGAGAGGGACCAAGTGCTGGAACCAAGTGCTGTCCGAGAAAAAGAAGCCTCGTCGAGGGACGAGCGTTATGCATAAGCTAAGTTATTAGAATTTGAGCAGTTCAGATTCTTAATTTTCGGTTGTCTTCCTTGAACAGTCACACTTTGTATGGAAAACCTGTGCGCGGAGGAACCTACCCGCGGCTAGCCGCACCCTCACCTTGTTTCGAGTACGCTCAACGATTCAAGCGAGCTGCGATGAGCGTCGCGCCCTTGTTTCGTTTCCGAGCTCACTCAACAAGCGGAGCGCGATTGCGACTGGCTGCGGCGAGGTTGCTTCCCGGTGAGGCCTTGGCCAGCAGGCTGCTATAAGCCCAAGGGCTCCTTGCCGGGAAGTTCGCCGGGAGCGTAGGGCGAAAAACGTACAAAGTAAAGGGCCAGGACAAGGAAGATAACAATGCACTGATTGGTTCAGCTAAGGTAGAAACCTTACGTAACTTGTCACAGTGACTAATGAGCTCATAACGCCGTGTGCAGCTACAAAAAGAGATAAGATAAAGGGGGCCTAGTCTACGCGGTCGCCCTCGATCCTGGAAATCTTGCCCACTCTGGCGATGATGTCGGCGACCTGCTCCTTCAGCGCCTCCATGTCAGCGTCGGCCGGCAGGCTGCGAAGAACGTTGATGAGATTTATACCGGGGTTGCGGTATACAATCTTCGTCAGCACACGCTCCAAGGTTCCCGCGCAGGCCCGGCGCGTCTCCTCGGCCAGTTGCGCGGGGATCTTCTTCCGAAGATCCGCAAGAGCCGGCGCGACCCCTCTGAAGAAGAGGCTGAGCTTGGCGCTGTGAGGGAGGTCCGGGTCCGGAGAGTAGATGAGGTGTTCCAACTTCAACGCCAGCAACTCCTGGTCGATGTTGGATGCAGAAGACACCAGGTCCTCGGTCCACACCGCGACGGTCCGACGGAAGTCTTCGGCCGCAGTGTTGGCGCTCTCCGCCAAGCTTCGCTCCTTGCGGAGCCCCTCCTCCAGCGCGGAGACTTTCAGCTCCAGGGCCTCGATGGAGTCCTTGGCGGCCTTCAGCTCGCCGCCCTGCTTGGAGAGACGCGCCTGGAGTTCGGAGTTGGCGTGGGCGTCCTTCTCCCGCTCCGCATTGAGCGCGCCGACCCTCTCCGCGCTCGCCTTCAACGACTCCTCCAGCTGCGTGACCTTGGCGGCAAGCTCCTCCCTGGCGGCCTCCGCGGCAGCCGCGGCGGCTTTCGCCCCTTTCAGCTCCTCGCCAAGGGCCCGCTCCCGAGCGGCAAGTTCCTCCTTGTGGGAGTTGAGATTGGCCTGCAGCTGGGCAAGCGCTCCCTCTCGCCGGGACAGCTCCTCCCCGGCGAGCCGCTGCTGCTCTTCGGCGTCGGCCTTCTGCAGCACCCACTCCTGGTACTCCCCGGCGAGCCTCTCGCGCTCCTCCGCCACGCCGCGGAGGGCAGCTTGGTTGGCGGCGCGGAGCTCCGTCGCACGCTTCTCCATCTCGACGGCGGCCTCCGCAGCGAGGGCCTCCCGGGAAGCAAGCTTCGCCTGCCGAGCCCGGTAAAGGGCCAGGAGCCGGCAAAGCAGCTTCTCCTCCTCGGGCTCTTCGGCCCCGCCGGGCGCCTCGACAATCTTCAGGCCCGCGGAGGCGAGGACCTCCCCATCAAGGGCCTCGCCCTCCGCGGGGGCCCGCGCAGAAGAGCCCCATGGCACCTGGATGAAGATGCCATTGGGGGCTTCAAGGTAATGGCCCGCCCGCTCCTTTTCGGCGGGGGGATCGGCGCCCGGCGCAGCACCTGATGCTCCTGCTGCCTCCGGGTCGGCAGTGCGACCGCCGTCCCCCTCCCCGGCCGTTGCGGCCGACGCTGGGGCGGTCTCCTGCGCGGATGACTCGGCAGCTTCCGCCGCGTCCTCGGCGACAGGGGTGTCGCCGCTGCCGCCGCACGCGCCCTCCTCCCCCTCGATGATGATGACCTCCGTCTCCATCTGCTCGGGGGGAGGGGAATCTAGAAGAAGGAGAACAGAGAGCAAAAGAAATTCAAGCAAACATCCAAAAGGAAAAGACGAACCCAAGATGACTAAGTCACAGAGCTTACCTTGGCAGACGTCATCAGCGGCGGGTTCCCTCGCCGGGGAGCTCTGCCTTGGCGGGGTCACCACCCTCGCCGGGCTACCCCCCCTGGCGGGGTACTCGCCCTCGGCGGAGTGCTCGCCCTTGGCGGGGTGCTCCCCTTTACCGGAGAACTCGGCCTTGGCGGGGACGGCGGGGTCCGCGGCTCCTCGGGGGCGGCTTCTGGCCGCTCCTGCGGCTGCGGCTCCACCTCTGCACGAGACAATATTATCAAGATACCAGCGCGGGGACGATCCCTCAAACGCGCCCGACAGGCGAAAGTACGGGACCCAGACTTACGCTGGGGGCCGCGCTGGGGGCTACGCAGAGGGCCGCCCCTCGGAGCAGCGCTCGGATCCGGCGGGCTGGGCTCCGGCACGCCCCCAGTTGCCGCGGTGGGCGAGCCGCCCACAACCTCGACCGCGGGCGCCTTGGCTTTCTTCGCCGCTCGCTCCGCCAAGGTCCTGAAGTTAAGACAAGAAACAAGATCAGAGCCTGCGACAGTCAAGGCCAAGTCCATGAAGATGCGAAACCTCAAAAGCTCTTACTCCCGTTCGTCCTCGTCGTCGTCGTCGCTCAGGGCGGAGAAATCAAACTCCACCTGACGCGCGGCCACGCGGGGAGCGGGCAGCGGGGTCTCCCTCGGACGCTTGGCGGTCCCGACGGTTGCCGGGGCCCGGGGAGCGGGCGGAGCCGCCGCTCCATCCTCCAAGGGCTCCTTTCCGTGCGGCGCTGCCTCACGGGGCGCCCCTGACGTAGCTGACGCGCCGGGCGCCCTCGTCGCAACCTGGCTCCCCCGGGAGGCTCGTGCCGCTTGGCGGGGTGGTTGTTGCCGGGAGGCCGGCGCCTTTGCCCCCATCGCCGTCCTGCGGAGACGCTTCGCTGGAGAGCGCCGGGGGCTTACACGGGACGAAGAGGTCTCCGACGCTGAGGGAAGGTCATCGGCGTAGAGCTCCAAGGATCCGTCGGAGTCGTCGTCACCACCGTCCTCCTCCTCCACCCCGGCGAGCCCGCTCGACCCAGCGTCCTGCGCTGTGGCTCCTTGTCCTCCAGCGGTGGTGGCCCTCGCCGCGGCCTCAATCAAGATCCCCTGGATCCCGGAGTGCCTCAGAGAGGGAACCCCGGCGAGCTCGTCGGGGGGCAGCTTCAGCAGTTCGCAGATCTCCGCCACCTCCGCTTGGCGGGACGCCTCCGCGGCCTCCGCCTCTTCGGGCGAGAAGCCGAACTCCCCGGCCGCTGCGGCTGCGGTGGCCTCTTCAGCCCAAGAAGCTATGCATGCTGCCTCTCGCGCGGTGGTGTCCCGCGTCAGCCCCTGGGCCTCGTCCTTCTTCTTCGCCACCTCCGCCAGGTTGTCGAAGAAATTCAAGATGACGTCTGGCCTGGGCGGAATCCACGTGCGGTCGACGCCGTGCGAGTCGCACGCGGGCATCATGGCGCGAAGGGAATCCCGGGCCGAGCTGTTGCAAAGAGGCACAACTCCCCGGGGCTCCCTGAACCACTCTGGGTGGGCCGGGTCATGCTTGAATAGCTCCCGGACCATCCCCTTCAGCTCCACCGACGTGAAGTTGAAGTTGAGCCCGGGGCGCAGCCTCATTATGTCCGCCGCGTTGCTATACTCCCAGGCTGGCCTCTTCCTATCTTGAAGAGGGGCGATGCGGCGGCGGAGGAAGTCTGCGCCCACCTCTCCGACGGACAGCCTCGCTGTCCGAAGACGGAGAATCCTGATGAGGGCGGCGTTGAGCTTGCCGTCGTCCGAATCCAGCTCGCTCCAATCCTTGCCGCGCATGACAGGTGTTGTGCGCGGCGCGGTGAAAGATTGCGGCTGGTCCTCGACGACCCAGCACCAGTCGGCGCGCCACTCCTCCCATTTGCCGCGGAGCTCCCCCGGCAAGTAGGAATCCTTCTTGTTCAGGCGGAAGACCCAAGATATCCCTCCAGCGAGGGGGGCGCCGGCCTCTACTCTAGGGATGAAGAAGTGCCTAAAAAGCGCGACGTTTGGATACACCCCAATATAGTTTTCGCACATATGCGCGAAAACCGCCATCGTGAGGACGGCGTTGGGAGTGAAGTCAAGAAGATGGAGGCCGAAGGTGTTCATTATGTCGCAGAAGAAATCAGAAAAAGGAGGGCAAAGACCGCAGTGGAAGAAGGCTGCGAAGAAATAATACCCGCCGGGGTAGTTGCCCTTGGCGGCGGCCGGATAGGCTCGGGTGCGGGGATGCGCCTTGGTCTCCTCGGCCCAGAACAAGTAGTACTTGTTCCAGAGCTCCCGCGCGCCGAGCTTCGGCGCGAAGACGAGGTTCTGCTTCCGCAGCAAGGTGAGCATCGCCGCGTGCTCCGATTTCTCCTTCTTGGTCTTCTCCGCCCTCGCCTTCTCAGTCTTCGGGGCCATGGCGGAGGCGGCGAGGGAAGGGAGACGAAGAATCCGGTAGCTCCGCAAGTGCGCGCGAGCGGCGGAGGAAAAATGGAGGCGGAGCGCAGATGGGATCTCTGGAGAAGGGAGAGGACGCAGTAAGGGCGAAGGAGGGGAACCGCTCCCGCTTCCTCTGCCTTATATGGGGAAGGGGCGGACACTCCATTCTCGCCATCGAGAAATCATGCGCGACGTGACGCGCGCCTGTGCGGTTCAGCCCCGCACACGCCACCCACGTCACGCTCACCCCGCACGCCCCGCCCCCACGACGCCGCGGTAAAGCGCGCGCCGCCTGGGGAAGGCGCGGCGGATGCGGAGTTAAGGAGCAGCGCGACCAAGGCCATGCGTGCCCGTGCACCGTTAGGGCCTGGCCCAACAACGCTCGGCACCATGTGTGGCCCAGGCCCGGGGGCTCCTGTCGGTGTACTAAAGTAGGGGTACCTTAGTACCCCAGACTTGTGCACGGGCAGTCGTAGCACCCTGCGGCAAGGCCCGCCCCGGAAGCGCCAAGAGAAGACCAATCATTCAAGACAAGGCCCCCGGCAAGAGGAGCTTGCCGGGCCAAGAAGACAAGGCCCCCGGCAAGAGGAGCTTGCCGGGCCAGGAAGACAAGACCCCGGCAAGAGGAGCTTGCCGGGACGACTGAGCCCATGTAAGGCCATCCAAGAACAAAGTATAACGAGACAGAAGATCGAGCCCCCGACAAGAGGAGCTTGTCGGGAAGGCCGAACCCAGGCACCACAAGAGAAGCCCGCCGTGGCGCGCCAAGCGCCCCGGCAAGGCCTGATAGCTGGCACGCTATCAGGCACAGGAAGACGACCCCCGCGGCAAGCCACTTGCCGCGGCAAGATCGCCACCTCAAGACTGCGCTCCAGCTCGCCCGCCCACGCGTCGCTCCGGGGCTTCCCCCGAGGGCACGTGGCGAGGCACCGCGCAGCCTGGGGCATGCGGCGGCATGCAGCCGCCATCGTGGCGAACGGTGGCGCACCTAACGGTCCGCCTCGGTGCTGTCCGGGCGACCGTGACGGGCATTTAATGCCCTTGTCCCCTACCGTCAGAAGTAGGTATGATAACACTGTGCCGCACTGTAGCACCATCGTTCCCGCACTATTACAACTACCACCCCTTTTACACTTTTACCCCTTTCTCTTACGTTGACACCTGTCGGTGACCCCTTTGCGCTATAAAAGGAGGCCCGTGTGCAACGTAGAAGGGGTTCCGGGGTTTCGGAGAATCGGCATCCAGACAGCCATACGCTCGGTGCAGCTAGCTCTCCAAGCTCCCGAGCTCCCCAGTTCAATACAACTAAGCAGGAGTAGGGTTTTACGCGTCCATCGCGGCCCGAACCTGGGTAAACCGCCCGTGTGTCCGCCTCGATCTGCTCTCTGCGCTCCCTCCGCCCCCCTCGCCGGACAACGAAAGGGGCTCCGGCCCCATAGGTGCTCGCGGGGGGACGCCCGTCCGCCCCGACACAGGGAGAGTCAAACGCACGATGTAGATGTATGTGGAGCTAGGAAGGCTTATAATATGGTAGCAAAAAGGGTCAGCAATAATCAATTCAGAGATGCAAAGTTGAATAAACGCTCAACGAGGGCACTGTGCTGGTCCTAGGCTAGACCATACTAGAGACGCGAGACTAGAACACTAACAAAATCACGGCGCTGCACGTAAACAAGGGAGGAGCACACTCTGAATTTTTTTTCTTTTTTTTTCACTTTTTTTGCACTTTTTTTCTCTTTTTTTTGCTCCCAACAATTTTTTTTCGAAAAAGTCTACAAATGTCCTAAAGACTGCCTAGCCAAAATTTTCCAGACTTAGTTTTTTTTAGTTTGGAACTATTTTTCTACTGCGGCTAGCACGGATGTTGGGGAGTCCTTTTCTGTCACGACTCGGAGTATGGCGTGATCTGGAAATCCAAAATAGAGTAACAAAATACTGGACTCGGAATAGGACTGGTGGCGGAGATGAATCTGGTGGAACTCGGACTGGTGGCGGAGATGAATCTGGTGGAACTCGGATTGGCGTGATGGCGGCGGATATGTGGTGGCGTATATGGACTCGGATTGGCGGTGAATATGTGGTGGTGGTCTATGGCAGCAGTGATGATGATGATGCGGTGGTGATATATGGCAGCAACGACGTGACAACCTGTGAACAGAACTCGAAGCTCTAAAGGACTAGACACTAAGACCAGCAACTTGACACGACGATGCAACCGCAAAATTCAACAAAGCAAATACAGAAAAGATTATGCAAAGGCTCAGATTGGTTCAGATAAGATGAACTAACCCTATTTTTTTGGCTTTTTCGTGGACTATAGGTATGAAGAACAGACTCGATCTAAACTACGAAAAACTGTAAAATCTCACCGAGCAACCTGCAAATCTGATACCACTTGATAGGGGCAAAGGTGTCCCGTCTTTCGATGAGATGGTGGTTATCGTTTCGGACGAAGTCGACTTTGACGATCCGACTATGAACGTGCGAGGACGTCGCGCCTTAGCAATCTCTAAACCAACTCTGAGAGGTTATTGACCACGCCGGAGCACGATCAACCTAACCACGAAGGTCTGTTTCCTGCAGGCAAACGAAGAACAAGCAAGAAACTAAGATTGCAATCTGTATATTGCGAATATAAGTGGAAAGCTTTATTGATCAAGGTGGGGTTCTGTGACGCCTTGGTCTGGTCGTTGAGCACAAATGAAGTACGCGAAGTTGCAGCTATGGCAAACTTTTAATCTAAACAAAACCCCAAAGTCTAAACGGTGCCCTAAGGGCTGTATATATGGAGGAAGAGGGGGAAATTTCGTGGCCCTTGGGGAAGGGGTCTGAAACCAACCCTATCTCTTGTTTCCCCACACATACGGACTCTAAAAACAGCCTATAATTATGTATTTCAAAATTACATGGGCCTGGCCCAATAATAAGGTGACGCATCACCTAGAATAGCCCCTGGACGAAATTTATGAAGTGGCATCTTGTATATTTCGTCCAAGGCTTCATTCACTCCTTATGGTGGCTTCAAAGTCCTGAAATCATCACTCGTAACTCCGTTCTTGTTCCCCTTGCGCATGCCATCAACTCCATGCTTGTTCTTGCTCCAATGTTCATCCTTCTCCAAGCTAGGCCATTCATTTGTAAACAAAACAAATGTATCCAATTTAGGGAGCATCATATTCTCATGAACATTAGAATCATTACCAAGACACGAAAGTACCTGGTAATTTAATTGGCGTGCGCGAGCTCTAGTAATTGGTCCATTATATGTAACAGTAGGGGCTGTGGGTGTAACAATGGTATTGATGTCCTCATCATGATTTCCATGTTTATGTGTATATGCATATGCATGCTTGTCCAGGATATCGTACTGCTTTTTGATTCCAACAAATGTTAGAGGACCGCCAAGGTTCCTTGCTCTTGCCCTCTCTTCTTTCCAGCTCCGGCAAGGACGCTCGATCCCGCCAAGGACCCGGATGCGGCAAGAAGTGGAGAAGATCGCCGGCACGGCGACCCCCGGCAAACCAAACATATAAAGCTTACCTCTTGCCCATCCATGTTCGCAACATGCAACTTGTGTGTTAGAAAACCTCGCCACTCTCTTTTGAAAAACTCGGGTGCTCCCATTCCCGGCCCGAACGCTGCTTTGGTCGGAGTGGTTGTAGTAGCCCTTGCTAAAAGGAGATGGGCGGGGGGCTGGTGTCGGTGTCAAAACCGGCAGATCTCGGGTAGGGGGTCCCGAACTGTGCGTCTAGGATCGATGGTAATTGAAGACTGGGGACACGATGTTTACCCAGGTTCGGGCCCTCTCTATGGAGGTAATACCCTACTTCCTGCTTGATTGATCTTGATGAATATGAGTATTACAAGAGTTGATCTACCACGAGATTGTAATGGCTAAACCCTAGAAGTCTAGCCTATGTGAATATGGTAATGAGTATCCCCTTTCCGGACTAACCCCTCCGATTTATATAGACACCGGGGGGATCTATGGTTTACATGGAGTCGGTTACATAAGAAGGAATCTTCATAGTTGGTCGCCAAGCTTGCCCTCCACGCCAAGTAGAGTCCAATCCCGACACGGTGCAGTCTTCGGCCTTCATGTCTTCACAGCCCATCAGTCCGGCCCATGGATAACAGGCCGGATGCCCGAGGACCCCTTAGTCCAGGACTCCCTCAGTAGCCCCTGAGGTGCTTGGCACACATATTTTCTTCGGCATTGCAAGGCGGGTTCCCCCTTCAATGATCTCCAAGTAATGTATTTGGTCATTGATCCAATGTCGCATCGTTGGCTTATGCATGTTAAATAAGCTTCGTCCTCCACGTGTCGAGCGAATGTGGGAAGTCAGGGTATTTTTGTGAATAATACCCCATCCACGCGAGGAAGAGCGCCTATTTAAAGAGATTGGATCCTAGATCCATTTAGCGCTACGTAGAAGAAATCCCCAAAGATTGCTTAGGAGAAACCATTCCAGCATGGCTAGTGTCCCCAGCTCCTCCGCTCGTCCCGGCCCAGAGAAAGGCGAGTGGGAGAGGTGTTCTGTGTCTCATAGCCAATTGACGAAGTTGCAAAGGGATTCCTTCCCCATGCAGATCTAGTCCCTGTTCGAATGGGGCTAGCTTCCTTCAATGAGGGGACTCAGGCAGAGGACTTCCCCAATTCGTCCAGGGGAGAGCGAGTGTGTTTTGTCCCCTACCTACTAAGAGGCGTTGGATTTCCAATCCATCGGTTCCTCCGAGGGCTTCTGGAGTACTACGGCCTCCAGCTGCACAACATCACTCCGGCCTCTATTCTGCAGATTGCGGGTTACGTCGCTTTATGCGAACTATTCCTGGGCGTCGAGGCTCATTTTGAGTTGTGGAGGAAGTTGTTCTGTTTCGTCCCGCGCAATCACGAAGGGTCAATATTTGAAGTGGGCGGAGCCGAAGTATGGCGCGTCGCCGATACCGGATATCCATCCGGCACACCAAGGAAGGCACCTAATGAATGGACCTCCGAATGGTTCTATATATAGGATGTTGCGCTTCACGACCTGGTTCGAAAGGGTCTTCCTGAATTTGCGAGCGTCCCGCTGAAGAAACGCCACAGTTGGCATCCCCGGAGCCTTGAAGAGGAAGACGACGCGGAGGTTCGTCAGCTGATGAGCAAGATAAAAGAGCTCGCTCAGTCCGGACTCACAATAATCGAGGTTATGGGAATCTCCATAGCGTGAGGGGTTCAGCCGCTCCAATACAGAGGGCTTCCAATGTGGCACTACAATGGGGAGGATGACGCATCTCGCTGCGGCCGGAAAGGTCCGGATACCCCTGCCGCTTTGGCTAAGATATTAGCCGAACTGTTCAAAGGGGAGGAAAAGGAATTTCTTCGCATCAAACTCAGAGACAGGTACTCTATGTATAACCCTCCCAGTTGGGTAAGGCCCGACCCCTCTGTTTTTACTCCTTCCATCTCCAAATTTCCTTTGATAAATTTCTAGTTTGTTTGCTTATGACAGCACTGGAGAAAGGTCACCGAGGGATTTCATAGTCCCGCCCCGCAGCCGGAGGACCACAACCGGGAGCTTGATCCCGGGTTTGAAGAGGATCCGGATATATTTGTGGTGCTCGCGGAGGGGGTGTTTCATCAGACGAGCTATGACGACACAGAAGTGGCCATCATCGCTGACTACCCTGGTCTTCTTCCTGCTTCACAGGTAAGTAATCAAGAAACACCTTCTATGAAAGGGTGCTCTTACTCTGCCTCACCCACCGCATTGTCGTGCGTTCTACAGGGGAGGCGTTTGACGATACCGAGGAAATCGGTTCCCGCGCCGGGCAGGCCTTTGAAGAGGAGGGCCGGTGAAGGCACCGCCGGCCGCGCTCCCAACAACCAAGATGTAGATCCAGTCGGGGAGACGGGGGCCGATGTAGGAACAAAGCTGGGCTGCTCTTCGGCCGAGGGTTCGGACAATATGTCTGTTACCAACTGGGAAGTAGAGAGCGCCATGAATCATCGGTGATGCAGGGTTATTTTACGAGACCGGAAGTTCTCGGACAAGGCATTTAATGCCTTAAACTCGGGTGACGCATACATCCGAGCTGCTCGAGACGGGCTGAGAAAAGCCACGAGGCAATATCTGATAGATGTGCAGGTAAGTTTTCTTTGTCAAAAAAGGATAGCCGTATACCCATAACCCCCAAGACTGAAAGCAGTTGGCACAACTGATTTAAGGATTGTTGAACAACCAGGTCCTCGCAGAGAAGAATAGTCTGCTAGCCCAAGAGCTGGAGCAGTGTCGGGCGCAGCTAAAAGCTGCTACCACCGAACTGGGAGACTTGAAGAAGTCGTCCTCTGGTATTATTCCCTTCCATCAAGGAACAATAATTGTGTACCCACTGCGCTAATGTTGCTGCTGATTTCGCATAATAGGGCCGTCTGATCAGAGAAGCTAAAGGTCGCCCAAGAGGGAGAAAAAGAGGCGAAAAGGCAATGCGCCACAGGCGAGCGTGTGCTGACCCGCGTCAGAGATGAGAAAAACAAGCTACAGGATTCCAACACTGCATTGGGTGAAGAGTTGAAAGATGTCCGAGCCCAGCTAGCCGCTTCTGTGAAGGAGAACAAAAAACTGCGGGGCGGTATCTTCAGTATGTGTCTGAACTATTTGTGGATTTGCTGAGATAAATGGGACTGATATAGTCGTTTTTGCAGGTGTACTGACGGGACGTCCTGAAGAGGAGGTGTCCGGATCATCGAGTGATCTGCTGCAGAGGCTGCCACAGGTGCACGAGCATGCTCGGCTAGCCATGCAGAGCGTGGCTAAGGCCTTATGGCCGTCCGACTCCCCTCCAGGAAGTATGGAGGAGCTTATAGAGCTGTTCAAGGGAGCACGGCGGCGTATCCGACTATGGAAGATATCGGCCTACTGAGAGGGTGTGCGGGAAGCCTAGGCCATGGTGAAAACGCGACATACCAACCTGGACCCGAATCACATGGCCAGGGTTGGACCACTAGGGTCAAATGGGGAGGAAATTCCCGTTAGTTTATCATATGACCAAGTAGAGGTGGCCGCCAAATATTCCCAACAGGATTGTAAGTTAGACCGCCTGTTGGATGGTATAGAGAGGGAAGTGTTTGAGTCCAAGTGACTATGTATTTTCCTTGCCCTGTGTAATTCTAGCTGAATTGTATAGCATTTGTCATGGCGGACCTTTTCGCTTTAACCTCCGGACTCAAGGGTGCGGAGTGTTTCCAGATACCCTCACGGCCGAATAGGCTGGGGCATGCCTGGAAAACTAGGCATAGGGGTCACAATTTCTTGAACAGACAAGTTGTATTTTGCTAGTTATGTTATATTACATTTGAGTCATAAGAAACATCTTCCAGAGAGAATAGTTCTTTTAAGGGTTCCTTTCCCTGGGTGTGCATGTATTAATGTACATGTCCGAGTTGTGGTGGAAAAAATCACCATTTTTGTAACTTCTGGGGGTTACCAATGGAGTAACTGAAAAACGTCTTTAATTCACTGACCGAATATTCCCTTAAGAATGCTAGCTTTCGGCTTCACCCAGTCTGAGGTACACATCCGGATGACCCGACAGTAACAATCGCAGAGGTGCTCCCTTTATGCCCTAGCCAAACTAATGGGAACATAGGGCATAAGCACAGGAGCTAGGCAACCCAGCTTGGCCAAAAGTTAAGTCATATCGATGCATATAGTGGCAAAGAAAAGGTACATATGGAAAACTCATATGTCGAGAGCTTGATGCTCGAAGAGTAATGATAAAAAGCTTCTGTCTAAGAAGCCCCTAGGTATAATGGACATACATATTTGAAATATGTATGTGTTAGCGGTGTGCAGTCTAGCCGTACTGGAACTTTAAAGTGAAGAGGAAAAAGGTAATCGGAAAAAGAGAGAAAAATAATGGAAACTACACGGGAGAAGGAGACGAACAAGGAGTTCGACGCTAGGCATAGAATCTTCTGAGTCTGGCCGCGTTCCAGGGGTTTGGTTCGAGGCGATTGTCTGATGCATCACGAAGACGGTACGCTCCTCCGGTGAGAACTTCGTCAATTATGAAGGGACCCTCCCATTTGGGCTTGAGCTTGTCCTTTTTCTTCTCTGGCAGGCGTAGGACGAGTTCGCCAACATTATAAGTCTTGGCCCGTACTTCTCTTCTTTGGTATCTTTGAGCCTGCTGTTGATAGAATGCTGAACGGGCTTTTGAGACATCGCGTTCCTCCTCCAAGGCATCTAGGCTGTCCTGCCAATCGAGCTCGGCTTCTCTCTCTTCGTACATACGCACTCGAGGTGAGTCGTGAATAATATCGCAGGGCAATACGGCCTCTGTGCCATACACCATGAAGAAACGTGTGTATCCGGTAGTTCGGTTGGGCGTGGTCCACAGCCCCCAGAGTACGGAGTTGAGCTCCTCTACCCAGTGCTTGTGTGATTCTTTCAAGGACCGCACTAGTCTTGGCTTGATGCCGCTCATAATGAGACCATTGGCTCGTTCGACTTGACCATTGGTTTGTGGGTGATAGACGGAGGCGTAATCGAGTTTAATGCCCAGATTAGTGCACCAGGTTTTTACCCTGTTAGCTATGAAATTGGAGCCGTTGTCGGTGATGATGCTGTGTGGGACACCATAACGGTGCCCAACACCTGATATGAAGTCAATCACCGGGCCGGACTAAGCCGTTTTGACCGGTTTAGCCTCTATCCACTTAGTGAATTTGTCCACCATAACCAGCAGATATTTTTTCTTATGGCTTTCCCCCTTAAGGGTCCGACCATATCCAGACCCCAGACCACAAAAGGCCAGGTAATTGGGATGGTTTGCAAGGCAGTTGGGGGCATGTGGCTTTGGTTGGCGAAGAGCTGGCATCCGACACAGCGTTGGACAAGGTCCTGCGCCTCCGCTCGGGCTGTCGGCCAATTAAACCCAGTGCGGAAGGCTTTGCTAACAAGGGCCCGAGCTGCAGCGTGGTGTCCGCCGAGGCCAGCGTGAATTTCCGCTAACAGCTGCCGCCCTTCTTCTTCGGAGATACATCTTTGAAGTACTCCGGTAGTGCTTTTCTTGTAGAGCTCTCCGTCGTGGACCTTGTAGGCATTCGAACGCCTGACAATGCGGCGAGCCTCATTCTGGTCGTCAGGAAGCTCCTTCCTATCAATGTAGGCCAAGAAGGGTTCGGTCCACGGGGCAATGACTGCCATAATGAGATGGGCCGTTGGTGTTATTTCGGTGGCTGAGCCCCCCGGTACTGTCTGTATGTTTGGGATTTGAGGTTGTGTTCGGATCTGAACTGTGGTTGCCGCCCTCCCCTTGCCACACCACGGATGGCTTAAAGAGCCTTTCCAGGAAGATGTTAGGTGGGACGGGGTCGCGCTTAGCGCCGATGCGAGCCAGGAGGTCCGCTGCTTGATTTCTTTCTCGGGCAACGTGGTGAAATTCAAGTCCTTCGAACCGAGCCAACATTTTTAATATGGCATTGCAATAAGCTGCCATCGTCGGATCTTTGGCATCAAAGTCGTCGTTTATCTGAGATATCGCGAGGTTCGAGTCCCCGCGCACCTCCAGGCGTTGTATGCCCATGGATGTGACCATCCGAAGACCATGCAGTAGGGTCTCGTATTCGGCTGCGTTGTTGGAGTCTGTGTATAATATCTGGAGTACATACTGGACGACGTCTCTAGTAGGGGATGTTAATATGACTCCTGCTCCTAGTCCTGCCAACATTTTGGAACCATCAAAATACATGACCCAATTTGAGTATGCGCCGTACTCTTTAGGGAGTTCGGCCTCTGTCCATTCGGCGACGAAGTCGGTCTGCACTTGAGATTTGATGGCTCGACGCGGCTTGTATGTTATGTCAAATGGAAGTAGCTCTATGGCCCATTTGGCGATACGTCCCGTGGCATCGCGGTTGTTTATTATGTCATTGAGTGGGACCTCGAAAGCCACCGTGATTGAACACTCATGGAAGTAGTGTCGTAGCTTGCGGGATGCCATGAAAATTGCGTATGCTATCTTTTGGTAGTGGGGGTACCGAGATTTGCATGGTATGAGGACAGTGGATACATAGTATACTGGCTTTTGAAGTGGGAATTTGTGTCCGTCCTGTTCTCATTCGACGACGAGCACGACGCTCACCACTTGATGTGTTGCCGATATGTATAGCAGCATGGGTTCACCTGCGTTTGGTGTGGCCAGGATTGAATTGCTTGCCAGGCGGGTCTTTATTTCCTCCAGTCCGGCAGTCACCGCGTGTGTCCATTCGAAGTTATCCGTGCGCCGTAAGAGGTGATAGAGTGGTAGTGCCTTTTCTCCTAGCCTGTAGATATGATACGTCTCCAACGTATCTATAATTTTTGATTGCTCCATGCTATATTATCTACTGTTTTAGGCAATATTGGGCTTTATTATCCACTTTTATATTATTTTTGGGACTAACCTATTAACCGGAGGCCCAGCCCAGATTTGCTGTTTTATGCCTATTTTAGTGTTTCGAGGAAAAGGAATATCAGACGAAGTCAAAACGGAACGAAATCAACTGGAGAAGTTATTTTTGGAAGGAAAGCAACCCAGGGAACTTGGAGTGCACGTCAGGGGAGATACGGGCTGCCCACGAGGGTGGGGGGCGCGCCCCCCTAGGGCGCACCCCCTGCCTTGTGGGGCCCCCGTGGCTCCTCCGGCGTACTTCCGGCTCCCATATATATCCACGTACCCTAAAACTTCCCGAACAGAGATTAGATCGGGAGTTCCGCCGCCGCAAGCCTCTGTAGCCACCAAAAACCTAATCGGGACCCAGTTTCGGCACCTTGCCGGAGGGGGGAACCCTCACCGGTGGCCATCTTCATCATCCTGGCGCTCTCCATGACGAGGAGGGAGTAGTTCACCCTCGGGGCTGAGGGTATGTACCAGTAGCTATGTGTTTGATCTCTCTCTCTCTCTCTCTCTCTCTCTCTCTCTCGTGTTCTTGATTTGGCACGATCTTGATGTATCGCAAGCTTTTCTATTATAGTTGGATCCTATGTTTCTTCTCCCCCTCTTCTCTCTTGTAATGGATTGAGTTTTCCCTTTGAAGTAATCTTATCGGATTGAGTCTTTAAAGACTTGAGAACACTTGATGTATGTCTTGCCGTGCGTATCGGTGGTGACAATGGGATATCACGTGCCACTTGATGTATGTTTTGGTGACCAACTTGCGGGTTCCGCCCATGAACCTATGCATAGGGGTTGGCACACGTTTTCGTCATGATTCTCCGGCAGAAACTTTGGGCACTCTTTGAGGTTCTATGTGTTGGTTTGAGTAGATGAATCGAGATTGTGTGATGCATACCGTATAATCATACCCATGGATACTTGAGGTGACATTGGAGTATCTAGGAGTGACGCCCCGAGACCGATGTGCCAGTTGTCCTCCAGTTATTCGCTGTTGTTGCTTTGTCATTTGTTGGCGTGTCGCATCTTGCCATGTCATCATCCGCATTGCATCATCATGTTTTCAAAACTTGCACCCGTCCCGGTATCATTTGTTCTCTCTGTTGTCCGTTCTGAGCCCAGACACACTTGCACGCGCCCGTGGCACGTCCGAAATATTATTTTATAAGTGGCCGGAAAATATTCTCGGTATGGGTTGAAAGTTGGCATGTGGTGTTGTTATGTTGTAGGTAGGCCGCCTGTCAAGTTTCATCGCATTCGGAGTCCGTTTGACGCCCCAACGGATTACCATAGCGGCAATATAGCCGGTCTAACGTCGGACGTTTTCGGTCTCCGGAAACCGTGTCGGGCTGCATCTCTCCCCTCTTCTCTCAGACCAACCCGCTCTTCACAATCCGCCATACCCAACCTAACCCCTCTCGTCGGCCCGCGGCCCTCCTCGCGCGCGTCCGAAAACTGTCCCGAACCCGACCCGGATAGTCGTCACCGTTGTGTCCGGATCATCCCCTAACGTCTACAAAACATCTCCGTTTTGTTAATTGGGCTCCCTAACTGCTTTATTCGCGATCGTCCGATTTCGATCGGAGGGACCAGTTAGCCCCTAACCAAATCCTTTTGTTATATATATAGATCAAGCACTAGCCTATTTTGCACAAACCCTAATATCTAGGAGATGTGTCCCGTCGCCACCGCCGCACTCAAATCCCACTTCGGGATCCTCCCAGATCCATCTCCCCCAACCAGCGCCCGAGGCCGTGCCTCCTCTTCCCTCCTCTGCTCGAGCCTCCTCTTCCCTCCTCTGCGCCCAAGGCCTCCTCTGCCCGAGCTTCACCTCTCCTCTGTTCCCGTCGCTGCCGGAGGCGAGCCCCAGCTCGCCGGAGCAGAGCTCCTCCGTCGCCGCCCCTTTCCGTTCTGAACGGATCCGGCTGCCCGCGCCCCGAGCTTCCTGAGCCCTCAGCCGAGCATCTCCCGCTCCCTCTGCGCTCCAAATCGAGAAGAGCTCGATCCCGAGTCCCCTGCCGCGGCCTCTGCCTCGTCTGCATCGAGCGAGCGAGGGGAGCGCTCTCGTTGACCTCAGCCTCCTCCTCGTCGCCTTGGAGCCCGAGAGCGCCACCACCTCCTAGCACCGCTGCCGGCGACCTCGCCGTACCAGGCCACCCCGGCCAGCCTTCGGTCACCTGCAGCTCCGTCCCCGCCGCCGTTTGCCTCGCCGCCGACCAGGAACGGCTTCGTCCCGCTCCTCCCTTTCCCTGCCCTCCGTCTCTCCCTTCTGCTCCCTCCTCTCACATCTCTCTCTCTCTCTGAACCAGGACGCCGCCGCCATGGCCTCAGATCCCCATCCATGTCCACTCCGGCCGTCCCCGCGCCAAGTTCGCCGTCGTCGTGCCGAGCCCAGCGCCAAGCCGCCGCCGTTGCCTCTGTTTCCTGCCGCTGCACCCTGCTGCAACGAGCGCTGGCTCGATCCGGTCAGGCATGTTGACTGCGGCCGCAGCGCGTCACAGCCGGGTGGCCTCGAGAGCGCCAAGCCCCGCAGCAGCCCGCAAGGCCCAGCCGGCCTGCCCGGCCTCCTCTTCCTCAACTGGGCTTTGGCCCATGGTTAGAAAACCCCCACCCCCTCCTGAGCACTACTGGGCCAGACAGTTTCGGCCCGATATTTTTTTCCCTGCCTGCGATTTTAGACTTTATTCCGGTGATTTACGGTTTTGCAGAAAAGCCCCTAGTCTTCATGCATATAATAACTCACAAACCGTGCATCGGATTAAAATAATTTATATATGTAGAATGCTCAGAAATTTGTGTAGTTTAATAATTTCCAACTTTCATGCATGTTTAAAATGTTTAACTTGCTATTTGTTTAAATTTGCTTAAATGCCATGTTAAATAGCTCGGATTTAAATAATTTATATATGTAAATGGGGTAGAAAAATGCCTAGTTTAACATGGTGCACTTTATTTTGCTGTTTAAAAACAATAAAATATGGTTTTAGGCAGAACAGTACCAAATTCAAAATATGCATATGAGGAGTTTCCGGAATTATTGTTTGTTGTTCCGGCCTCATTTAAACTTGCCTAGATAGGTAGTTTTCATATGCTTCACCCATTGCCATGTTTAATAACATTTAATCTTGTTGGGTACATAAACGAGATCGAACTAAATATCGTGTTGTGGTGTTTTGTCAATATGCAACTCGTTGCATATTGAGCTCCACTTAATTTGTAGTGTTGTTTGTTGCACTTTGCCATGCCATGCATCTTTAAACCGGACATGCATCATACTTGGTTGTGCATCATGCCATATTCATGTGTTGGTTGTTTACTATGTTGTGTGCTTCTTTCCGATGTTGCTTCTTCGGGTTGATTCCGTTATCATCGCGTTTGTGAGGACCCGTTCGACTACGCCCGTCCGTTTGTCTTCTTCATGGACTCGTTCTTCTTCCTTGCGGGTTCTCAGGCAAGATGACCATACCCTCGAAATCACTTCTATCTTTGCTTGCTAGTTGCTCGCTCTTTTGCTATGCCTATGCTGCGATACCTACCACTTGCTTATCATGCCTCCCATATTGTTAAACCAAGCCTCTAACCCACCTTGTCCTAGCAAACCGTTGTTTGGCTATGTTACCGCTTTGCTCAGCCCCTCTTATAGCGTTGTTAGTTGCAGGTGAAGATGAAGTTTGTTCCTTGTTGGAACATGGAGATGTTTGTTCCTTGTTTGGAACATGTTTACTTGTTGGGATATCACAATATATCTTATTTAATTAATGCATCTATATACTTGGTAAAGGGTGGAAGGCTCGGCCTTATGCCTGGTGTTTTGTTCCACTCTTTCCGCCCTAGTTTCCGTCATATCGGTGTTATGTTCCTGGATTTTGCGTCCCTAACGCGGTCGGGTGATTTATGGGACCCCCTTGACAGTTCGCTTTGAATAAGACTCTTCCAGCAAGGCCCAACCTTGGTTTTACCATTTGACTACCACCTATCCCTTTCCCTTGGGTCTGATCAACCCGAGGGTCATCTTTATTTAGCCCCCCGGGCCAATGCTTGTCTAAGTGTTGGTCTGAACCGAGCAGCCTGCGGGGCCACCTCGTGGAAACCCGAGGTCTGGTTTTACTCATAGCTTGACTTATCCGGTGTTGCCCTGAGAACGAGATATGTGCAGCTCCTATCAGGATGTCGGTGCATCGGGCGGCTTTGCTGGACTTGTTTTATTGCTGTCGAAATGTCTTGTAGCCGGGATTCCGAGACTGATCGGGTCTTCCCGGGGAGAAGGAATATCCTTCGTTGATCGCGAGAGCTTATCATGGGCTAAGTTGGGACACCCCTGCAGGGTTTTGAACTTTTGAAAGCCGTGCCCGCGGTTATGTGGCAGATGGGAATTTGTTAATGTCCGGTTGTAGAAAACCCGAAGTTGATCTTAACTAAAATACACCAACCGCGTGTGTAACCGTGATGGTCTCTTCTCGGCGGGGTCCGGGAAGTGAACACGGTTGTTGGAGTTATGTTTGACGTAAGTAGTTCAGGATCACTTATTGATCATAGTTGTTCGACCGTGCTTTGCCTTCTCTTCTCGCTCTCATTTGCGTATGTTAGCCACCATATATGCTAGTCGCTTGCTGCAGCTCCACCTCATATTTTTTACCCTACCTATAAGCTTAAATAGTCTTGATCTCGCGGGTGTGAGATTGCTGAGTCCTCATGACTCACTAGATACTTCCAAAACCAGTTTGCAGGTGCCGCTGAGATCCGTGCAGGTGACGCACCCGAGCTCAAGGAGGAGTTCAATGAAGATCCTATCCTTTATGTTGTTTCGTTCTAGTCGATCAGTAGTGGAGCCCAGTTGGGGTCGATCGGGGACCTTTGTCGCTTTCGGGGTTGCTTCTTTTATTTTTGGCTCCGTAGTCGGGCCCTGATTGTAACTGTATGATGTAATGTTTTATTCATGTAATTGTGTGAAGTGGCGATTGTAAGCCAACTATGTATCTTTTCCCTTATGTATTACATGGGTTGTGTGAAGATTACCTCACTTGCGACATTGCTTTCAATGCGGTTATGCCTCTAAGTCGTGCTTCGACACGTGGGAGATATAGCCGCATCGAGGGAGTTACAAGTTGGTAATCAGAGCATTCCCCGACCTTAGGAGCCCCCACTATTTGATTGTTTTTAGCGGCCGAGTTGTGTCTAGAAAAATGTTTTGAGTCATTTAGGAACTTATATATCGGAGAGTTTAGGAATTCTTTTTACTTCCCAGTCTCCTCATCGCTCTGGTAAGGCACCCTGACGTAGAGTTTTGACTCTTCTCTGCTCAAATTTCACTAAATTTTTTTAGGATCACGCGGGTATCTTAGAATCGTTCCGATGGTTTTATGATGACAACATTGTGTTGGTTGCCTCCCGTCAGCAGGGGTTTTATTGGAGGTGTCCCGGGGAGTTGAGCTCCGAGGTGTTGTCGTCATAATTTTATCATTGAAGTTCTGGAATACCTAAGTTTAGTACGCCGACATCGAAAATCTCTTTTGTACAGTTGTTGGTGAGATAACCCTGATAGCCCAGTACTGAGGCGAGTGCGGGAGTATTGCCATGACTCGTATAACGGATGCTTTTCGAAGGTTGAGGTAGACGATTTCCGAAGGTTTCTTGGTTATGTGTTGAAGGATGGATACAGCTGGATCTAGGTATTGTTAGTTTGGGTGATATATTTTGTGTCCCCTGTATCCCCAACACCTGATTGCATAACCAGAAAGTTTCGGGAGTTTATAAGTGGGAATTCAAGTATCTCTTAGGATATCTTTCCAACAGCCACATGATACGATATGGGATCTATCATAGGTTTGTTTCCGGCTTATTCTGCAAGCCAAATCCTTTGTTTTGTTTTATTTGTGGTATTCGAGTTGCTTCGATGTCAAGTGTTGATTCCATACCTTTTTCTAAGCGGTGTTCTCATATTTCTATGTGGATACCAATCCTTCATGATAACTGAGAGTGCCATGTCAATCCTTTTCAACCGGTGTGTCTCTCTTCAAGTGGATCCGATCATTTCATCATTCGCAAGATCAATTATCAGTTCTTCTCAACGGTGTTTGCTTCATCCGTTCCAAGTTGTCTTTGTTTTCCTGCCCTCCCACCCTTATTTCTTCAAGGACGCAGATTTCTTGATCAAGTATCCATCTTATTGATGTGAAGCCTCTCCATTCTTCTCCTTCATGTTCTTATCTGGTGATTCTCTATGAAGATGCGCAACAACTTCAAGTTCATCATTCTTTGTTATTTTTTCTTCTCCGGTGGATTTAATTCAAGATTTCGGTGTTGATCTTATCCTTTTTTTTCCTATTTTCAAATGTTTTCTTATGTTGGTGTATCTCTTATTCATTCACCTCTCGCTATTCATTTGTTCCGGAGTGATGAAGATATCTCAGAAGATTCAACTTTCAATTCTCAATTCACTCAAGTTCTTTTGAGGATGCTATCTCATTAAAGCCATGTAATTCAACCGGTGTAATCTCTCTTCCTAAGCAGTTCTTTCAACGATGTTTCTTTTGAGTGGGCCCTAACCCACAGGTCTTTTTCCAGGATCTTACCTGACTCTTCTAATTTTCCCGGAGCTTCTAAATTTCTTTTCAAAGTTTGATGTAAGAATGAATTATCATCAGCCAAATGTTTTTCTCCAAGATCTTTCAAATTCTTTTCATCGTTGGTTCAACCTTTCTAATTCTCATTCCAGAGTGCCTCAACAATTCATGGTGGTGTTTCTCATCATCATTCTCAACATTTGAAGACCGAAGAAGAGTTCCCTTAAATCTTGCTCCATTCTCTTCAAGATTCATGGTTCTAGCTTGATGCAATCCTCTCATAACTATTTTGATTGTGAGAATTCTTTTCACCCATCCGGAGCAATTCAGGAGTCTTTTCAATTTGACTCTTCTGAGCCTATTATCTCAGAATTATTCGTTCTCAACTTTCAGCTCTTGTTCTCCAAATCTTACCGATGCATCATTCAATATTCTCTAATCAGTTTATGATCTCTTCGTTCTCATCTATCTAAATTCTGTCAAGTATCTTTATTCGTTTTTTTATTTCTTCCCAGTGAATTGTGCCTTCGCTACTTTCATTTCCGATTCTTACGGTGGTTCGTTCAAAAGTTCTCTTCCTTCGTTTTCATATAGATTCATTTGTTCTTTCCAATCCTACCGGTGGTTCGTTGAAGACCTTCCCAAGTTTGCGATATCTCTCTCTTGATCCTTTCTATGAGAATAAGTGGTATGCCGAGTCCATTGCTTGTCATCAATTTAAATTGGTGAAGGATACGCATAACATAATTCTTATTCTTGTTTCATCCAAGTGATCTAGTTTCTTCTTTCCAGAGTGGTTCGTCATGTCATTTTTCTCGGTTTCGTGTGTTTCATCTTTTCTTTTTCGGAGTTCCAAGTTTTTCTGCATTATCTTGTCGCGAAGCTCCATCTAAATCATTGCAAGATTTCACATGGTGTTTTCAACTTCTCTTTCTTTCTATCATCCTTTTGTTTACCGGAGTTCTTCATGGAGGCTCTACATGGTGGCTCATCAAGGATTCTTTTCATTCTTCAATTGTTCTTCAAGATTTCTCTCGGAGTTATGATTCGCCAAGCTATACTCTAAAATAAACATGGTGTTCAACACATGTTTGTTTTGAGGAGTTCAAGTACTCTTCTTCTTGCATTCCGAAGTGCAATTCTTTCGATCTTATCTTTTGAGGTGGTGTTATGTCATTTTGACAGTTTCATTCATGTTTCATGATTCACTTGTTGTCAAGAATGAGATATTTAAATCCATCAATCTCTTCATTGGAGTTATCTTGGGTTATGTTTCACCTAAAGCCTTCCCTAAGGATTGTTGCTATTATGGTACTTATAAATGACCCAAGCTCTTCATTTGTCCTCCCGGTTAAATTAGTTTCTCATCTCCTTGTTGATATCAATCCAATCAATTGTTTCCGTTGGTGGCAGAATTTCACCTCATAATATTGAGATGTTTCCATAAGCCCACTACAAGCTTATTCGTTTCGTTGTTGGTTTTCCAACAACTCCGTTCAATCTTTCTTTTAAGGAGGCTCTTTCAAATTCAATTGTGATAGAAGTTGTTGTTCTCTTCTCTGTTCTCTTGATTCCACTCTTTCATTTGTCCCGAAGGCATTGTGATGTTGCTCTCTTCGCACATCATCTCAAATTGTGAGGATCGTGTCCTTTTCCTTGCTTATCGATTTAACCGGAGTGTTGTGTCTATCATTCCTCTTTTAACCGGAGTCTCATCCAAGTGCTTTCATTTTGTCAAGTTCATATTCTAGTCCTTCCATTTCCAACCGGAGTGTGGTGTTCTCTTTTCAAGTTATTTCCATCTTATCAAGTTTTCCTCTTCTTTTCTACCGGAGTGCTGTCCAAATTCTGTCATTCTTGTTCCTTGACTATCTCATTATACCAAGGTGGTTATATTCTTTTCGCTCGTGAAGCTCTTATTTCCATGCCTTCCAACCTTCAAGTTCCCGTAATGTTCCTTGTTCCTCTTTTCTAAGGGATTGTTTGCAATCTCGTTCATCTCTGTTGTACTCTTTCTTTTAAATTGCTCAACATCTCAAGGTTCATGGTTTCACTCGTTTGTCAAAGAAGCAACTTTGTTTTACCTCTTCCTCTTCTTTTTCTCTCCGGTGCCATCCTCGATCTCGGGACGAGATCCTCTCGTAGTGGTGGAGTGTTGTGATGCCCTGAGACCGATGTACCAGTTGTCCTCCAGTTATTCGCTGTTGTTGCTTTGTCATTTGTTGGCGTGTCGCATCTTGCCATGTCATCATTCGCATTGCATCATCATGTTTTCAAAACTTGCATCCGTCCCGGTCTCATTTGTTCTCTCTGTTGTCCGTTCTGAGCCCAGACACACTTGCACGCGCCCGTGGCACATCCGAAATATTATTTTATAAGTGGCTGGAAAATATTCTCGGTATGGGTTGAAAGTTGGCATGTGGTGTTGTTATGTTGTAGGTAGGCCGCCTGTCAAGTTTCATCGCATTCGGAGTCCGTTTGACGCCCCAACGGATTACTATAGTGGCAATATAGCCGGTCTAACGTCGGACGTTTTTGGTCTCCGGAAACCGTGCCGGGCTGCATCTCTCCCCTCTTCTCTCAGACCAACCCACTCTTCACAATCCGCCAGACCAAACCTAACCCCTCTCGTCGGCCCGCGGCCCTCCTCGCGCGCGTCCGAAAACTGTCCCAAACCCGACCCGGATAGTCGTCACCGTTGTGTTCGGATCATCCCCTAACGTCTACAAAACATCTCCGTTTGTTAATTGGGCTCCCTAACTGCTTTATTCGCGATCGTCCGATTTCGATCGGAGGGACCAGTTAGCCCCTAACCAAATCTTTTTGTTATATATATAGATCAACCACTAGCCTATTTTGCACAAACCCTAATATCTAGGAGATGTGTCCCGTCGCCGCCGCCGCACTCAAATCCCACCTCGGGATCCTCCCAGATCCATCTCCCCCAACCAGCGCCCGAGGCCGTGCCTCCTCTTCCCTCCTCTGCTCGAGCCTCCTCTTCCCTCCTCTGCGCCCAAGGCCTCCTCTGCCCGAGCTTCACCTCTCCTCTGTTCCCGTCGCTGCCGGAGGCGAGCCCCAGCTCGCCGGAGCAGAGCTCCTCCGTCGCCGCCCCTTTCCGTTCTAAACGGATCCGACTGCCCGCGCCCCGAGCTTCCTGAGCCCTCAGCCGAGCGTCTCCCGCTCCCTCTGCGCTCCAAATCGAGAAGAGCTCGATCCCGAGTCCCCTGCCGCGGCCTCTGCCTCGTCTGCATCGAGCGAGCGAGGGGAGTGCTCTCGTTGACCTCGGCCTCCTCCTCGTCGCCTTGGAGCCCGAGCGCGCTACCACCTCCTAGCACCGCTGCCGGCGACCTCGCCATACCAGGCCACCCCGGCCAACCTTCGGTCACCTGCAGCTCCGTCCCCGCCGCCGTTTGCCTCGCCGCCGACCAGGAACGGCTTCGTCCCACTCATCCCTTTCCCTGCCCTCCGTCTCTCCCTTCTGCTCCCTCCTCTCACGTCTCTCTCTCTGAACCAGGACGCCGCCGCCATGGCCTCAGATCCCCATCCATGTCCACTCCGGCCGTCCCCGCGCCAAGTTCGCCGTCGTCGTGCCGAGCCCAGCGCCAAGCCGCCGCCGTTGCCTCTGTTTCCCGCCGCTGCACCCTGCTGCAACGAGCGCTGGCTCGATCCGGTCAGGTGCGTTGACTGCGGCCGCAGCGCGTCGCAGCTGGGTGGCCTCGAGAGCGCCAAGCCCCGCAGCAGCCCGCAAGGCCCAGCCGGCCTGCCCGGCCTCCTCTTCCTCAACTGGGCTTTGGCCCATGGTTAGAAAACCCCCACCCCCTCCTGAGCACTGCTGGGCCAGACAGTTTCGGCCCGATATTTTTTTTTTCCTGCCTGCGATTTTAGACTTTATTCCAGTGATTTACGGTTTTGCAGAAAAGCCCCTAGTCTTTATGCATATAATAACTCACAAACCGTGCATCGGATTAAAATAATTTATATATGTAGAATGCTCAGAAATTTGTGTAGTTTAATAATTTCCAACTTTCATGCATGTTTAAAATGTTTAACTTGCTGTTTGTTTAAATTTGCTTAAATGCCATGTTAAAACGATTTATTTCATAACTAAATAACCGTAGCTCGGATTTAAATAGTTTATATATGTAAATGGGGTAGAAAAATGCCTAGTTTAACATGGTGCACTTTATTTTGCTGTTTAAAAACAATAAAATATGGTTTTAGGCAGAAAAGTACCAAATTCAAAATATGCATATGAGGAGTTTCCGGAATTATTGTTTGTTGTTCCGGCCTCATTTAAACTTGCCTAGATAGGTAGTTTTCATATGCTTCACCCATTGCCATGTTTAATAACATTTAATCTTGTTGGGTACATAAACGAGATCGAACTAAATATCGTGTTGTGGTGTTTTGTCAATATGCAACTCGTTGCATATTGAGCTCCACTTAATTTGTAGTGTTGTTTGTTGCACTTTGCCATGCCATGCATCTTTAAACCGGACATGCATCATACTTGGTTGTGCATCATGCCATATTCATGTGTTGGTTGTTTACTATGTTGTGTGCTTCTTTCCGGTGTTGCTTCTTCAGGTTGATTCCGTTATCATCGCGTTTGTGAGGACCCGTTCGACTACGTCCGTTTGTCTTCTTCATGGACTCGTTCTTCTTCCTTGCGGGTTCTCAGGCAAGATGACCATACCCTCAAAATCACTTCTATCTTTGCTTGCTAGTTGCTCGCTCTTTTGCTATGCCTATGCTGCGATACCTACCACTTGCTTATCATGCCTCCCATATTGTTAAACCAAGCCTCTAACCCACCTTGTCCTAGAAAACCGATGTTTGGCTATGTTACCGCTTTGCTCAGCCCCTCTTATAGCATTGTTAGTTGCAGGTGAAGATGAAGTTTGTTCCTTGTTAGAACATGGAGATGTTTGTTCCTTGTTTGGAACATGTTTACTTGTTGGGATATCACAATATATCTTATTTAATTAATGCATCTATATACTTGGTAAAGGGTGGAAGGCTCGGCCTTATGCCTGGTGTTTTGTTCCACTCTTGCCGCCCTAGTTTCCGTCATATCGGTGTTATGTTCCCAGATTTTGCGTCCCTAACGCGGTCGGGTGATTTATGGGACCCCCTTGACAGTTCGCTTTGAATAAGACTCTTCCAGCAAGGCCCAACCTTGGTTTTACCATTTGACTACCACCTATCCCTTTCCCTTGGGTCTGATCAACCCGAGGGTCATCTTTATTTAGCCCCCCGGGCCAATGCTTGTCTAAGTGTTGGTCCGAACCGAGAAGCCTGCGGGGCCACCTCGTGGAAACCCGAGGTCTGGTTTTACTCGTAGCTTGACTTATCCGGTGTTTCCCTGAGAACGAGATATGTGCAGCTCCTATCAGGATGTCGGCGCATCGGGCGGCTTTGCTGGACTTGTTTTATTGTTGTCGAAATGTCTTGTAGCCGGGATTCCGAGACTGATCGGGTCTTCCCGGGGAGAAGGAATATCCTTCGTTGATCGCGAGAGCTTATCATGGGCTAAGTTGGGACACCCCTGCAGGGTTTTGAACTTTCGAAAGCCGTGCCCGCGGTTATGTGGCAGATGGGAATTTGTTAATGTCCGGTTGTAGAAAACCCGAAGTTGATCTTAACTAAAATACACCAACCGCGTGTGTAACCGTGATGGTCTCTTCTCGGCGGGGTCCGGGAAGTGAACACGGTTGTTGGAGTTATGTTTGACGTAAGTAGTTCAGGATCACTTATTGATCATAGTTGTTCGACCGTGCTTTGCCTTCTCTTCTCGCTCTCATTTGCGTATGTTAGCCACCATATATGCTAGTCGCTTGCTGCAGCTCCACCTCATACTTTTTACCCTACCTATAAGCTTAAATAGTCTTGATCTCGCGGGTGTGAGATTGCTGAGTCCTCGTGACTCACCAGATACTTCCAAAACCAGTTTGCAGGTGCCGCTGAGATCCGTGCAGGTGACGCACCCGAGCTCAAGGAGGAGTTCGATGAAGATCCTATCCTTTATGTTGTTTCGTTCTAGTCGATTAGTAGTGGAGCCCAGTTGGGGTCGATCGGGGACCTTTGTCGCTTTTGGGGTTGCTTCTTTTATTTTTGGCTCCGTAGTCGGGCCCTGATTGTAACTGTATGATGTAATGTTTTATTCATGTAATTGTGTGAAGTGGCGATTGTAAGCCAACTATGTATCTTTTCCCTTATGTATTACATGGGTTGTGTGAAGATTACCTCACTTGCGACATTGCTTTCAATGCGGTTATGCCTCTAAGTCGTGCTTCGACACGTGGGAGATATAGCCGCATCGAGGGCGTTTCACTAGGTGACATTAGGGTTTTGGTTGATTTGTATCTTAAGGTGTTATTCTAGTACGAACTCTAGGGCTGTTTGTGACACTTATAGGAATAGCCCAATGGATTGATTGGAAAGAATAACTTTGAGGTGGTTTTGTACCCTACCATAATCTCTTTGTTTGTTCTCCGCTATTAGTGGCTTTGGAGTGACTCTTTGTTGCATGTTGAGGGATAGTTATATGATCCAATTATGTTATTATTGTTGAGAGGACTTGCACTAGTGAAAGTATGAACCCTAAGTCTTGTTTCCTATCATTGCAATACCATTTACGCTCACTTTTACCACTTGCTACCTTGTTGTTTTTATATTTTCAGTTTACAAAAACCTATATCTACCATCCAGATTGCACTTGTATCACCATCTCTTCGCCAAACTAGTGCACCTATACAATTTACCATTGTATTGGGTGTGTTGGGGACCAAGAGACTCTTTGTTATTTGGTTGCAGGGTTGCTTGAGAGAGACCATCTTCAGCCCACGCCTCCCATGGATTGATAAACTTTAGGTCATCCACTTGAGGGAAATTTGCTACTGTCCTACAAACCTCTGCACTTGGAGGCCCAACAACGTCTACAAGAAGAAGGTTGTGTAGTAGACATCAAGCTCTTTTCGGGCGCCGTTGCTGGGGAGGCTAGGTAAGTGAAGATATATCTTTAGATCTTGCAATTGAATCTTTTTGTTTCTTGTTTTAGCACTAGTCTATTTTATAAAAGGAAATTACAAAAAAAATGAATTGAGTTTGTCTCATACGCTTCATCTTTTTAATATCTTTCGTGAGTATGATGGGAAGGAAAATTGTGCTCAAGTGCAAGAAGAAGAAATAAATAGAATGCTTGGCATAAAATATGTGAATGATGAGCATGATTGCAATGTTGTTAGTATGAATTCCTTGAATATCCATGATGCTAATGATATGCAAAGTCACAAGCTTGGGGAAGCTATGTTTGATGAAGATGATATTTTTTGTCCCCCAAGCTTTGATGAGCAAATTTACTATGATGAAAGAATGCCACCTATCTATGATGATTATTTTTATGACACCTATGCTATAAAGAATAATGATAACCATGAAACTTGTCATCTTGATCTTAATTTTCAATCATATGATAGTTATTTTGTTGAGTTTGCTCCCACTACTATTCATGAGAATAAATTTGCTTATGTGGGGAGTAATAAAATTTCTATGCTAGTAGATCATGAAAAGAATGCTTTAGGTGCTGGTTATATTGTTGAATTCATTCATGATGCTACTGAAAATTATTATGAGGGAGGAACATATGCTTGTAGGAATTGCAATAATATCAAGTTTCCTCTCTATGTGCTTAAAGTTTTGAAGTTATGCTTGTTTTACCTTCCTATGCAAGATGATTCTTGTTCCCATAAGTTGTTTGCTCACAAAATCCCTATTCATAGGAAGTGGGTTAGACCTAAATGTGCTAGTCATATTCTTCATGATGCTCTCTTTATGTTTCAATTCCTATCTTTTTGGCGAGCATCATTGAAATCATCATGCCTAGCTAGGGGCATTAAACGATAGCGCTTGTTGGGAGGCAACCCAATTTTATTTTAGTTTCTTGCTTTTTGGTTCTGTTTAGGAATAAATAATCCATCTAGCTTCTCTTTAGATGTGGTTTTGTGTTTTAATTAGTGTTTGTGCCAAGTAGAACCTTTGGGAAGACTTGGGTGAAGTCTTTATGATCATGCTGTAAAAAACATAAACTTTAGAGCTCACGAGATTAGCTAGAACTTTTTACTAGAGAGTGATATTTAGTTGATTATTTTTGCACATGATTACTAGACAAATTCCTCAGATCCACCAATTTATTTTAGAATTTTTGGAGTTCCAGAAGTTTGCGTTAGTTACAGATTACTACAGACTGTTCTGTTTTTGACATATTCTGTTTTTCATGTGTTGTTTGCTTATTTTGATGACTCTATGGCTAGTAAAATAGTTTATAAACCATAGAGAAGTTGGAATACAGTAGGTTTAACACCAATATAAATAAATAATGAGTTCATTACAGTACCATGAAGTGGTGTTTTGTTTTCTTTCACTAACGGAGCTCACGAGTTTTCTGTTAAGTTTTGTGTTGTGAAGTTTTCAAGTTTTGGGTAAAGATTCGATGGACTATGAAATAAGGAGTGGCAATAGCCTAAGCTTGGTGATGCCCAAGGCACCCCAAGGTAATATTAAAGGATAACCAAGCGTCTAAGCTTGGGGATGCCCCGGAAGGCATCCCCTCTTTCGTCTTCGTTCATCGGTAACTTTACTTGGAGCTATATTTTTATTCACCACATGATATGTGTTTTGCTTGGAGCGTCATTTTATTTTATTTAGCTTTGCTTGATGTTTGAATAAAGTACCGAGATCTGAAATTATTAAATGGGAGAGTCTTCACATAGTTACATAATTATTCGACTACTCATTGATCTTCACTCATATCTTTTGGAGTAGTTTGTTGTTGCTCTAGTGCTTCACTTATATCTTTTAGAGCACGGCGGTGGATTTATTTTGAAGAAATATATGAACTCTCATGCTTCACTTATATTATTTTGAGAGTCTTAAATAGCATGGTAATGTGCTTAATTCTAATATGCTAGGCATACAATACTAATAAAAGAAAAATTCTTATGAGTGTGTTGAATACTAAGAAAAGATTGAAGCATGATAATTGTTTTGAGATATAGATGTGATAATATTAGAGTCATGCTAGTTGAGTAGTTGTGAATTTAAAGAATACTTGTGTTGAAGTTTGTGATTCCCGTAGCATGCACGTATGGTGAACCGTTATGTAACGAAGTCGGAGCATCACAGTAAAAAAAACAAAGTCGGAGCATGAGGTGTTTATTGATTGTCTTCCTTATGAGTGGCGGTCGGGGACGAGCGATGGTCTTTTCCTACCAATCTATCCCCCTAGGAGCATGCGTGTAATACTTTGCTTTGATAACTTCTAGATTTTTGCAATAAGTATATGAGTTCTTTATGACTAATGTTGAGTCCATGGATTATACGCACTTCTTCTCATCCTTCCACCATTGCTAGCCTCTCTAATACCGCGCACTTTTCGCCGGTATCATACACCCACCATATATCTTCCTCAAAACAGCCACCATACCTACCTATCATGGCATTTCCATAGCCATTCCGAGATATATTGCCATGCAACTTTCCACCGTTCCGTTTATTATGACACGCTCCATCATTGTCATATTGCTAGCATGATCATGTAGTTGACATCGTATTTGTGGCAAAGCCACCATGCATAATTCTTTCATACATGTCACTCTTGATTCATTGCATATACCGGTACACCGCCGAAGGCATTCATATAGAGTCATATCTTGTTCTAAGTATCGAGTTGTAATTGTTGAGTTGTAAGAAAAATAAAAGGGTGATGGTCAACATTTTTAGAGCATTGTCCCAAGTGAGGAAAGAATGATGGAGACTATGATTCCCCCACAAGTCGGGATGAGACTCTGGACGAAAAATAAAAATAAAAAAGAGGCCAAAAAAAGAGAAAAGGCCCAAACAAAAAAAATAAAAAAAAATAAAAAAAATGAGAGAAAAAGAGAGAAGGGACAATGTTACTATCCTTTTACCACACTTGTGCTTCAAAGTAGCACCAAGATCTTCATGATAGAGAGTCTCCTATGATATCACTTCCATATACTAGTGGGAATTTTTCATTATAGAACTTGTCTTGTATATTCCAATGATGGGCTTCCTCAAAAATTGCCCTAGGTCTTCGTGAGCAAGCAAGTTGGATGCACACCCACTTAGTTTCTTTTGTTGAGCTTTCATATACTTATAGCTCTAGTGCATCCGTTGCATGGCAATCCCTACTCACTCACATTGATATCTATTAATGGGCATCTCCATAGCCCGTTGATACGCCTAGTTGATGTGAGACTATCTTCCCCTCTTTTTGTCTTCTCCACAACCACCATTCTATTCCACATATAGTGCTATATCCATGGCTCACGCTCATGTATTGCGTGAAGATTGAAAAAGTTTTGAAAATGTTAAAGTATGAAACAATTGCTTGGCTTGTCATCGGGGTTGTGCATGATTTAAATACTTTGTGTGGTGAAGATGGAGCATAGCCAGACTATATGATTTTGTAGGGATAACTTTCTTTGGCCATGTTATTTTGAGAAGACATAATTGCTTTATTAGTATGCTTGAAGTATTATTATTTTTATGTCAATATGAACTTTTGTCTTGAATCTTTTGAATCTGAATATTCATACCAAAATTGAGAAGAATTACAATGAAATTATGCCAACTAGCATTCCACATCAAAAATTATCTTTTTTTATCATTTGCCTACTCGAGGATGAGCAGGAATTAAGCTTGGGGATGCTTGATACGTATGCAACGTATCTATAATTTTTGATTGCTCCATGCTATATTATCTACTTTTTTAGGCAATACTGGGCTTTATTATCCACTTTTATATTATTTTTGGGACTAACCTATTAACTGGAGGCCCAACCCAGATTTGATGTTTTATGCCTATTTCAGTGTTTCGAGGAAAAGGAATATGAGACGAAGTCGAAACGGAACGAAATCAACTGGAGAAGTTATTTTTGGAAGGAAAGCAACCCAGGGAACTTGGAGTGCACGTCAGGGGAGATACGGGCTGCCCACGAGGGTGGGGGCGCCCCCACTCCCCTAGGGCGCGCCCCCTGCCTCGTGGGGCCCCCGTGGCTCCTCCGACGTACTTTCGGCTCCCATATATATCCACGTACCCTAAAACTTCCAGAACAGAGATTAGATCGGGAGTTCCGCCACCGCAAGCCTCTGTAGCCACCAAAAACCTAATCGGGACCCTGTTTCGGCACCCTGCCGGAGGGGGGAACCCTCACCGGTGGCCATCTTCATCATCCCTGCGCTCTCCATGACGAGGAGGGAGTAGTTCACCCTCGGGGCTGAGGGTATGTACCAGTAGCTATGTGTTTGATCTCTCTCTCTCTCTCTCTCTCTCTCTCTCTCTTGTTCTTGATTTGGCACGATCTTGATGTATCGCGAGCTTTGCTATTATAGTTGGATCCTATGTTTCTTCTCCCCCTCTTCTCTATTGTAATGGATTGAGTTTTCCCTTTGAAGTAATCTTATCGGATTGAGTCTTTAAAGACTTGAGAACACTTGATGTATGTCTTGCCATGCGTATCTGTGGTGACAATGGGATATCACGTGCCACTTGATGTATGTTTTGGTGACCAACTTGCGGGTTCCGCCCATGAACCTATGCATAGGGGTTGGCACACGTTTTCGTCGTGATTCTCCGATAGAAACTTTGGGCACTCTTTGAGGTTCTATGTGTTGGTTTGAGTAGATGAATTGAGATTGTGTGATGCATATCGTATAATCATACCCATGGATACTTGTGGTGACATTGGAGTATCTAGGTGACATTAGGGTTTTGGTTGATTTGTATCTTAAGGTGTTATTCTAGTACGAACTCTAGGGCTGTTTGTGACACTTATAGGAATAGCCCAATGGATTGATTGGAAAGAATAACTTTGAGGTGGTTTCGTACCCTACCATAATCTCTTCATTTGTTCTCCGCTATTAGTGGCTTTGGAGTGACTCTTTGTTGCATGTTGAGGGATAGTTATATGATCCAATTATGTTATTATTGTTGAGAGGACTTGCACTAGTGAAAGTATGAACCCTAGGCCTTGTTTCCTATCATTGCAATACCGTTTACGCTCACTTTTACCACTTGCTACCTTGCTGTTTTTATATTTTCAGTTTACAAAAACCTATATCTACCATCCATATTGCACTTGTATCACCATCTCTTCGCCGAACTAGTGCACCTTTAAAATTTACCATTGTATTGGGTGTGTTGGGGACACAAGAGACTCTTTTTTATTTGGTTGCAGGGTTGCTTGAGAGAGACCATCTTCATCCTACGCCTCCCACGGATTGATAAAGTTTAGGTCATCCACTTGAGGGAAATTTGCTACTGTCCTACAAACCTCTACACTTGGAGGCCCAACAACGTCTACAAGAAGAAGGTTGTGTAGTAGACATCAAGATAAAGCGGCTTAGTGCTCCACGCATCCTGCCAGTTTTTGGACCTGTTTGAGGTCTGTAGGTGTAGCCAACTATGACAGAGCTCGGATTTTAGCCGGATTTGCTTCGATTCCTCTATTGGAAACTATGAAGCCCAGCAGTTTTCCAGCGGGGACGTCGAAGACACACTTCTTCGGGTTGAGCTTAATGTCATATGCCCGGAGGTTGTCAAACGTAAGACGTAAGTCGTCTATTAGTGTTTCGACATGCCTAGTCTTGATGACGACGTCATCAACGTAAGCTTCTACCGTTTTGCCGATCTGTTTCTCCAGGCATGTTTGGATCATGCGTTGGTATGTCGCGTCGGCTTTCTTGAGCCGGAAGGGCATAGTATTGAAGCAGAATGGCCCGTATGGGGTAATAAATGCTATTGCAGCTTGATCGGATTCCTTCATTTTGATTTGATGGTATCCAGAGTATGCATCGAGGAAACACAGTGAGTCGTGTCCTGCGTTGGCATCAATGATTTGATCAATGTGGGGAAGGGGAAAAGGATCCTTAGGGCATGCCTTGTTGAGATCCTTGAAATCGACACATAGGCGCCAGGATTTATCTTTCTTTGGTACCATTACCAGGTTTGCCAGCCAGTCCGGATGCTTGATTTCTCTAATGAATCCGGCCTTGATGAGCTTGGCCAGCTCCTCCCCCATGGCTTGTCGCTTGGGTTCGGAAAAGCGCCGCAGTGTTTGCTTGACTGGTTTAAATCCCTTTAGTATGTTGAGTCTATGTTCGGCCACTTGCGTGGGATCCCTGGCATATCTGAAGGGTGCCAGGCAAATATGTCCCAGTTTTCGCGCAGGAACTCTCATAGTGCGGTGTCAACTGTTGGGTTCAGTTGAGCTCCGATAGATGCTGTCTTCTTGGGGTCCGTTGGGTGGACCTGGAATTTGACTATTTCTTCTGCTGGTTTGAATGAGGTGGATTTGGGGCATTTGTCGAGGATCGCATCATCCCTGTCCACTGTGGAGCGTAGTGCAGTTAATTCTTCGGCCGCGATGGCTTTGGATAGCGCTTCCAGGGCCAGGGATGCGGTTTTGTTTTCGTGCGGAGTGCTATGTCCGGATCACTGACGAGAGTGATTATACCGTTTGTTCTGGGCATTTTGAGCTTCATATATCCATAGTGAGGTATAGCTTGGAAGCATGTAAAAGCATCCCGCCCCAAGAGGGCATGATATCCGCTGCTGAAAGGGGCCACTTGGAAGGTTATTTCTTCGGACCGATAGTTCTCCGGCATGCCGAATAGCATGTCAAGTGTGATTTTGCCTGCGCACCGCGCCTCCCGACTAGGAATAATTCGCCGGAAGGTTGTGTTACTTTGTTTGATGCGGCTCCTGTCTATTTCCATTTTATGGAGTGTGTCCTCATGAATGAGATTTAGTCTGCTGCCGCCGTCCATGAGGACCTTGGTGAGTCGAAACCCATCCACGATGGGGCTGAGGACTAACACGACTGGTGCTCATACTGTTCTGTACTTTGGTTCGTCACTGGCATTGAACGTTATAGCCGTGTCATTCCATGGGTTTATTACAGTAATTTGGCAGACTTCGTTGCGCTCGCGAAGTGCCCTTTTGCGCTTGTCATTTGAAGCGAATGTCTCGAAGACTGTCAATACTCTTGGGTCGTCGTCTTCTGGGGGGTGTTGTTCCAAGGCGTCCTTGATAAGGATGTCCTCGCCGCTCTTGGCTACCTGTCGTAGTATCCAACATGCTCTAAGGCTGTGGGTTGCCATGGTATCTGTTGCTGTATGTATTTTGCATGGGCCATCGAGCCACCCTTCCGGAACGGTGCCGTGCCGTATAGCGGCTTTCTATTTTTTGACTGTTGGACTGGGCGTGCCACGAGGGTACGCCCTTTTCGCCTGTATAGGGAGCTGGGTTGGGACTGATGGTTCCCAGCGAGCTGCCTGAGTTTCCCAGGCGCTCTCCATCACGCATTACTTTTTTACTATGGTTGGTAAGTCAGGAAATTGCAGTATGCAGTGGCGATTGATGGCGTTGAGGATTTCTTCGTCCGCGCAATTTTTGCAGAACGCTGATATTGCGTCCTCGTCATGGCAATCTTTTACCTTGTCCTTGACAAGGAGGAACCTGGCCCAGAAGTGGTGGACCTTTTCCTGAGACTGCTATTTTATGCTCATGAGAGCCTCTATGTCTGGGTGGGTGGGTGGAATCAAATCCGAACCCCAACCTAACCGATTGTCCGGAGTCTGATGACCTTTCGGACTTGACAGTCCGGGTTCCGGAATATCTTTTGATTGTTTGGGACCGCCGTCCGATGCTATGTTCGGAGGGCTGGTCGCATCCTTTCGTGGGTGAGTATCCGGCTCTTCGCCAACGGCGATCCGAACATAGTCCGTCTTCAATATAGAAGAAGACTCCCCATCCTGCTCCACGACTACCGCAATCTGGTGGGTGACCGGTGGAGTTTCGGTTTCTCCCTGATCGGTTTTAGGCCTGATCTGATCGTAATCGGTGGCGATTCGCAAAGTGTCGATGCGATCTAGGAGCTCGTTTAAGGACGAAAACTCAACCGGATCCATCTGCTTGGAGTGCTCAGAGTTGATGCGAAGGGGATTTTCGATGGCCCGGGAGGTCATCGTCGGCTCCGCGGCCGAACGGGCGATCATAGTAAAGTCGCCCAGCTAGAGGGTTTGGCCTGGGGCCAGAACTATCCCGGCGGTAATGTTGTCTTTAATGACAAGGCGAGCCATCGAGCCTTTCATCGACGGCACAGTGGAACTCTCAATGAAAGCACCAATGTCGGTGTCAAAACCGGCGGATCTCGGGTAGGGGGTCCCGAACTGTGCGTCTAGGATCGATGGTAACAGGAGACGGGGGACACGATGTTTACCGAGGTTCAGGCCCTCTCTATGGAGGTAATACCCTACTTCCTGCTTGATTGATCTTGATGAGTATGAGTATTACAAGAGTTGATCTACCACGAGATCGTAATGGCTAAACCCTAGAAGTCTAGCCTATGTGAATATGGTAATGAGTATCCCCTTTCCGGACCAACCCCTCCGGTTTATATAGACATCCGGGGGATCTAGGGTTTACATGGAGTCGGTTACATAAGAAGGAATCTTCATAGTTGGTCGCCAAGCTTGCCCTCCACGCCAAGTAGAGTCCAATCCGGACACGGTGCAATCTTCGGCCTTCATGTCTTCACAGCCCATCAGTCCGGCCCATGGATAACAGGCCGGACGCCCGAGGACCCCTTAGTCCAGGACTCCCTCAGCTAGAACCTTTGTCTGTAACCCGCCATATGTGATTCTCCGGCAAGCGCAGAGGGCACCAGTAGGACGGCTTGCCGGGACGACTCATTTATTTACATTAAGGAGGCGTTTCGCCTCTGCACGAACATACGCGTGCACGGGTTCCCGACAAGGCTAGTTTTTTCATTAACATGCTGACACAAGTACGAATGTTGCAAAACATAGGCATGGGCTCGCGAGATTACATTACTTAGAAATCAAAAAGTTCGGCAAATGCCTACAAGTTTAAAAGAAAGATAAGTGTCCCATGATCCCCGTTCTTTCCCCTTTCCTCCCAAGTGCGACAAGCAAAGGCAAAGAAGGGGCGACGGGGAAAGCGTCGATGGAGAGCTTGACAGGGAAGACCCTCGGCAAGGCGCGTGGATGAGGGAGGAGGGCAACATAGATGATGGAGTTGCCGCCGACGGTCAGCTGGAGTTGGAGTCAGCATCCTCCCGCTTGACACCCTCATCGTTACTGTCGCTGTCCTCCTCGTCACTCTCGCCCTAGGAGGTGGTTTGGTCATCGGTGGAGCTCTCCGCGAAACACCTTAGGTGAGTTCCCAAGTGCCTGAAGACCTTGATGGAGAGCAGGCTATTCTCCATCAATTTGAAGTGGAGGACGAGCCCCTCCGACAGGTCATGGGCACGGGTGAAGGTTTTCCACCCACAACGGAGATACATGACATGAGGGGCGGGGAAGTCGACGTCGACCCGCATGCTGCCATTCTCGCGGCCCCTCATATGCAGCTTCAAAGCCTGCGGCGGGTCAAGCTCCATTAACCGAGCAAACGGGGTGGGGAGGCGGAGGTGACCGCACACCGGCTTGTATAGCCTAATGAAGAACTGTAGGATCTAGAAGTAGGTGTGCCTAGAGGGGGGTGATTAGACACTCAGTGCCAAAGTTGCAATTTTTAAGCTTCTCGGTTTGAGTGGAGTTTTAGGCACAATTTCAACATACACAATACATATCAAGCAAGCATGCAAAGAGTATATGAGCAGCGGAATGTAAAGCATGCAACTTGCAAGAATGTAAAGGGAAGGGTTTGGAGAATTCAAACGCAATTGGAGACACGGATGTTTTTCCCATGGTTCGGATAGGTGGTGCTATCCTACATCCACGTTGATGGAGACTTCAACCCAAGAAGGGTAGCGGTGGCGCGAGTCCACGGAGGGCTCCACCCACGAAGGGTCCACGAAGAAGCAACCTTGTCTATCCCACCATGGCCATTGCCCACGAAGGACTTGCCTCACTAGCGGTAGATCTTCACGAAGTAGGCGATCTCCTTGCCCTTACAAACTCCTTGGTTCAACTCCACAATCTTGTCGGAGACTCCCAAGTGACACCTAGCCAATCTAGGAGACACCACTCTCCAAGAAGTAACAAATGGTGTGTTGATGATGAACTCCTTGCTCTTGTGCTTCAAATGATAGTCTCCCCAACACTCAACTCTCTCTCACAGGATTTGGATTTGGTGGAAAGAAGATTTGAGTGGAAAGCAACTTGGGGAAGGCTAGAGATCAAGATTCATATGGTAGGAATGGAATATCTTGGCCTCAACACAGGGGAAGGAAGTTCTTTCTCAGAACATATGAGTTGGAAGTGTAGATGTGTTCTGATGGCTCTCTCCACGAATGAAGAGGAGGTGGAGGGGTATATATAGCCTCCACACAAAATCTAACTGTTACACACAATTTACCAATCTCGGTGGGACCGAATCAACAAACTCGGTCGGACCGAAATAGTAAACCTAGTGACCGTTAGAGATTTTCGGTGGGACTGACATGCAACTCGGTAGGACCGATATGGTTAGGGTTAGGGCATAACGTAATCTCAGTGAGATCGATTACACAAACTCGGTGAGACCGATTTGGTAATTAGCTAACCAGAGAGTTGGTCAGGTAAGCTCGGTGGGACCGACTACTAAGCTCGGTTGGACCGATTTTGGTAATGAGCTAACCAGAGAGTTGGTCAGGTAAACTCGGTGGGACCGATTTGCTCTTTTGGTAAGACCGAAAAGTTATAGAAGGGAAACAGAGAGTTTACATTTCAATCTCGGTGGGACCGATCCGCTCTTTCGGTGAGACCGAAAAGTTACGAAAAGGAAACAGAGAGATTGCAATCCCATCTCGGTGAGACCGAGATCCCTATCGGTAGAACCGATTTGCTACGGTTTGGCAGTGGCTTATGACATGTGAAACTCGGTGGCGCCGGATAGAAAGAATCGGTAGGTCCGAGTTTGACTTTGGGTTTAGGTCATATGTGGAAGTGGGAAAGTAGCTGAGGGTTTTGGAGCATATCATCAAGCACATGGAGCAAAAGGCTCATTAAGCAACACCTCATCCCTCCTTGATAGTATTGGCTTTTCCTATGGACTCAATGTGATCTTGGATCACTAAAAGTGTAAAATGAAGAGTCTTGAGCTTGAAGCTTTAGCCAATCCTTTGTCCTTAGCATCTTGAACGAGTTCCCACAACCTTTAGTCCATGCCACTCCATTGTTGAACTTATGTGAAATATACTAGATAAAAGTATTAGTCCAACAAGAGATATGTTGACATTAATTACCAAAACCACCTGGGGAGCACTTGTGCTTTCAATCTCCCCCTTTTTGGTAATTGATGGCAACATACATCAAAGCTTTAGATAAAGATACAAAGAATAGCAAGTAAAGCTTTGGAAGGACATGTAACAAACATAGGCTCCCCCTTCATGTATGCAATCATGTGAATATGAAATATAGAAGCATGTGAGAGCATAATCATGACAGAGTAAGCAATGTGTTACATGTATCTTGGCCATATGCATCAGAACAAAAGATTATTAAGAGAAATACCTTCATGCTTATGAGTCCTTCTTGCAAACAGTATGTACAGGAGCAAGAATTCCTCATACTCATGATTCTGATACATATACTTACCTTGTAGTCTTGAGTTGGCTTAGGATGGAATGAACCTGCATAAACAAGGTTAGATAACACAGGTACATCCACTAGCCAGAGCAAACCAAAAGAGACAACAAGAATACCAAGACTGGGATGACATGTAGAGAGTGAGTACAAGGTACCACATTGGATTAGACATGTCCCCAAGAGTAAAGATATGCAATGAATTTGAATGATTCTTTCCCTTAGATGTCTTGCTCCCCGTGAATCTGACATGGGATATTGGGAGAAGATAGGGAACAGAAAAACAGAGCTGAAAGATATGAATGAATAAAACTTAATGTAAATGAGCACATATGAACCTGTCTTTCCCCCAAAAAGGACATGTGGCATCTCTCCTCTTGAACATCAAGCATCTGGGATCCTTGAGTATTCTCTCCCCCTGGAGATCTCTTTCTCCCCCTTAATACTTTCTCTCTCTTTCTCCCTGATGATAAGCTTTGATGTGATCTCTCTCTCCCCCTTTGACATCAATTTCCAAGAAGGTTTTTCTGGAATCCGTCGAATATGTTTGGTCCTTGAGACTCAGCACAAAGCAGTGGATAAAATTGTGATGCTTGTAGAGGACAAGATTCATTGAGTGGAGTTGGATCAGAAGAAATATAGAATAAGTGGCAAACTGTTTTTCCTGTTGCGAAATCGGTGGCACCGAGTGGCATGTTTCGGTGGTACCGAAGGGATTCGGTTGGACCGAAAATTACCATTCGGTGAAACCGAGTTCATTACAGAGAAAACACTTGTCACCTCAGCTCACTAGTCAAATAAGATCTCACAAAGATTTGCAATGAATTAGCTGAAAGATTTGCAAGGAATCTGATGTAGAAATATGCAGAACAAGAAGCAAAAAGAAAAGAATGAAAGTTCTAGATGAAGTGTTTGTTTTGTTTGAAAAAGAGGGAAACAAATATGCAAGGGACAAATGCAATAACACAGAGAAGAACACAAGAGAACTTCATCTAGAATTGGGCGGTGACATAGTCACCTATGTTAGAGTATATTGACTTAGGAGTCAAGTGAGAACACTTGATCATAGGTCATACTCATCGTTTAAGCTCAAAATGGGGTTAGCATTTTTCGTTTAAGCATCTTGATGTATTAACATCTTGTGGAGTTGCTTTAACTCATGACTTGAAGTAAAGCTTCTCTAAGATGGAACAACATACCTTGGGTGGTGGTGTGGATCTTGCTCATGTAGTTGAACTTGTGTGGGTGCTCGAAGTTGATGTAGCTCATCATGAGTTGGGAGCACCCCTTGGAATTTGAGTTCATCTACCTACATGGGTTAGTTCTTGCAAGGAAAAGCACTTGTATATCCAAAAATGACAACCATGAAGCTCAACATAGAATTTGTCAAAGGATATGTTCGAATGGTTTTGTGCTTCCTTGTCGTCAACCACCATTGTGTAGAGACTTGGTGATGTAGAGATCGCTCAAGACGTGAGTGAGTTGCAATCTCATAGAATTAGATTCAACCAAGTACCTACATGGGTTAGATAACATGCAAGGTACAAATATATCCAAGACATAAGATAGTCATCATGAGAGATATATCATGGATTAGCCATAAGCTCATGTCTTGCATGTATCCAATGGAGTTTCTATTCCAAGTTCGAAGCATCAATGATCTTCAATTCTCCTCTCAACCTACAAAACACTTTCTCATCAAGTGGTTTAGTGAATATATCCGCTAATTGTTTATCGGTGCGAACATGCTTAAGATCAATGTGACCCTTAGCAACATGATCTCAAATGAAATGATGACGATCTTCAATATGCTTAGTTCGAGAATGTTGCACAGGATTATGACCAATTTTGATAGCACTTTCATTGTCACAAAGCAATGGAACATGTTTCACGTAGACCCCATAATCTTTAAGAGTTTGGGTCATCCAAAGTAATTGAGCACAACATGAACCAGCGACAATGTATTCCGCTTCGGCGGTAGATAAGGATACCGAGTTTTGCTTCTTGGAGGACCAAGACACAAGAGATCTAGCAAGAAATTGACAAGTACCCAAAGTGGACTTTCTATCAACCTTGTCTCCGGCATAATCCGAGTCGGAATAGCCAACAAGATCAAAAGAGGACCTCTTAGGATACCAAATGCCAAAATTTGGTGTCTGGATTAAGTATCTCACTATCCTTTTCACGGCCTTAAGATGACATTCTTTAGGAGCAGCTTGATATCGTGCACACATGCACACACTTAGCATAATATCGGGACGTGAGGCACATAGGTATAACAATGAACCAATCATAGAGCGATAAACCTTTTGATCAACCGGTTCACCATCTTTGGTCAAATCATTATGTCCACTAGTAGGCATGGGTGTAGGCATACCTTTGCATTCTTGCATATTGAACTTCTTGAATAAGTCTTTGGTGTACTTCGTTTGAGAGATAAATGTACCTTCCTTAGTTTGCTTGATTTGCAAACCGAGAAAGAATTTGAGTTCACTCATCATAGACATCTCAAACTTCTTTGACATTAGCTTTCCAAACTTTTCACTAAAAAGAGGGTTAGTTGAACCAAATATAATATCATCAACATAAATTTGGCATACAAATAGTTTTCCAATAACCCTTTTAGTAAAAAGTGTGGAATCAATCTTTCCAATTTCAAAACCACTTGCAATAAGGAACTTGGTCAGGCATTTATACCATGCTCTAGGAGCTTGTTTAAGACCATAAAGGGCTTTGTGAAGTTTGTAAACATGATTAGGTTTCTTAGGATTGACAAAGCCGGGAGGTTGTTTGACATAAACTTCCTCCTCTATTTCACCATTTGGTACAAGGTGTTATTATGGTGATTAGCATAGGCAAGTAAGATGCGAATGGACTCGAGTCTAGCAACGGGAGCATATGTCTCACCATAGTCCATACCTTCGACTTGTGTGTACCCTTGGGAGACGAGACGTGCTTTGTTGCGAACCACTTGTCCATCTTCATCTTGCTTGTTGCGAAACACCCATTTGGTACCAACGATGTTGTGGTTGTTGTCGGGCTTCTCAACCAATGTCCAAACTTGGTTTCTCTAAAAGTTGTGTAGCTCTTCATGCATTGCGTTTATCCAATCCGGATCTTCCAATGCTTCTTCAACCTTCATAGGTTTAATGCTAGAGATGAATGAATAGTTTTCACAAAAGTTAGCTAAACGAGTTTTTGAGCGAGTAGTTCTCCCGGTTTGGATATCATTGTAGATTTGCTCGACAGGATGATCTTTGGCAATTCTTGCTTGAACTCGTGAAAGCTTTTGCTTGGGTCTTCGTTGAACATCTTCTTCATCTTGTTCTTCTTCTTGGTCTTCTTCATTGTTGGCATTGTCGTTCTCTTGTCATGGTGGAGAAGGAGATTGTTGATGTTTGTCTTGATGCATTTCCTCGTTTTCTTCATCTTGGTGTGTCCCACTTGTGGATGCTTTCGTGTGATTCTTGGTTCACCTTGTCGTGAAGTAGAAGCTTCCACTTGGAAGGACGAGGTACTCTCCTTCACCTCCGTTGGACGAATTTTGCCAATAGACAAGTCTTGGATTGCTTCTGAAGGGTCTTTGTCTCCTACATCAATTGGCAATTGCTCTACTTGCGAGCCGTTAGATTCATCAAACTTCACATCTACCGTCTCTTCAACCTTTTGGGTGAAATTGTTGTAGACACGGTAAGTGTGAGAGTTTGAGCCATAACCCAGTAGGAAACCTTCATGAGATTTAGGAGCAAACTTTGAACGACGATGTTTATCAAGAATGTAGCACTTTGAGCCGAATACTCGAAAGTATCCAACTTGGGGTTTGTTACCGGTGAGGATCTCGTATGCTGTCTTGCCGAGTAGCTTGTGAAGATACAAGCGATTTGTTGCATGACAAGCCATCTCAACCGCTTCTGCCCAAAAGTGCTTCGGCGTCTTGTACTCATCAAGCATCGTTCTCGCCATTTCGATGAGCGTCCGGTTCTTTCTCTCAACAACTCCATTTTGTTGAGGTGTGTACGTAGCCGAGAACTCGTGTGAAATCCATTCTTCATCAAGAAAGGTGTCCACATTTGCGTTCTTGAACTCCGTTCCGTTGTCACTCCGAACCTTCTTGATCTTCACGTCAAACTGATTTTGGGCCTTCCTAGCGAAGTTTTTGAAGATCTTTTGGACCTGCGATTTATCATCAAGAAAGAACACCCACGTAAATCTTGAAAAATCATCAACTATAACTAGACCAAAAGAATTTCCACCGAGACTCTTGTAGGCATTGGGACCAAAAAGATCCATATGAAGTAGCTCGAGTGGCCTCCATGTGGTCATGATGTTCTTCACGGGATGCCTTCCTCCAACCTGTTTACCTGCTTGACAAGCACTACAAAGTCTATCCTTATCAAATATGACATCGTTAACTCCAAGGATATGATTTCCTTTAATAAGCTTGTCAAGGTTTCTCATGCCAACATGACCTAGTCGTCTATGACACAACCAACCTTTTGAGCATTTAGCAATAAAGCAAGTTTTAGGTTGTGCCTTTTTAGAGAAATCGACAATGTAAAGGTCACCTCTACGTATACCGGTAAAAATCATTTTATGATTGTCTCGGCGAAACACTTGGCAATCTACCTCAGTAAATAGGACATTCAAACCGAAATCAGCAAGTCTAGATACCGAAAGTAAGTTGTAGCCAAGAGATTCAACGAGCATGACGTTTTGAATGGAGCTATCGTGTGAGATGGCCACCTTACCCTTTGAATTATCACCAAAGGTGACATACTTTCGAGGGCCGTCATTTTCAGCAAGCTCACGGAACATCTCTTCGTCTCCGGTCATATGATCAGTACATCCACTGTCGAGAACCCATTCCTTTCCTCCTGACACATATCCCCGAAGATTAGCCATAAGGCCAAAGTGTCTCATTGCATCATCAAGATCAAAGTCACTATCATCATTCTCATCGTAGTATCCATGTTCAACATGATCTTGTGATTCATCATTTCCTAGAGAGAGTGATTCATTAGATAAATGATCATCAAGGTGGTCACTTTTATGAATTCTTATAGCTTCGGATATAATATCACTAATGATTGCAACATTTCCTTTAGCATGCATGAGATTAGTAAGCTCAAAGAGACAATCACCAAAACTAGGATCACTAGAGTTCATTTTACTCAAGGCAATAGATTTATGGAGAATTTCATCCAAATTTTTCAAGGAATAATCGGGGAATTATTCCTCAAGAAATTTCCATATAGTATAGGCACAATTAAGAGTAGGTAAACTAGCAATCAAGTTTTTGGGCAATCCTCTAATGATGAGCTCAACGGTTCTAAGATTGCGAATCATGTCAATATCTTCATCTAGGGTGGGATGCATTGGATCAACATGAGGTGCACAAGGACTAGCAATATACTTGTTCAAATGATATTGATTGAAAATCACAAGCATCTCATTTTTCCACTCATGAAAATACTCTCCATCAAGAATAGGCACTCTATGTCTAAGACTCCCTAAAGTAGACACATCCATCTTCCTCCAATGGTGATTAAACCAAGGCAATGGAGACCAAAGCTCTGATACCACTTGTAGGATCTAGAAGTAGGTGTGTCTAGAGGGGGGTGATTAGACACTCAGTGCCAAAGTTGCAATTTTTAAGCTTTTTGGTTTGAGTGGAATTTTAGGCACAATTTCAACATACACAATACATATCAAGCAAGCATGCAAAGAGTATATGAGCAGCGGAATGTAAAGCATGCAACTTGCAAGAATGTAAAGGGAAGGGTTTGGAGAATTCAAACGCAATTGGAGACACAGATGTTTTTCCCGTGGTTCGGATAGGTGGTGCTATCCTACATCCATGTTGATGGAGACTTCAACCCACGAAGGGTAACAGCTGCGCGAGTCCATGGAGGGCTCCACCCACGAAGGGTCCACGAGGAAGCAACCTTGTCTATCCCACCATGGCCATCGCCCACGAAGGACTTGCCTCACTAGCGGTAGATCTTCACAAAGTAGGCGATCTCCTTGCCTTACAAACTCCTTGGTTCAACTCCACAATCTTGTCGGAGACTCCCAAGTGACACATAGCCAATCTAGGAGACACCACTCTCCAAGAAGTAACAAATGGTGTGTTGATGATGAACTCCATGCTCTTGTGCTTCAAATGATAGTCTCCCCAACACTCAACTCTCTCTCACAGGATTTGGATTTGGTGGAAAGAAGATTTGAGTGGAAAGCAACTTGGGGAAGGCTAGAGATCAAGATTCATATGGTAGGAACGGAATATCTTGGCCTCAACACAAGGGAAGGAAGTCCTTTCTCAGAACATATGAGTTGGAAGTGTAGATGTGTTCTGATGGCTCTCTCCACGAATGAAGATGAGGTGGAGGGGTATATGTAGCCTCCACACAAAATCCAACCGTTACAGACAATTTACCTATCTCGGTGGGACCGAATCAACAAACTCGGTCGGACCGAAATAGTAAACCTAGTGACCGTTAGAGATTTTCGGTGGGACTGACATGCAACTCGGTAGGACCGATATGGTTAGGGTTAGGGCATAACGTAATCTCAGTGAGACCGATTACACAAACTCGGTGAGACCGATTTGGTAATTAGCTAACCAGAGAGTTGGTCAGGTAAACTCGGTGGGACCGATTACTAAACTCGGTTGGACCAATTTTGGTAATGAGCTAACCAGAGAGTTGGTCAGGTAAACACGGTGGGACCAATTTGCTCTTCCGGTGAGACCGAAAAGTTATGAAAAGGAAATAGAGAGATTGCAATCCCATCTCGGTGAGACCGAGATCCCTATCGGTAGAACCGATTTGCTAGGGTTTGGCAGTGGCTTATGACATGTGAAACTCAGTGGCGCCGGATAGAAAGAATCGGTAGGTCCGAGTTTCACTTTGGGTTTAGGTCATATGTGGAAGTGGGAAAGTAGCTGAGGGTTTTGGAGCATATCATCAAGCACATGGAGCAAAAGGCTCATTAAGCAACACCTCATCCCTCCTTGATAGTATTGGCTTTTCCTATGGACTCAATGTGATCTTGGATCACTAAAAGTGTAAAATGAAGAGTCTTGAGCTTGAAGCTTTAGCCAATCCTTTGTCCTTAGCATCTTGAACGAGTTACCACAACCTTTAGTCCATGCCACTCCATTGTTGAACTTATCTGAAATATACTAGATAAAAGTATTAGTCCAACAATAGATATGTTGACATTAATTACCAAAACCACCTAGGGAGCACTTGTGCTTTCAAGAACTCGCAGGGCTGGTCTCTGACATGGCCCTCCATTGGGGGAGGAGCCGCTGGCGAAGGCGCGTCCGGTGCGCCGCCCTATCCTCCCTCCCCCGAGCACCACGACGACCCCGGCCTCGCCCCCTTCCTCCTCCTCCTCTCGCAGCAGGCTCTACTGCCATGGGCTCCGGAGGAGGGAGGACGCGCTGTCGAGTAGAAGCTCTCGTCGCCACTACTGGAGCACCGGCACATCCTCTTGGCATGACAAAGGGAAGAAAGAGACCAGGCGAGGAGGAGACGAAGGCAGAAAGACGCCATCCCTCTCCCCTCTTTATAGAGGGGCTCGGCCCGGGCTCGGCCCCCCAACCTGAGTGCGGCCGCCCCAATCGACATCCAGCCGCCAGGGGCGCGAGGAGTCAGGACCGACCTGCTGCTCCAATCAGCGGCGCCCGGCCTCCCGCCTCGACATTATAGTCCATGCCCTCCGTGTCCACAACCTACCCTCCCCGAGGCATGGAGGACATGTGGCGGGTGAGCCAGGACTCAAGAGGAAGGTGGAACGGCCGTTTCAAGCCCTGTGATCGTAGGGCGCGGGCGCCATGATGGCCACGACCCGAGTCCACTTAGTAAATGAGCAGTGCCCCTGCGGCTTCCTCTTTTTTATGGGGAAGACGCGGGCCGCCTCTTTACTATTCACCGTGACGTGACGCAAGCGTGCTGCAACCGCCCCACGCACGACCCCCACGTCACGCACTCAATGCGGGTCGTGGGGAAGCGCAACTGGTGAAAGAGTTACTGCAGTTAAAACTCTGCCATGCGTGCCCGCACACTGTTCTAGGCCTGGCCCAACAACGCTTCGCGCTTATGTGTGGCCCAGGCCTGGGGTCTCCTGTCGGTGTACAAAAGTAGGGGCCTTTCTGTACCCCTGTGCACGGGCAGTTGTAGCCACACCTGTGCCACGCTTGGCAGGGCGGAGGAAGCAAAGATACTAGACTACCAGCGCATCGCTGAAGCCAGAGGCGCGAAGAGCAAAGGGACAAGATGGGTTTCCCCTGGCAAGAGCCTTGTCGGGGCAACTTGCCCAACACCAGCAAGACTGCCACCCTTGAGCCTAAAAGTTCTAGCACCGTCAACAACATTAGAACCAAGGCTCGTGAGGCACCTGCATGGTGGCATGCAGATCTTTGTGAAGACCATAGGCTTGTAAGACTAGATGAGAACTAGAAGATGAAGACCCCCGGCAAGACCCTTGCCCGGGACGCCCACGAGACCCGGACAAGTCCCTTGCCGGGGACGTCTACGGCACTGTCGGTGTACTAAAGTAGGGGTACCTTAGTACCCCGAACTTGTGCACGGGCAGTAGTAGCCTCCCGCGGCAAGGCCTGCCAGGGGAGCGACAAGAGTCTCCACGGCCCTTTCCAGGCCGGACGAAGGCCAAGTGATCGAGCCTAGAAGACCAAGCCCCGGCAAGAGGAGCTTGCCGGGTCGAGAAGGCAAGGTCCGGCAAGAGGAGCTTGCCGGACCAAGGCGACAAGGCCCCGACAAGAGGAGCTTGCCTGGATGACTAAGCCGAAGCACCAAGGCCCCGGCGGGAGGAGCTCGCCGGGACGGCCAAGCCAAGGCACCCCAAGAGAAGCCCGCCGCGGCGCGCCGCGCGCCCCGGCAAGGCCTGGCGAGCGGCAAGCTCCCAGGTGCGGCAAGGCAACTACCGTGGCAAGCCACTTGCCGCGGCAAACCACCACATCAGGCCCGCGCTCCAGCTCACCTGCCCACGCGTCGCTATGGGGCTTCCCCGGAGGCACGTGGCGGGGCGCCGCGCAACCTGAGACGCGCGGTGGCATGCGACGTTGGCAGAGTCGCCCCCGTGGCGAGCGGAGGCGCTCCTAACGGTCTGCCTCGGCACTATTCAGGCGATCCAGACGGGCATTTAATGCCTTTGTCCCCCGCCGTCAGAGTTAGGTGCGATAGCACTGTGCGGCCACTATTCACACAATCCCTTGCCATTTTTACCCTCACCTGCGTCGCTCCCTGTGGGAAACCCCTTGGCATATAAAAGGAGGCCCATGCGCACGTAGAGGGGGGATCGGACCCAATAGGCCCTCGCCTACGTCCAGCTCCAACTTACTATAGCTTCTTGCGCTCCAGAGCAAGAACCCGGAATCAACCAGACATGCAGCAGTAGGGTTTTACGCATCCATGCGGCCTGAAGCTGGGTAAAATCGTTGTGTGTGTGTGTCGCCTCGATCTGCTCTTTGTGCATCCTCCGCCCCCGCCGAACCGACAAGGAGCTCCGTCCCCATAGGTGCTCGTGGAGGCCAGATATCCCCCGACATCTTTGGCGCGCCAGGCAGGGGGTGCGTCGAGGTTGTGCGAACCAGATTCGGCGACCACAGGCAAGCTCAGGTATGGCCAGGGACTTTTCCGCTCTGACCCGCTGGGCGGAGGCATCCCTCCTCACGGACCCGTGCACGGCCCTCCTCGAGTACCCACTCACGCAGAGTCCGGGCAAGAGCAGCTGCTCCTTGAGGAGGACCGCCTTCCGGCCGCTGAGCGAGTTTCTCGCCTCCAGCAAACTCTGCGCCGCTCCCGTAGCCGCAGAAGTTAGCGTCGGAAGTTGCGGGAAAGGCGACCTCGTTCTTCGGCGAGCCCAGGCCGCCAAAATCCAAATGAGTCGACGCCGACCGTGGGAGGAATCTTGCCAGCGCGGCGGTCGGAACCCGTCCCATCGGCCATCCTCTCTGTCCAAGTCTTGCCGCAGTTGCATGTAATCCTTGGTACAGAGGCGGGCGCAGATCCCGAGCATAGCTTATGTGCCCCACACGTCTTGTCGATTTCGCGCCTCTCCGCTTGGCGCAGGCATCATTCGACACGATTGTGCAGCACTCGCCTCCGGCAAGCGGTGGCAAGCCGTCAGGCCCCGAGCCTGGGCTGGGCGTCGCCCGAGGAAGCTGCGCCTTGCCGGACGGCAAACGACAGAGAAGCTAAGTTGCCAAAGTTTGAGCGACTAAGCTCCTTTTTATTCTTAAATTATCTTCCTCGATTGACCGAGCTTCGTATGGGAAACCTGTGCGCGGAGGGGCCGGCTCGTGGCTGGTTGCGCCCTTATTTCGTTTCGAGCCCCGCTCAACGACTTAAGTGTGCTACATCCCGAGTAGCGTCCTTACTTGTTTCGAGCTCGCTCGGCAGCTTGAGCGTGCCGCGACTGCAGTCGCCACGCCTACCGCGCCCCGAGCCTGCTCAACATTTAAGTGAGTTGCGCCAGCCGCGGCAAGGTTTCTTGCCGATGGGAGCCCCGTCAGCGGGTTGCTGACGTCCCGCACTCGGCACCCGTGGCAAGGCGGAGACTTTCGCCAACAAGTTCCTGTGAGCGTAGGGCGCGAACATACGAAGCATAAAGTCAAACGAGGGAGATAACAGCGCAATGAACTGCCTAAGATAAAAGTAATATTACAAAATAACTTGCCGCTGCTCTAATCAGCTGTTTCTGTGGCATGCTCGGCAGCAACGAGAGAAGGAAGAAGGAAGGAGTGCGGACCCTCGTCATCCCCTTCCGCTCCTTATAAAGGGGCGGAATGGGGGCTCCGCCTCCCCGCCCAACCAATCAAAGCAGAGGAAGGGCAGGCGACGGGGGCGACCCTCTACTTCGACCCGCGTCGGCCCGGCTTCCTGCCTCCACCACCGCGACCCCAAGCGCATGGAGGACGCGTGGCGGGCGAGCAGGGCCGAGGCGACTGATGAGGCGACCTCTCTCTCCCCCACTCGAAAGTGGGGGCGGACATTTCGCTTCTCCAAATAAAAGAGATCGTGCCCGACGTGACACATGCCTGCGGGCCTCAAGCCCCGCGCACGCCACCCACGTCACGCACGCCTCGCACGCCTCGCCTCCCCCACGACGCCGCGGTAAGCGCGCGCCACTTGGGGAGGGCGCGACGAGCACGGAGTTAAGGAGCAGCGCAACCCAGGCCACGCGTGCCCGTGCACTGTTAGGGCCTGGCCCAACAACGCTCGGCACCGTGTATGGCCCAGACCCGGGGGCTCCTGTCGGTGTACTAAAGTAGGGGTACCTTAGTACCCCGAACTTGTGCACGGGCAGTAGTAGCCTCCCGTGGCAAGGCCTGCCAGGGGAGCGACAAGAGTCTCCACGGCCCTTTCCAGGCCGGACGAAGGCCAAGTGATCGAGCCTAGAAGACCAAGCCCTGGCAAGAGGAGCTTGCCGGGTCGAGAAGGCAAGGTCCGGCAAGAGGAGCTTGCCGGACCAAGGCGACAAGGCCCCGGCGAGAGGAGCTTGCCGGGACGACTAAGCTGAAGCACCAAGGCCCCGGCGGGACGAGCTCGCCGGGACGGCCAAGCCAAGGCACCCCAAGAGAAGCCCGCCGCGGCGCGCCGCGCGCCCCGGCAAGGCCTGGCGAGCGGCAAGCTCCCAGGTGCGGCAAGGAAACTACCGCGGCAAGCCACTTGCCGCGGCAAACCACCACATCAGGCCCGCGCTCCAGCTCACCTGCCCACGCGTCGCTCTGGGGCTTCCCCGGAGGCACGTGGCGGGGCGCCGCGCAACCTGAGACGCGCGGTGGCATGCGACGTTGGCAGAGTCGCCCCCGTGGCGAGCAGAGGCGCTCCTAACGGTCTGCCTCGGCACTATTCAGGCGATCCAGACGGGCATTTAATGCCTTTGTCCCCCACCGTCAGAGTTAGGCGCGATAGCACTGTGCGGCCACTATTCACACAATCCCTTGCCATTTTTACCCTCACCTGCGTCGCTCCTTGTGGGAAACCCCTTGGCATATAAAAGGAGGCCCATGCGCACGTAGAGGGGGGATCGGACCCAATAGGCCCTCGCCTACGTCCAACTCCAACTTACTATAGCTTGTTGCGCTCCAGAGCAAGAACCCGGAATCAACCAGACATGCAGCAGTAGGGTTTTACGCATCCATGCGGCCCGAAGCTGGGTAAAATCGTTGTGTGTGTGTGTCGCCTCGATCTGCTCTTTGTGCATCCTCCGCCCCCGCCGAACCGACAAGGGGCTCCGTCCCCATAGGTGCTCGTGGAGGCCAGATATCCCCCGACAGGCACCAAGGCCAAACCCACACTCGCCAGAGTTTCGCCACCCCACACCCGTTCCGACGTGGCGTCCAGTCCGCCAACTAGACCCGCACCTGCATGGCATCATGCAACTTCTAGGCCAACTAGCCAAGCACCTGCGTGGTGGCATGCAGATCTTCATGAAGACCATGCCACCGCACCAGCTCAGCAGCCAGCCAGCCAGCGTGGCGCTGCATGCCTCATCAGCTGGGACACGCGTCGAAGCAAGGCGAGGCAGCGATGGACGGGACAAGCTGCTTTGCCGTCCCCAATAAAGCAAGAGGGCATGCCAGCAGTGCATTAAATGTGTTTGTCCTATGGTGTCAGGCGATAGACTTAGACACTGTACATACTTTCCACCTCTTGTGTGCCGCTGTGGCTACCCCTTTACATATAAAAGGAGGCCCGAGGCATATTGAGGGAGGATTCGGACTTTTTGGACTGGGCATGCACCGCAGCTAGTTCAAGAACTCAAGAACACTAAATACACACAAAGCTGGACTAGGGTATTACGCATCGTTTGCGGCCCGAACCTGGGTAAAAATTCCCTCGCGTTGATCTTCTCGACCCGCTCTTTGCGCAGCCCCACGCCCCGCCAACCGTAGCAGGGATTCCCTATGATCCCATAGGTGTCATTCCTGAGCCCCGACAGCCAGTGAGACCGAGCCATCCACCGCGTCATATGCTAGTCTAGTTGGTTGCGCATCCACATAGCCCTTTCGACTAGGGACCTTTTGGGAGAGTCAACATACAATGCATAGTCCCACAAACAAGTCACATACTTGTTGATACACATCATTGATAATGTACAAGGACTATCTTTATTCATAAACACATAGGAAATATCATCATACATGATTGCCTCTAGGGCATATGTCCAACATTCGCAACCCCCATGGCCCGAGCAACCCACCTCCCCCATCCCCTCCCCCCAATCCTGCGACCGTCGGTGGCGATGACCACCACTATGGAGGTGTTCTGTGCTGGTGATGCTGTCTTGCTGGAGAAGTGCAAGGAGATATCCTCTTGGTTTCCTAGCATGCAAGCTCTGGCGGAGCATGCATTGCAATCGTTGAGAGATGCGATGCCGTATGAGATTCGGCGGATGATTTCAGATCCAGCCGATGGGGTCACTTGTATGGGGGTTTTCATCTGGGCGATGCGTGAGGCAATGGAGTCGCCGGATCCTCGTCAGTGAGCTCGCTGGTACTCGTACGGTTCTCACCGTGACCCGACGAATCTAAATGTCAAGCAAGAGCTCGCAGCTATTCCGAGGGTGAGATACGTGCAGCCTCCTCCTGGTATGTCTCTACACACAATTATGCCTGGTGATGTGGAGGAGTTTATCAGGACCATCAAAAGGCCAGCGCCTAGAGACCAGCAAATGGTAGTTCAGGAGGAGGACAGGGATTGGTTGTCAAAGGCTACTCTAGCCGCAGATGAGGACGAGCATGAGGATAAAATATGCAAAGGAGGATAGGTATCCGTACCTTGTAAAGTGTATGAGTGAAGACGACAATGTTTTAGGGCTTATCATGTACAAAGCAAAGCCGGAGGATGAGTGGAAGCCAGTAGTTGTGTAATTGGAGCTGTGGTGTACTTTTAGTTTGTTTATCACTATGTACTTTTAGCTGTGATGTACTTTTATTTTGTTAATCACTATCGACTTTGTGATGTACCCATATTAATTAAAGTTTGCTATGTCATTTGATATGTGTATGCTACCTTATCTACTTTGCGATGTACTGAAGTTTGTTTGTTTATGGCTAATTATTTCAATATTGTGTATCCGAGGCCACCATGCAAAAGGATTTGAATTTTTGAGCATATTTTCATTTTCTATCAATGTGTTGTCAAAATTGCATGGATTACTAATCATATAAAATGGTTGGGAAATAGAGTTTTCTTTGTGAGTACTACCTATATTCCTAATGTGGAAGGTGAAAGTGATTTTTCAGAATTTATTGGACCAAACTAGAGCACACTTGCAGTTCAAATTTGAATTACTTGATGTAAATCACCGAAAATTCAATAATTCAACAAAAATGGCAATATCACTCAGAAATTCATGAAAAAAATGCCTTCTACAATCACATGGGGTATACTTCAGGTGAAAATTCTAAGGGCACTATTCACAATGTTATTCATGGCACTTGTTTCACAAAAAAGTTTTATATGGCACTAGAAAAATGAAAATTTAACTTTTTATTAACCAAATCTTCAATATTTTTGTGAATTATTGCTCACTATTGTAACACCCTTGTTTGTTCAAAAAATGGTCATGTTATCATCTACTATACCATGAAGATGCTTATGAGTATGGTCATCTTAGTTGAAACTCACTGATCTTCATATGAGATAGGTCAGTTTTGTGAAGGGTTTTTTCAAGTACGTGGTATTGTCAGTTTACCATTTTTCCCACAAGCCATTACAAATGAGAGGACACCATGAATGCAAAAAGATTTGAATTTTTGAACATTTTTTTCATTTTTTGTAATTTATTTCAACGTGTTGTCAAAATGGCATGGATGAGTAATCATATAAAATGGTTGGGAAATAGAGTTTTCTTTGTGGGTAGTGCCTACATTCCTAATGTGGAAGGTGAAAATGATTTTTCACAATTTATTGGACCAAAGTAGAGCACACTTGCAGTTCAAATTTGAATTACTTGATGTAAATCGCCGGAATTCAATAGATCAATGAAAAATGGCAACATTACTCGGGAATTCATGAAAAATTGGCAACTACAATGACATGTGGTATAATTCAGGTGAAAATTGTGAGGGCACTATTTACAATATTATTCATGGCACTTGCTTCACAAAAAAGTCATGTATGGCACTAGAAAAATAAAAAAATAACTTTTTATTTGTGGTATTGCCAGTTTATCATTTTTCTCACAAGCCCTTGCACATAAGAGGGTCCCATGCAAAAGGAGTTGATTTTTTTAGTCTTTTTTCTATAATTTATTTCAACGTGTTGTCAAAATTGCATGGATGACTAATTATATAAAATGGTTGGGAAATAGAGTTTCTTTGGGTACTGCCTACATTCCTAATGTAAAGGTGAAAATGATTTTTAGAATTTATTGGACCAAACTAGAGCACACTTGCAGTTCAAATTAAATCACCGAAAATTCAATAAATCGATGAAAAATGGCAATATCACTCGGAAATTCATGAAAATTGACAGTTGAAATACCATGTGGTATACTTAATGTGAAAATTGTGAGGGAACTATTTACAATATTATTTATGGCACTCGCTTCACAAAAAAAGTAATGTATGGCACTAGAAAAATGAAAAGTTAACTTTTTATTTGTGGTATTGTCAATTTATGGTTTTTCCCACAACCCATTGCACATACGAGGCTTCCATGCAAAAGGATTCTAATTTTTTAGCCTTTTCCATTTTTTCTATAATTCTTTTCAAGTGCGTGCAAACAACCAGGAATACGATCATTGCAATTGATTTCCGCACGTAAATCACGAGTCATTCCAAGTGCATGCAAAACAACTCGAAATACAATCGTTCCAAATGATTTGCGCACACACTACAGGAATCAGGAACTTTGCCGTCTGCCATGGCGGACGACAAAGGCATGCCTGGTGGACGGCAAAGGCCTTTGCCGTCCGCCAGCAGACGGCAACAGGTCCGGCTGAATGAGCTACGGCAAAGGCATCTTTGCCGTCTGCTAGTGAATGACAAAGATGAAATGGTCTTTGCCGTCCGCCAGCAGACGGCAAAGGACCTGGACGACAGATGTCTGAGCTACAGGCCGTTAGTGGGTTAACGGCGTGCTTTGCCGTCCGTTGGCGGACGACAAAGACCTTTGCATATTTGTCGTCGGCTGGCGGACGACAAAGACCTTTGCATATTTTCCGTCCACCAGCGGACGACGTAGTGGTCCACATGGCAGCACCTGGGGGCTGGCCTATTTGATTTCTTTGCCGTCTACTGACTGACGGTGAAGATGCAATGGTCTTTGCCGTCTGCCAGCAGATGACAAATCATCCAAATAGGCCAGCCTACTGCCCCAGGTTGCATAGGTAGCTGACACGTGGCATATTTGCCGTCTGCTTGCTGATGGCAAAGCTCTTTGTTATCTGTCAGCAGATGGCAAAGAGCTTGTATAGCCCCTGCTTTTCTGTTTTTTCTTAAATTCATTCAATTTCACAAATATATATATATATACACATAGAAAATACTTTCAACAAGCATACCAACACATATACATACCAAATCATATCCCTGCCATATGGATATGATCATCCAACACATATACATAGCAAATCAAAAGTCCATATGCAACATATATAGCTGGCCAACATATCCAACAAGAAGCATACAATGCTTTCATCCATACATACATATATAGGTAGCAAGTTTCACATTGTTCATCCTACAAAATCAAAACAAGAAGGAAGCATAAAGAGAAGAGTAGACTCCATCAATGCAAGCTTCCTCATCTAAAGCAAATCTACAAATTGGGAAAGAAGACAAGTAAAAGAAGAAGAAGACTAGTTAGAAGAAGAAGAAGAAGAAGAAGAAGAAGAAGAAGAAGAAGAAGAAGAAGAAGAAGAAGAAGAAGAAGAAGAAGAAGAAGAAGAAGAAGAAGAAGAAAAAGAATAAGATTATTTTCTTCTCTTTCTTTTTCTCCTCTCCTCTTCTTTATCTTCTTCCTCTTCTAACTAAGGTAGGTAAAACTGCCATTTTATTGTTAAGCTAGGTAAAAATGCTAAGTGTAGGTCATTTTAGAGCTAAGCTAGGTAAATAGGTCATTTTGGAGCTTAGTAAGGTCATTATGTCATTTTCGAGGAAAATAAGCTAAGTCTATATCATTTTGGAGGTAACAAAGATTATCATGCCATTTTTGACCTAAGTATGCTAAGTATGTCATAAATGAACTGAAGAAGCTAAGTATAGCTCATTTTTTATCTAACTTAAGTAATTATGCCATTTAGGAGGAAAATAAGCTAAGTATCCATTTGTAAAGCAAAACACTAGAGAAAACTTACCCTCATCACAACAAATGTGATGAAGATCGCAACTAAGGTAACAATTGATCCAACAGCATAATGATACCAAGCCTCATTATCAATGGTATATTTTCTAATCTTCTTAAGCTTCAGGCGCATTGCATCCATCTTCAAGCGCATTGCTTTCATCTTCATCTTGTGATCATCGACGACATCGGCAACATACAACTCTAATGTCATCTTCTCTTCTTCAATTCTTTTAATTGTTTCTTTCAAATACTCATTTTCTTTTTCAACTAAATTTAACTTCTCGACAAGAGGGTCGGTTTCAAATTCCGGTTCACATACCTCCTAGATTAAAATATCTCTATGTCAAATTGATGGCCCACTACAAAAGAAAGACACATCCGTGACATTTTGGGCCGAATGAATTTTTTCTGTCATACATATGACACTTCTATGACGATAATTGTGACAAAACCCGGTATCATCATAGATGTGGTGGGCTCTTGCTTCTATGACAAAAAATCATGATAGAAAATGGGCTTTTCGTCCTAGGCGGGCCGGAGACGCAGCTGCATGACATTCTTTGGGCTGTCCATGACGGAAAAAACCGTGGTAGAAGCGAGGGGGAGGAAAATTTCGGGGAGTTCCCGGTTACGGTGGGAGGTCGGGGGCCGAGCGATGCGCGTTTCTCTTGTACACGTACGCGCGTGTGTGCGAGGCGTTGGCTCTAACTGAACCTGAGCGAGGCGTTGGGCTCTAACTGAACCCGAGCGATTGCACTGCAGGCTACGCGTTATTGAACCCGAGCAATCGATCGATGGCTGTTAACTGAACCCGATCGAGCGATTCCTTCGCTACTGCTGCTAACTGAAGCCGATCGATTGGAAGAACAATGAGCATTGCGGGGGGTTTGGATGAACAGTGAGCAGTGGCGTTGCCTCTGGATGAACAGGACCCCGTGTTGTGGTGGAGGGCTGGATGAACAGTAGATGGTGGAGGGGTGCCCGTGGAGGGGTGGATGAACATGACCCCGTGGTGTGGAGGGCTGGATGAACAGTAGACGGTGGAGGGGTGCCCGTGGAGGGGTGGTTGAACAGGACCCCGTGGTATGGAGGGCTGGATGAAGAGTAGACGGTGGAGGGGTGCCTGTGGAGGGGTGGTTGAACAGGACCCCGTGGTGTGGAGGGCTGGATGAACAGTAGACGGTGGAGGGGTGCCCGTGGAGGGGTGGTTGAATAGGACCTCGTGGTGTGGAGGGCTGGATGAAAAGTAGACGGTGGAGGGGTGGTTGAACAGTAGACGGTGGAGTAGCGCGTGGTGGAGGCTGGATGAACAGGAGCCCATGGAGGCTGGAGGAGGTCGACGGTGGAGATGAACTGTATCCCGTGAAGTCCCATTTTGCGGTACGCCACACCCCTCCTGATGAATAGGACCCCCGTTTCGACCGTAGCGCTCCAACACAAGTCTGTTTCCTCCGTTTTGCAGTACGCCACACCCCTCCCGATCAACAGGACCCCCGTTTCGACCGTAGGAGGTCCGTTTCCTCCGTTTTGCGGTACACCAGACCCCTCCCGATCAACAGGACCCCGTTCTGAACGTGGCCGGTCGAACACAAGGTTGTTTCCTCCGTTGTGCGGTACGCCAGGCCTCGTTTCCATCGCCTGTTCCGTCCAAGCCCTCCCAATGAACATGACGCATTTCGTTGCCTCCCCATGAACACGACGATGACATTGTTTCTCCGTTCCGACCAAGCCATGTCAATGAGCCCTCGCCGTACGTATGCGCGAGTAGGCGTTCAAGACCCCACCCGTATGTACACATACGTGGCCATATTTTCTTTCTTGCACCCTGGCCGCCTCTACTACGACACGTGCGCGCCTCTACATCCACCAGTATATATGTACGTACACGTTCGCGACCAGAATGACAACGCAACGTACGCTTTGACCAGGTGGGTCCCGACTGTCAGGCACTTCCTTGCGTGCGAAGATGTAGCTGGTGGATCCTAGTAGTCAGGGGCAAACATTTTTTTTGCGAAATATGGTGGCCGTCTAGTGGGTCCCTGCTGTCAGGTGGAGGAATAATTATTTTGCACGTAGTAAGGAGGCACTTCCTTGCTACGGCCGTGGACCCAGCTGTCAGCCTCTCCACGTACAGTCCATGTCCGATGGAAGCCGTTCCTTGACCACGTTGACCATGCCGCGCCGAGGGCACCAGGGTGGTGGACGACGGAGAGGCCTAGGAAGGGGACGATGCGGAGCCGGGGAAGACGTGGCAGTGGATGCCCACGCGTAGAGGAGTACGCGGGTTCACTGGTTCGCTGCGGTGTGAGGCTGTCGTCGCCACAGAGTAACAGGGGGTGTGGGTGAGTAGAGGGATGGCCTGGCTAGCAGCGGGAGTAGTAGGGGGCGGTGAGGCCTCCGCTGCATCGCAGCCGACCATGGGAGGCAGGAGCACGGGGCACGACCGGCGCTGGTTTGGGCGGCTGGAGTAAGAAGACCAGAGGTTGAAGAAGCACTACGGCCGTTGGATGGACATTGTACGGTCACTGGAGCTAGAATCGTGCATATTGACTAAGTTGACAAAGCCCTCCGTCCCTGTCAACTTAGTAGGCCCACAAGTCAGCCTGCCACTATACTGGGTCCCAGCTAACAGGGGGAGTATTCATTTTTTTGTGCGTAATAAGGAGGCACTTCCTTGCGTGCGAAGATATAGCTGGTTGGTCCGAGCTGTCAGCGGTGGTAACGTTTTTTTCGCGAAATACAGAGGCCCTTTCGGTGGGTCCCTGATGTCAGGTGGAGGAATCATTATTTTGCGCGTAATAAGGAGGCATTTCCTTGCGTGCGGCCGTGGACCCAGCTGTCGGCCTCTCCACATACAGTCCACTTCAGATGCATGTCAGTCGTTGACCACGTTGACCAGGCCGCGCCGAGAGCACCAGGGCGGTGGACGACGGCGAGGCCTATGAAGGGAACGATACAGAGGCAGGGAATACTCAACAGTTGTTTCCCACGCGGAGGGGAGTATGACTGTACGAGGGTTTACTGGTTCGTCTATCGAAGCCGGAGAATAACAGCAGGTGTGGGTGAGTAGAGGGATGGCTAGGCCAACGAAGGGAGTACGGTGGGGCGGTGAGGCCTGCGTGACAGCACAGCCGGCCGCAGGGAGGAGGGAGCAGGCAGTCTCGCCGGCGCTTGTTTGAGCGGCTGGAGCAGGAAGAGCAGAGATTGAAGAAGCACGACGGCCGTTGGATGGACATCCAACAGTCACTGCTTGTGCGTCAACCTTTTTGTGGAAAGCCTCAAATCTGTGGAAAACAACATACAACCCATCTGCCATTATTTCTAATAATTTTCAGCCCATTTGCTAATTCTTAAGGTTTTTTTTGGAGCCCATATTCTTTTTGTTAGCATTACAGCCCATATTGTGGCCACGGTTAAAAAAATATACGAAATTTTGCATATTTCGGTGCGGTCCGAACTGTTTTTAATCCCGAAATTTCTACTCACATTCAAACTGATTTTAAAAATAAATGTACATCAATATAAAATCCAACAAATTCTCCACGCATAAAAATTAATGTAATTTAAAATATTGAAATGAAAAAAAGATATTTGAAACTAATTGCCGGTTTGATGTGTTTTAAAAATGTACAACCCATTTCTCATTACTGATGGGCCATTTTCTCGGCCAGCCGAATGAAAGCTCTCCTCGTCTTGAAAGATTTGTAGCCCAACAGGCCTGACAAAGCGACTTACTTGGCAAATCACAAAAAAACTGGGCTGTGGGCGTGGACCCAGCTGTCAGCCACTCCACGTACAGTACTCTTCCGATGGAAGTCGTTCCTTGACCACGTTGACCACGCCGCCCGGAGAGCACCACGGCGGTGGATGACGGCGAGGCCTAGGAAGGGGACGCCACGGAGCCGGGGAAGACGCGGTAGTGGAATCCCGCGTGGAGAGGAGTACAAGGGTTCACTAGTTCGGCTGCGGTGTGAGGCTGCCGTCACCGCAGGGCCTGGCCAGCGGTGGGAATAGTAGGGGGCGGTGAGGCCTCTGTGGCAGCACAACCAGCCACGAGAGGCAGGAGCATGCGACACGACCGGCGCTGCTTTGGGCGGCTGGAGCAAGAAGACCTGAGGTTGAAGAAGCACTACGGCTGTTGGATGGACATCATACGGTCACTAGAGCTAGAATCGTTCATATTGACTAAGTTGACAAAGCCCTCCGTCCTCGTCAACTTAGTTGGCCCACAAGTCATCCTCCCACTATGGTGGGTCCCAGCTAGCAGGGGGTATTCATTTTTTTTGCGTAATAAGGAGGCACTTCCTTGCGTGCGAAGATATAGCTGGTGGGTCCGACATGTTTGCAGGGGGAATGTTTTTTTCACGAAATATAGAGGCCCTTCCGGTGGGTCCCAGCTGTCAGGTGGAGGAATCATTATTTTGCGCGTACAGTCCACGGCCGATGGATGTCGTTCGTTGACCAAGTGGACCAGGCCGCGCCGAGAGCACCATGGCGTTGGACGACGGCAAGGCCTAGGAAGGGAACGACATGGAGCCGGGGAAGACTCGACAATGGTTGCCCACGCAGTGGGGAGTACGAGGGTTTACTGGTTCGGCTGCCGTCGCCAGAAAATAACAGGAGGTGTGGGTGAGTAGAGGAATGGCCTGGCCAGCAATGAAGTAGGGTGGGGTGGTGCGGCCTATGCGGCAGCACAGCCGGCCACGGGAGGCGGGAGCAGGTAGTCCCACCAGAGCTGGTTTGGGCGGCTGGAGCAAGAAGATCAGATATTGAAGAAGCAGCACGGCCGTTGGATTAACATCCAACGGTCACTGCTACTAGAATCATTTGTGGACTAAGTTGACAAAGCCAAAGTACACGTCAACCTAGTAGACCCACAAGTCAACCTCCGAATCTGTCCCAAACATCATATACCTTAATTTAAATTCAATGAAATTTTACCCGCACAAAAACAATGAAATTTAAAATATCAAAATCCGAAAGAAAACAGTATTTTGGAACTAATTGCCTGTTTGCTATATTTTTTCATTTTACAGCCCATTTATTATTACTTATAGCCCATTTCTTATTACTTATAGCCCATTTTCTGGGCAAAATGCATCCCTCCTCGTCTTGAAAGATTTCCGGCCCAGCAGGGCGTAGAAAAGCAAGTAGGCCTACGTTGGTTATTCTGCAAAAAACAAAATAGTTGGCTAGCCATTTTCAGAAAGGAAAAAAAGAAACTGGGCTAGTCATGTGCTAGACATATGAAATAAAAGCCTGGGCTAGACAGGCCACGGGTCCCGCACAACCCAGTTGATACCCTTCTCCGTCCCGAAAAAACAAAATTACTGCGCACGCTGCTGGGTCCCTACTATCATCCTCACCATGTACAGTCATCTCCTTATTCCTCTTAGTTGTTGACCATGTTGACAACACCGGAGGGCGGCGCCGCGGCGAGCGAACCAAGGCGGAGGACGATGGTGAGGCCTCAGACGGGAACGAACAGGAGCCGGGGAAGATCACAACCAGCTGTGGGAGGCGGGAGCAGGCGGTCCCACCGGCGCTGGTTTGGCATTGGCGGCTCGAGGAAGAAGAGACTGAAGAAACGCGACAGATGTTGAATGTCAATCCAACGGTCAAGGTTGGCACAATCATTTGTTGACTAAGCGGACACCAAGTAGCATACTTTTTTATATATAGGAAGAAAACTGCAAGGAAAATGCGTTCGTCTGCCGTCCTCCTCACAGGGAACGTTCGCCACATAAGTGACTAGCACCCTTGGTTTTCAACCGAGAGGTCTTGGGTTCGAGTCCCAGGAACTCTCAATTTTGTCCTCCTTCCTTCCTCGCAAAAAAAGGGAAAGAAAATCAAAGAGTTGGGAAGGCGTACAGAACAAGCTAGTGTACCAGTAAAGAGACGTTGCCGAGTTTTAGAAAAAAGAAAGACGTGCTCGTGTAGCTGGTTCGAATCCAAACCTAGACTATGACTATATATGGTGCTATGCTACTCTGCAAGTAATGAAACTGACATATCCAACGTTCGCTTCTCCTCTTCTCTACTTACTCTTCCTAGCATCAGAAGCTCTGGCCGCAGCAACCATGTCCGCTGGCTGCTCGTCCACCTGCTCTTTAGCAGGCAACAACCAGATATGCGCCAAGTCGCCACTCGTACCATCGCATGTGGGTCTCATCACACCCTCGCCGGCACGCGCACCGCAGCCGATTGCTCATCGCAACCCACTGCCGTTGGTGTGGTGCCACTGCTGCAAATCATGCAGAGTCATCCGTCGCGTCTCAACCACAATCCGCAACCCTGGCCGAGTCTTCTACAAATGCCTGAATCATGGGGTAATAATATGTTTAAGTGTTGTTCTGGTGCTTTCAGTTGCTGATTTTTTAATAGTTTGGTTGATGATATACCAATTTGATTCGTGCAGAAAAGGGAAGATTCATGTGATTTGTATTTCCGGGAAGTTGCTGATGTGGGGGAATGCAACTACGCTGATTATTTGGTTAGCCGAGGAATCCCAATACCAGCAGGTTGGGGTGTTGGACAAGTAACTGAAGGAACGACAAAAGAGGAAGATGCAGAGCAGAAGGTTAAAGATGCAGTTCCTCTGATCATGGCCAAGCAACAGCTGCTGAACGGCCTTGACAGCAATGAGGAGATGAAAGAGCTTATGAAGATAATGGGCAAAATCGATGTGCTCTGTAGGATGATTGTCTCTTTATTTGAAGGGTATGTAGTACTCGTGATGTATTCAGTGGCTACGACATGAGCACTTTGCTGAAACTAGTAATGAATGAAACCTGTGTAGCAGGTTGGGCGTAGTGTTGTGAACATCTAATGATTTCTATTAATGGAAATCAGGGGGTATCCCCTTTTGCTCATATAAATAAATAAATAGCAGAGGCCCTGTCGGGTCAGCTTTGTTCTCATTCGAAGACGCTGAGCAAATTGCAGTCCCACAGCAAACTATGTCATCAAATTCAAGTTTCATAGCCAAATATGAGTACAACTAAACAACAATGTCATCATGTTTTAGTTGTCATACAATCACCAAACACAAATCAGCATACATAACAAGTGATGTTCTCACAGCAAAATACTAAACAACATGTTCATCAGGTTTCAGTTGTCATAGCAAACACAATTTCACATAGTAGATAAAAAAACATCTTCTGACAGGCAAATACGACAAAAGCAATGTAATCATCATCCGTAGCAGCAGCGTCAACATCTTCGCCATGTGTATCAGTCTGAATCATAATTCCCCATGGTGTCATCTTCTTCATCATCCTCAACGTCCTCGAACATTGGCTTCTTCTTGATCAACTCTTGTATGTCCACAACACGACAGGCAATCTTTTTGCTGGCGCCATTGACGTGATGGTTCTCAAAGATATTAGGAGCATCTGTGTTATCTTGTACATCAGGAGCAGCGTCAGCATCATCTTGTTGTGCAACTTCATTAAACGAATTCCTCTGCTCAAACCTTTGCAATACTCTCCAGTCATCACTACGTGCAAATGTGTCTTCCAAGAAAAATATCTGTGTTGCTTGATTTGCCAAAATAAAAGGCTCGTTGGTCTGGTACGCCGCCTTGACATTGATGGATTTGAAATAATCATCAGCTTTGGGTTTTGTGATCCTGGAAAACAGGTTATACCAATGACAGCACAACAGAACCACACACTGATGATCCTTGAAACTGGAGATATACTGCAACTGAACAATGTCTGTTATGTTAGCATACATTTCAGTTGTCTCTTTGTCATACGTATCCGTGCTCATGATGGCATTGTTTTGTGTCTTCCTGCCTTCGTCTCGTGCAAGGGTGTTGTAGCGCACATCTCCAACAACGCAAGATTCATAATGTCTTACCCGTGTATTAGGACCCATTGCTAGTGAGTAAAGGGCATCATCAACTGCCTGCCCATCCTCCCGCATCTTCTTAACCTATGGTTAGAAAATAGACAAGCTGATCATCTTATGTACTCAATATATTAAAAAAACTAACTGTGCACTTCAAAAGCTTACATGGTTCTCGAACCATTTTGCAAATCCTGCCATAACCAGTTTGTCAAAGTTTCTTGGATTTTGCGGCAGTAACTCCTCTTTGTAGATGCTGCACAACATAGTGATCGTGTCAAACATCTAAATATATAAGAATGTGCTGCAAGTTTAGTAGATTACGATGTATAAGTTGCAGTACTGCACTTAATTGATATAAGGTAGTATCTTAGGACAGTTATTCAACACATACCAAACCATTTTTTCCAAATCTTTAGGTTTGTCCGCTTGTCAACTCTTCCCTGTAACTCGAACAGAATAATCGAAAACATTGAGCCCGGGATTGTCTTCACCCACCTCTTTGCTAAGCTGATCAGCTGTTTCAATGTATTTTGAGCAGAATGTCAACGCTTCTGTAGCAATGTAGGCCTCTGCAATGGAACCCTCGGGTCTAGCTCTGTTCCTAACATAGTCCTTGAAAGTGCCTAGCCGCCTTTCAATAGGGTACATCCAGCCATACTGTACTGGACCTCTAAGTAGTGCCTCATCAGGTAGATGAACAGCCAAATGCACCATCACATCAAAAAGGCTGGAGGATATATCTTCTCAAGGTCGCATAGGTTAGTTGGTATCTTGTCTCTAAGACGCTCCAAAGCATCTATCCTGATATTCCTACTGCAGAGTTCCCTGAAGAATTGTCCCAACTCTGCAACTGCTCTGTATAAGTCAGGGCGGCCCAATCCTCTAAGGATAACAGGTAAAACCCTTTGAAGTAGGACGTGGCAGTCATGAGTTTTCAACCCTTGTACCTTGTTTCCATCTGCACTGACTCTCCTTTCAGGGTTGGAAGCAAATCCATGTGGGAATCTCACACATGATAGGACCTCGCAGAATTCTTTTCTTTTTACCTTGTCCAAGACGTACACAGCTGGTGCCATATCCCGTGGTTTACCTTCATCTTGCACCTGCAAATCCTTTCTGATACCCAGGTGTGTCAAATCAATCCTAGATTTTAAGGTATCTTTCGTCTTGCCTTCAATATTAAGAAGTGTGCCGATAATGTTGTCACATATATTTTTCTCGATGTGCATCACATCAAGATTATGCCGCAGATCCAAATCTTTCCAATACTCCAAGTCCCACAAAGTGGACCTGTGGGTAAACAATAATCTCTCTTCTACCCTGCCACGCTTCCTTTTCCCGCTACCATTACCAGGATGGTTTCCTGGTGTAATATGCCTGACCTTCTCTAATTCCACTTGCAACTCATCGGCGGTGAGCCTCTTTGGCGCTTCACGGTTTTCATGCTTTGCATTGAACACATGTCTTCAATATTTTCTAGGATGCGGCTTATCCTTGGCAAGGAAACAACGGTGTCCAATGTAACAGTTCTTGCTAAGTATTGCGTATGACAGCGGATTCCTGTCACAGCGAACACATGCATTGTAACCATGTGTCATTTGCCCTGACATAGTGCCCAAAGCCGGATAATCATGGATGCACCAAATTATAACAACACGTAGAAAGAAATCAGCTGGTGGGCTGCTATATAGGTCTCGAGTGAGAACACCCTTCCATAGCTGTTGAAGTTCGTCCACAAGAGGCTCCGTGAACAAATCAAAATCCTTTCCAGGACTTTTTAGACCTGGGATGAGCAAGGCCATCATGTAGTCTGATTCTTTGGCGCAGACAGTTGGGGGCATGTTGTAAGGGATAACAAGCATTGGCCACATGCTATATGTGGCGCTCTGGTGGCCAAATGGGTTAAATCCATCTGAAGCTAAGCCAAGTCTAATGTTTCTCGAGTCAGCAGCAAACTCTTTGTGTTTATCATTGAAGCTTTTCCACTCACTACCATGAGATGGATGGCTCATTACATTCTGATCTCTATACTCATGGTTCCTAGAATGCCACAGTACATCCTCTCTTGTCTTAGCATCATGAAACAACCTCTGCAATCTTGGTGTAATTGGAAAATGTCTCAGAACATTATGAGGAATCCTCTTCACAGCATCGCCATCTTTCCATCTTGATGATTTGCATTTCGGGCATTCACTTAAGTTGGCATAATCCTTTTGGAACAGAACACAATTATTCTTACAAACATGGATCATATCATATCCAATTCCAACTGCACGGAGGAAATTCTTCATTTTACTGTAGGTGTGTGGCAGCTCAGACGCATCTGGGAAAGATTCGCGGAAAGTAGCCAACATCGCATCGAATGATTTGTTGGTCATTCGCTCAGATGTCTTCACCTGAAGAAAGGTGACCATAGCTAAGAATACTGACAGCTTATTTCCTGGGGTGACAGCAACGTTGCATTGTTCCAACATGCGGGCCCACCGTTTTTCTTCTGCAGGTGAAAGTTCACGGAATGCACGAGCATTTCGTAGCATTGTTTTGATGTTGGTCAAACTCACTGGCTCCGCCACCACCACCTCCTCCTCCTCTTCCACCTGAGCATCAGGCAGATCAAGATGGTGATCTGCTGCTTCCACGTAGTCAATAACATTGACGTTCACAGCTTCACCATGATGAACCCACCTAGTATATGTGACCGACATCCCATACAAGTGTAGATGATTTTGCATAGTTGACTAGGGTCTTGTAACTGAATTCATACAACTGCTACACAGCCAGAGCACATCTGATTTTAGACCACCGTACTCAGCTCTGATAAAGTTCATGAAGTTTTCAACCCCCTCGACATATGCAGCGGAGAATCTTCGAGCAGAAGTTATCCAAGTCCTGTCCATCTGTTAGACATACAAATTAGTTCTTCTACTAGATATTACAGGAAAAACATATATGCTTTTTTATGAAGTCCAGAAAAAATACCTAGATCGATGTCTAAAGCTATGGCAAGATATTTGGACGAGCAGATCTAAGTAACGAAATATATGTAAAGCTAATTCAGCTAACAGATTTGAGTGCCAAATTATGGCAGGCTATTTCAGCAGTCAATGAGGCCGAGCACACAACCATCAAACTATCGAAGGCCATCGCAGCAACAAAGATCGAGTATAAAACGGTGTAGAGCTATTTCACCTAACAAATTGGCTACTAGACCATGGCAATCTATGTCACAATAAATATATGGCAGGATATTTTAGCAACTAATCAGCCATGGCATGCCATCTCAGCTAAGCAGGTTGAGTGTAGAACAGGGCGAGGAAGCTTCTTAAGCAGAGCATATTGACAGTAAACTACTCCGGCAAACAGTGAGATTAACAGCGTCTATCAGCTAACATTCAGCGCTACACCGACATGAATGGGGCCTCAGTCTAGAATGCGCGTACCGTGGGAGAAGCTGACCGCCGTGCGTCTCCACACGAACGTCGCCAGCGGTGGCGGCGCTGACCGCCGTGCGCCTCCACAAGAACGTAGCCAGAGGTGGCGGCACGGCTAGAGGACGGCAGTCTACGAGAGTGTACTGTGGGAGCGAGAGGATCGCCGAACCGCGGCACCGATGTATCGGCGCGGCGGGGAGGGCTGCTTTGGCAGAGCGAATGGAGTAGAGGGGGACAGGGGGAGGAGGGTTTGGGGAATATTATTGGCTAGTTGGCCGAAGGGCGGTTGAATCGGATTTGGGGGGAATTTTTGGGTGTGCGGGGGGGGGGGGGGGGGGAGGATTTTCGCGCGGTGGGCGGGGGGAGTTTGGCGCATGGTCGTTTTCTCCAAGTGCAGTCCCACGTGTCAGTGAAGAGGCAAGCCGAAGCGCGTTCCGTTTGGGTGAGCCGTGTGCCAGACCGAACGTGTGTGGGGTACAATGCGACCGCGACAGGAGTGTTGTGAGTGTACCGCCTTTTTTCCTTTTAAACTAGGTGCTCCGCCCCCTCAAAAAAATAAATTGTTGCTTCACGCGATCCATCGATACTACTACTAGTAATCTGGTAATCCCGACTAAAACGGCGCGACCGGATCTTTTCCCGCGTGATATGCTGGGAGATTGGCTTAGTTGGGTTTTTTAGGATGAGTAATGCTACACCTACATAATCCCATTTACGTAATTAACGTAATGTGAAACATGTGAGCTGTTGATTGTAGATTGGGGGGAGGGAGGGGCCCACCACAAGGAAAATCAAGGGAGGAGAGAGAGGCAATTTACGTTAACCCTTTCGTAGGTTCCCATAGATGTAGAAAGATGTGAAATGCGTGAATGTGTAGTGGACGTACTATTGGAGTGCCTAAGATAATTTGTGTATGTATAGACCCTATGTGTTTATTTTACTTCGCATGTTAGATTTGTCTCGGTTCAATAAAAAGCAGAGTTGGTGATGATGGTGTGCCTGTCATCCTGCAATATAGGCCGTCCGATCTATATCTAACGAATAGGAAGGAAACTATGACAATTTACCCACACTCCTCTCCACATTTGCAGATAAGGCTTTCCCTCATTCATCCTTTTCTCCCACAAGATCTTGATCTTCCGTGCAATGCACGGGCATCTTGCTAGTATTCCTACAATATGTATATTCTTGTGAAAGTTCATATACACCGGCCGAGATTAATGCAAACACGGCAGATTTTCATTACATTTCGAACTTTTATAGGACAAAAAAAATAAAAGAAACCCAACCCTAAACCTATTCTATGGCGGCGACCGACGTCCTCCATCTGTGATCTCCTTGTACGGGGGCGGGGTTCAAGACCCATGAAGTGAAGGTGCGGTCTCCGGCGAGGAAAAGTAGAACACGGGAGACGGACCGGCCAGTTGGCACACCATGCCCTGCTGCCTCCCATTCCCTACTCATCCTCGGAGGAGTCCCCGACCTCGGCGGTGCCGGACGTTGGACGACGGCAGGTAGGACGCGTGGCTGACGGTGCTCCCGTCGTCAGCCGCCAGCGTGGCCACCGCTTGTGCGGCCACTTGAGCGAGGGCGGCGACCTCGAGCTCCATCCCCGAAGACAAGCTCTCCCGCAAAGCGTTCGCGCTTGTGGTCATGGCAGATGTGGTTCCAGGTTGGAGGACGATGCGCTATGGTGTGGAGGTTAGCTGGGCGTTGTCGCTTTAAGTAGCGCATTCCGGTGATGCCAAGCATCCGGGTGCGTCATTAAGTCGCCGGAGTTGGTTCCTCGGGCACCGAGCCTCTTAACGACGATATACGAATGGACGACATGAATGCGGGCAGCTGGCGCCGGCTGGGAACACACGCGCGACGGCGCGAGGGACGAGGGTTTTGGTGTGCCAGGGTAGTCAGCTGCGGTCGTGGCAACGTTGGAGATGCCCTTTGCTCACATGCGATCCCCGCATGTCATTGAAAAAGCAAGACAACCCGGCATGGTCTTAGGTCCAGAGGATGCAGTTGGCGGCGCTACACCACTCCGCGGACGCGTCGCGGCGCCCCGTGCATCCTCGACGAGCCGGGTGTTGGGGTGTGTTTGGATTGTGGCCAAAGTGCACCTTGCCAAAATTTTGGTCATGACCCAAAGATTGGTCGTTGTTTGGATGGTTGCCATTTTTTTGGCATGCCAATGAACTCTAGCCAACTCTAGTTCATTTTTCTTGCCAATGTCGGCCAAATCATGGGCAACCAATACCTCAACCAAAATTTTGGTCATGACCCAAAGATTGGTCTTTGTTTGGATGGTTGCCATTTCTTTGGCATGCCAATGAAATCTAGCCAACTCAAGTTCATTTTTCTTGCCAATGTCGGCCAAATCATGGGCAACCAATACCTCAACCAAAATTTTGGCTACCCAATGCTTTGATGGGGCAACCTTGGGCACAAACCAAACATACCGTTGGTCGTGCCACAGCACTAACGCCACCCTCGGCAAACTGAAACCGGCCGTGTCTAGCGACGATATGAGCGTGTCGCTCACCATGGTCGCCGTGTCCAGAGGCGGTGCTGGAGTTGTGCCCCGTTGTTGGCCCCAACGACCCACATGAATGGTTGTCGGTGGTGAGGAGGTCGTGGGCCAGCTCCTCCATTGGACTAGTCTGCGCTACATCATCCCGACGGGTGTGCCCCACATGTCTGTTTCCCTATTTTCCCAGCCATATTCGAGCGTCAGTGCTCCGCGTTGCGCATTAGGCCTTTCACTATGTAGGCCAAGCGAGACAACTTATTGTTTATTTGAGCCGTTCAAGTATAATCATGTGGCATTTGCTTATTTCTCATTCCTCTCCAACCCCCTTCTCCGTCGATCATGTCGCCCTCCAGTCGAGTCCATCCTCCCGCATGCCTCATTTGAACATTCCGCCGAGTATCATTCGCATGTACCCACCCTAGTCCTCTTTCAATAGATCTCCGGACCCCGAGATGAAATTGAGAGGGAACGAGTGGGGGCACGTGATACCTAAGGCAGATTCAAAATTTTGAATCGGTGATCATAGCATCCGCAAATCATATATAAAGGGTATTCAATGTTCGTTTCGTTTTTGAACGTACAATATACTCCCTCCTATCCTTTCTAGTTTACATATAAGTTTTATGTGTAGTCAAAGTATATCTACTTTGATAAAAAAGGCATCAACATTCAACAATGCCCAATCAATATTGTTAGATTCGTACGTACTCCTAGATTTATACTCGAGATGGTTTCCAATTTGACTATTGACAAGATTAATAGTACATGAGATGTATAACATGAAAATTATATCACTGGAAACTCCTTTCACATACGAATTTGACCGTATGCTTTGTGTAAGTTGCATGTCATATATTATTACTCTAACATTTGGTCAAAGTTAGCCTCGAAAAACGCATTAGACCCTGTATGCTTTGTGTAAGTTGCATGTCATATATTATTACTCTAACATTTGTGTAAGTTGCATGTCATATATTATTACTCTAACATTTGGTCAAAGTAGTATAGTGGAAGTGGATCCTCTGACGTAGGTATCCCTGCCTTACCCTCCCTTTCAGTCACTTACTGGCAGACCCCATGCTTGCTAGGCCCCGCATATCAGTTACTCAATGGGTTCGGCCACGTCAGGGGATGCTCATCCATAGCATACTCCTGTTGACACCTGATTTTGGCAAGATAAAGATTGCAATGAAGATGGTCTATAGTGAACGGGTTTTAAGCATGAAAAGATTAACGTCGTCGAGTGGAACAACTTTGATGTTTCGGTCATATTCATTCGACCTTATCTTACGGACCGAAACTATACTCCGAGTGGCATAATTCAACGTTCTGAGTGGTTTTTGGCCAATTACGTCTTCAATATGACCTCGGATGAAGGAGAACTCTTAAGGAATTGTCTTCGTCTCGTCGAGGCAATCGATTTTGATATATAAAACATCTCAATCCGAGTTCATATGCAAAAGTTAGAGGCAATACACTGCAGAGCGAACCTCAACAGAAATATGGCGCGAGGTGCCAGACACTTGTCTGATAGGTTGCGCGAGTAATTCGGATGTCAAGACGGCCTTGAATCGGAAAACCTTCAACACGGAAAAGTTTCGTCTCGTCGAGCCGATCGGTTTTCATACATAATTCATCTCAATCCGAGGTCGTATTAGGCCTGGAGAGACAAATCAAGATCAAGCTATGTTTTAGTCGGAAAATCCGAGTGAAAAGTTTACCGTCCGAGTGGAAGTTTACGGTCGAGTGAAAATTTACCGGTCGAGTGAAAATATAGTCATCCGAGTGGAAATATGGTCATCCGAGTGAAATTGTCCTCCAGGTGAAAATATTCCGAGTGAAAAGATTACCATCGGGACGAAAACTTGCCGATCAAATAAGATAATGCCTTTCGGATGGAAATATAGTTATCCGAGTAAAAATATCGTCATCCGAGTGAAAATTGTATTCCGAGTGAAAAAATCTAAACATCCGAGTGAAAAGTCCAGTCGGACGATCCAAGTGAATGACTCTAATCCGAGTGGATGAGCTCGGATCCGAGTGAAATTGAACGTATGCCTGAAAGTTTATCAAGATGACCTCGAATGAAGAAGTGTTCAATACAGAAGTTGTGCGTCTCATCAAGATGGTAAACTTTGATTTTGGAGTCATCATCATCAGAGATAGTATATAGCCTACAAATTCACTACGAGACTCGGATAATCCAGTCTACCGCAAGACCAAGTCTGACTGGAAGATAAAGATGACCTCGAAAAGTATTCAAGATGGCCTTATTTGAAAAAGTGATCAACATGAGAGTTGTTCGTATCGTCGAGGCGCACGAGTTTGATATTTGGGCCGTCTTGATCGGAGATCATATGCAAGCCCGGTGGCACGCGCAAGAAGGAAGACAGAGTTTGGGCCAGATTCAGACTTAATCCGAGTTGGAATAGAATTAGGACTCTAGGACGTGAATTGATGTAATTTTTCTTGTAAGGAAAGCCTAGATGAATCCTTTACTCGTACGGGAAGTCCATATGCCTCTTATATATGTTGGGGGTGATGGCCGATTGAACGACACCAATCGAACCAATCAATCTTATTACACTTTTGTGTTCATCTATCTTTATCTCTTATCCTTGTATCTTTCTTTCTCGTTCTTCGTTCGTTCTTCGCATTGGAGGGCAGCGATCCACGAGGCTCTAGGGGCGAGCGAATCGACCTAGGTAAGCCCATAGCCACCACGCGCCCTGACGGGGTCCCTCCCTGGCGTGTGGGGTTTCGGGTCTGCAAAAGCGCCCGTCGACTGTCTTGCATATCGCGCTGTCAGTCGAGTCTCCTTCGACGTGAGCTGCGGTGCATCACCCCCGGCGTCGAGGGTACACGTGACGTGTTCGTGTATCAACACACTTTTTGGCGACTCCGCTGGGGACATAGCTTTGAACAGTCTCCCGCCTGTTCTTGCTACGAGGAGAGCGCCATCGAGCGGCTGCAATCTACAACGGTAACATGTATCACCAATCTCCTTACGTAGATGCAAATAGCCATTATGTTGATGTTGCTAGATCTTTCAATGGACATGTCATGTCGGCTAGCCCTAACGAGCAAAGGTCGACTAGTTATTCCGTTGGAGAAACTTGGAATTTACATAATCGCGACATGCAACTTATGAATCTGAACTTTCGTGCATCGGCAACATCTTTCAATATGCCGGTGAACAACACGGTTTGTTCGAGTGATCAATATATGACACCTCATGTACAGGAGGCCGTCTCGCAGTTTTATCCATCGGCAGCCGACTCGCAATATGCGGGTTCATCCCCAAACATGCCGATGGATGGGGGAATCGGCCATGCTTCCATTAGCTATTTGGCCGGTTATCCTCAAACATCATATGCTATACCTCGTGATATTAATTGTTCAGTGGCATATGGAACTAAAAATATTCATGACGCGGCTCACCTTCACGGTCATGGCCGAGTGAATGGAGATTCTATAGGAGCATATGTGCCTAATATTGCAGGAGATGAGGTGGCTCTGGCTGCATTGAAAATTTTAGCCCAAAATAAGAAGATTAGTGCTATTTGCCTTGAGCAACACGACAAGGGATTGGTTCCTGATTATGAGGCAATAAGAGCTCAGGTTTTGAAAGAAGACAAAGTATTGCCGATTGATCAAATTGTCGAGAGAAAATATTCAACAACGATGCACATGCCTTCACCTATCATTACAGCATGTTATACACCCCCTATACAATCACAAAATTTTGGCAACATCAATTCATTGCCGAAAGATCCTAAAAGTATTGGGGGGCAAGCCGATCCAAGCATGGCTGACTTTAAAGAAAAATATGTGGCCCAAGTGGACAAGAACAAGCCAGAGCTCATAGGGAATAGCGTCAACGGCTTTACTGCGCCAACTCTTGAGGAATTACCAGCAGAATATCAACAGGCTTATGAAGCACACAAGAAGAGACGTGGAGAGGAATATTTGCAAGAATATGTCAAGTCCCTTCTTCCATTCAGCAATCATGATGGTTCCTCTGTGATGTTCAGGCAAGCCAAAAAATAAGTTTTGCAAGCAAATCAGCAAGAAAGGGTTCACTCGGCTAATACCATTGATTTAGTTGAAACCGAGTCAAATATGATTAATCGTGTACATCTGAGTTGAACGGTTCCTTTAGTCACAAGACAATGGTGGATTCAATTGAAACCTGATTGAGCACCGAGACATTTAAGGCCGAGTGTGTTGCATCGAGCCAGCCGAGTGCATCGTGCCAGCCGAGTACATCATGCCAGCCGAGTGCATCGTTGCAGACAAACGCATCGCCAGCTATAGTTGAGTGCATCAAGCCAATTATTGCCACCTATACCAAAACAGAAGATGCAAGCTTCACCGAGCAAAGGAACGGTAAATACAACAAATTGGCCGTGCTCAATTTTTCTAGATATGAGGGAGCTTACATGCTGCCCTATGAGTTCCGTGCCAAAGAAATTGATGAGCATCAAGAGAAAAGTTATATGGCCAAACAAAGTTTGGCTAGTGATGAAGATCAAGAACCAGAGCATGCAGTCGAGCAAAATTCAACTGACAAAGAGCGACCGAGTGAAATCCACTCGGGCAATCCAACTGAAATATGCTCGGGCAATCCGACTGAAATATGCTCGGGCAATCCGACTGAAATATACTCAGGCAATCCGAGTGAAATCTGCTCAGGCAATCCGAGAGATGAGGCACGAGATCCAGAAGAAGAGGTGTTGGAGAATTATTCAGAAGTGGAGCAAGGTATTGTTCCAGTGGTGCAACCATCTTCTACTTCCAAAGTCTTCACAAAGGTACACCTAGCAGACAGTTTATTCAATTTTCGATTCGGTCAAAATCATACTGTTGATGCATCCATTAGTAAGATTCTAATTAATTTTGAAAGACCAATCGAGATGAGTAATCTATTTGTTAGAAATGATCTTGTTACTAATCATGCTAGTCAACACATGGTATCATTCATAGAGGCTAATAGTGACAACTTATCGCAACCAAAGTTGTTCCCGTCATGCCAACTGAACTTTATATTCATATGGACAACTTTGTTTGTTTCATGCCTGGCTAACATTTGGTCTCAGATGAGACGTATATTCTGTAATTATTTTGGTTGCAGGAATATAAAGCTAAGTTCAAAGTTCTCCAGGATAGCCGATCCAGGAGCATCGGAAAAGGAGAAAGAAAATCGATGTATAGCCGAGTCAGATGATGTTAAGTTGATACCACTCGGTTATTTAGTTCCAAAGCCGGTATCACATTATCGATTAATGAATGAACAATGTGCCTTCAATCCGGGCATATGTGAGCACATCGTCGGTACATCGCTGACTAATCCTATTATTATAATTGATCACGATGTCGAGCCATCAAGACAAGAGCGAATGCAATGTTCATTCGAGCAAAGTGTCAAAGATTGCAACATGATCCATAGAGTTGCACAATCAGTCAACACAAGACAATTGGAGTTTGTTGAAGCACGAGCATATGTCCAGTCGTATCAGATTGGTCTTGATGGCAATCAAATGTTGACTCGGCTATCTCAAGCCGATTCATCTAAAGGTCAACAGGTACACACCAATGATGACGGGGTCAAATCTTCAAGCAAGGATATTGTTAAAAAGTGCATCAACAAAAATCTTGAAGACGGGAACTCCATCAAAGCTACAATAGCAACATCTAGCACTAGGGGACAAAAAGCGAATTCAAAGACCGGTGCACGCACAACCAAAGAAAGCAAATCCCATGGTAAGCACAAAAGAAAAAAGCCAAAAGTCACTTTCGTGCAGTTATTAGAAAAGTACCAAAAGATAAGTGAGGCAAAGAGTGCTTATCGGCCGAGTGAAGCAAAAGCATCGAAGTCACCCCCAAGGCATAAATCTGAAGACTTGAATTGGCAAAAGAAGACGTTGAGCAAGCAGACTTCATATCCTGCTTTTGGGCCACCAATGCCAATGTCGTGGATGCCTCCCTACGCTCATGTAAATCCATATCCATCATGGGGCAGGTATGATACAAGGGCAAATTATCCATCTTATTTTAGATCATCTCGCCGACATTATGCAGCTCCAAAAAGATCAACATTTGATGAACAATCACACGTCAAAGACCGTTTCAATCATAAGGAATCGGTCCGGAGCTCAAGGAATAAGAAAGAGGTGGTCAAGCAAGTGTACCAGGTCAAGAAAGATGGTCGTAAGTGTGCTACTTCAGATTTGTTCTCAAATAACAAAGAGCTAGTTAAACTATTGACATTGGCTACAAAAGGCAATGAGGCAAGTCAATCAAGTGCCAAATCTGAAGGGAAGAAGTTGAGAGTGCACAAGGCCAAAAAAGAGTTGGTATTGGTTAAAACAGAATGACAGCCGAGGTGCCCACTCGGCTTAGCACATTGGCAAGAGAAGGAATTACAAAGGCTTAGTACACATGAGTTGAGAAACAAGAACATGGCATGGGTTCCCAAGAGGAGCAGTCAAAATAGAAATGATGTCCGACCTTCTATTGCAACAAGTGTTAAAAAAGTGAAGAAAGAAAAGGATGGCCGCAAGAGTGCTATTTCAGATCCGACTCCAAATGACAAACAACCAGCCGAGCCTATGTTGGCTGCTAAGGACAAGAAAGTGAAGCAAGTAAATTTCAAGGATCCAATAGTCAAGTTTGGACAGGCCAAGCCAGAGATGCCCAAAGTCAGGAAGAATTTACCAGTGCATAAAGCAAAGTCCCAGTCGGGATGCCCACTCGGCTTACCATATTCGCAACAGAAGAAGCTAAAATGGCTTAGGGCCAAAGAGCTGGAGAAGAGGAACATGACCTGGGTTCGTAAGGGAAATCCTAGAGTCAAGAGCGGCATCACATCTCCTGTTGCGAAGCCAGCAGAAATAAGGGAGTACAAGTGTAAAGCCCGTAGGCGAGGACGACAATTTTCATATAGGAGACTCCAGGAGGCGTCTCATCCATATTCTTCAATTGTACCATCAAAATCAACGCTATGGAATTTATCCTCAGCCGAAACATCTGACTTATTTTGGCTATTCACACTTTGGTGGACGGACTCCCGAGCACTTTTGAGATAAGAACGCATGGCCGATATTTGCATATCGCCCTCAGAATTCATTGTGCTGGCAAACCCGACATCTGGCTAACGGTGTTCACCATGGTTGATTTCCTACTCCTATAGCCGGTGCTTAGTGTTTTTCAATACTGGCGAGGCCGACTTAATTATTGAGTCGACCACCAATCAAGGGTCTATTTCATAAAGGATCCCCGACTCCAAATGTTATTTATTTGCAGGATCCAAGTCAGGAGACAGACGTTGTTCGGCGGAGGCTTGATGGTGTACTTTGATAACGAGTTGTCGCCGAACAGTTGACGGTATTCCTTTGAGGTGCATGGTCATAATCGTTCGGCAACCGTCTTCGTTGAAGGGTTCTAATATTTCCAGGGAATGCCTGGACAAATGCAAGGTCCGGATTGACATAAGAAACTTACGTGGAAGCCGTTTTAGTATATAATTCATCTCAATCCGAGGTCGTATGAGGCCTGGAGAGACAAATCAAGATCAAGCTATGTTTTCAGTCGGAAAATCCGAGTGAAAAGTTTACCGTCCGAGTGGAAGTTTACGGTCGAGTGAAAATTTAATGGTCGAGTGAAAATTTACCGGTCGAGTGAAAATATAGTCATCCGAGTGGAAATATGGTCATCCGAGTGAAATTGTCCTCCAGGTGAAAATATTCCGAGTGAAAAGATTACCATCGGGACGAAAACTTGCCGATCAAATAAGATAATGCCTTTCGGATGGAAATATAGTTATCCGAGTAAAAATATCGTCATTCGAGTGAAAAATGTATTCCGAGTGAGAAACTCTAAACATCCTAGTGAGAAGTCCAGTCGGACGATCCAAGTGAATGACTCTAATCCGAGTGGATGAGCTTGGATCCGAGTGAAATTGAACGTATGCCTGAAAGTTTATCAAGATGACCTCGGATGAACAAGTGTTCAATACAGAAGTTGTGCGTATCATCAAGATGGTAAACTTTGATTTTGGAGTCATCATCATCAGAGATAGTATATAGCCTACAAATTCACTGCAAGACTCGGATAATCCAGTCTACCGCAAGACCAAGTCCGACTGGAAGATAAAGATGACCTCAAAAAGTATTCAAGATGGCCTTATTTGAAAAAGTGATCAACATGAGAGTTGTTCGTATCGTCGAGGCACACGAGTTTGATATTTGGGCCGTCTTGATCGGAGATCATATGCAATCCCGGTGGCACGCGCAAGAAGGAAGACAAAGTTTGGGCCAGATTCAGACTTAATCCGAGTTGGAATAGAATTAGGACTCTAGGACGTGAATTGATGTAATTTTTCTTGTAAGGAAAGCCTAGATGAATCCTTTACTCGTACGGGAAGTCCAGCCGCCTCTTATATATGTTGGGGGTGATGGCTGATTGAACGACACCAATCGAACCAATCAATCTATTGCACTTTTGTGTTCATCTATCTTTATCTCTTATCCTTGTATCTTTCCTTGTCATTCTTCGTTCGTTCTTCGCATTGGAGGGCAGCGATCCACGAGGCTATAGGGGCGAGAGAATCGACCTAGGGCAACCCATAGCCGCCGCGCGTCCTGACGGGGTCCCTCCCAGGCGTGTGGGGTTTCGGGTCTGCAAAAGCGCCCGTCGACTGTCTTGCGTATCGCGCTGTCGGTCGGGTCTCCTTCAACGTGAGTTGCGGTGCATCACCCCCGGCGTCGAGGGTACACGTGACGTGTTCGTGTATCAACAACTCCCTCTATTTTTAGTTACTCCGCATAAAACAGAGGGAGTGGTGGTATAATAAATGACGCGGGCGGGGGAGGGGGAGGGACGTCGGTTTGCTCTCAACTGCGGTCCCACAAGCGAGCGAAAACGCAAGACGAAGCGTGTTCCATTCGGTGAGCGACGTGGAGGGTCCAGCGTGCCGGGCTACAACGCGAACGCGACAAGAGCGATGTACTCCCTCCGTTTCTTTTTACTCCACATATAAGATTTGGTCAAAGTCAAACTACACAAAGTTTGACCAAATTTGTATTTAAAAATATGAACATCTACAATACTAAAACTATATAGTATGAAAATACGTATGGTGCATCTGATAATATTGATTTCATATTGTGAATGTTTATATTTTTTAATATAAAGTTAGTCAAACTCTACAAAGCTTGATTTTGACCAAACCTTATATGCAGATAAAAAGAAACGGAGGGAGTACAGTCAAAACCGATTGACCGGTCGTCACCGGAACCACTATTCACACCAGAACCTTCGCTGCTTGGCCTACGCCAGCCACTGCCCTAAAACCACACCAAATCTCCAGCCCATTCCCCCACCTTTCGATCCCTTAGCCCGCATCAGCCGGAAAGCCATGGTGCGCCGCAAGATCACTTACTACAAGATGCTGACGTCGGAACACCGCGCAGAAATCGCGGCGGCGGTCGGCGCCACAGACCTCCATTCCCAAGCTCGCTTTGCTGCGGGCCAATCCCCGAGTTCTCTAGAGCCAAGCTATGAGGAGGAGGAAGCCGATCCAATGTTCATGGCAGAGGTCGCGGCGCAGAAGGCCCCTGATGGGTATGAGACGATGGACGTCGAATTCGTGCCGGCGTCCGAGTCCCCCATGGTGCAGGCGGACCAGCGGTTCAACATGGCGATACTAAAGGAGGACCGGAAGGCAGAGGCTCAACTCGACACGGAGCGCGCGCATGCCGCTGCCATCGAGGCTCTCCTGCAGGCGGAACCGGATGTTGTGGATGTGAATCGGGCGGCGGAGGCTCACCTTGAGGCGGAGCGCGCGGATGCCGCTGCCATCGAGGCCCTCCTGTAGGCGGAACCGGACATCCTGGACTTGAACCGGGCGGTAGAGGCTCGATTCGACGCAGAGCGCGCGAATGCCACTCTCATCGACGCCCTCCTACAGGCGGAACCGGACGTCCTGGACTTGAACCGGGTGGCGGAGGCTCGACTCGACGCGGAGCGCGCGGATGCCGCTGCCATCGAGGCCCTCCTGCAGGTGGAACAGGACATCCTCGACTTGAACGGGGCTGTGCTCTCGTCCGTGCAGAGCGCCCGCACGCTCCGCTTGAACGAGTAGCTGGAGGCCGAGGACAACCACGGTTCGGAGACACACGTCGGCTGGTTTGCGCCGGCACCCAAAGACAACGAGGCCGTCTCTTTTCGCGAGCAGTGATAGTTTTTCTTTATGTTGTTGTTTTCATGGATCTTTTACTGTGTAAAAACATATATTTGTTATGCAAGTCACCTGACTTGTGTCAGTCTACCATTTCAGGTGGTTGGATGAATATCCTACGTCTCCTAACCCTTCTTTCCTTCTTCCTCACCTCTTCTTCTTCCCGAACAGACCCCGCACGGGCCGTACGGATACTCCCCAACATGTGGTTGGATAAACATACTCTATGAATGAAAATTATGTGTCAGCGATAGGATGGCTGAGTTTGGTTTGTTCACGTGCGACAGCACGTGTCAGTGAGGGTGCATTCCCTTGGTTGGGTTTGCGGCGTGCAGGAGCGACTGTGTGAGGGTGCGGTGCTACCGCGGCGTGCAGGAGCGACCATGTGAGGGTGCGGTGCGACCGCGATAGCCGTGCGCAAGTGTACCTCCTTCTCATTTTGAAAAGTTTAGGCAAGCTTGGCAAAAATGTGTGGCGAAGTTTGGCAATGGAAGGCCTAGATCCAAACAGGATAAGTATGTACATACTAGGAGTACTAGTGTTAAAAAAGAAAGGCGGGGTTTTCCTTCACGGGACTTAATCGATACAAATCCTCGTTTCACATGTCAATTAATGCGTATTTTTTTCTCCAAATGCCAAAGAGCTAACCATCTCACTCCTCATCGCTTGATTAATGCAGCGCCATGCAAACCAACCTTCTCACTTCCGCATGCATGCAGGGGATATTAATGTCCTTGGTGGCTAACCCCATCAATTTTGCCTTGATTAGTGTTAGCGGCCCTTTGCAAATTGTAATTTTGATATACTGGCCTTGTGTACAAAAAAAATGGAGGTAGTAACTATATTTGAATTTGATAACCCACAAGTATAGGGGATCAATTGTAGCCTCTTTCGATAAGTAAGAGTGTCGAACCCAACGAGGAGCTAAAGGTAGAACGAATATTCCCTCAAGTTCTATCGATCACCGATACAACTCTACGCATGCTTGACGTTCGCTTTACCTAGAACAAGTATGAAACTAGAACTACTTTGTAGGTGTTTTGGGGTAAGCTTGCAAGAACTAAAGAACACGTAAGTAAAAGCTATGGGCTGTTTAGATGAAGACAAAACTACATTAGTTTTAGTAGAGAGCTTTTGTCAACAAGAAAGTTATTTGTCCCTAGGCAAACGATAACTAGACCGGTAATCATTATTGCAATTTTATTTGAGGGAGAGCCATAAGCTAACATACTTTCTCTACTTGGATCATATGCACTTATGATTGGAACTCTAGCAAGCATCCGCAACTACTAAAGATTCATTAAGGTAAAACCCAACCATAGCATTAAAGTATCAAGTCCCCTTTATCCCATATGCAAACAACCTACTTACTCGGGTCTGTGCTTCTGTCACTCACGCCACCCACCATAAGCAAATCATAAGCATATTGCAAACCCTACAACGGGAATCCCTCACGCTTGCGTGACACGGAGAGCACCATATGAAAGCACCAATAATAAAACATACAACTCAAACCAATCACGATCATCAAATAGCCATTAGGACAAAACAGATCTACTCAAACATCATAGGATAGCCATACATCATTGGGAAATAATATATAGCGTTGAGCACCATGTTTAGGTAGAGATTACAGCGGGTAAGAGAGAGGTTACACCGCTGCATAGAGGGGGGAAGATTTGGTTATGATGGCGGTGAAGTTGTTGATGAAGATGACGGTGATGATGATGGCCCCCAGTGGCACTCCGGCGCCACCGGAAGCGAGGGGGAGAGAGCCCCCCTCCTTCTTCTTCTTCCTTGACCTTCTCCCTAGATGGGAGAAGGGTTTCCCCTCTGGTCCATGGCCTCCATGGTGTGGGAGGGGCGAGAGCCCTCCGAGATTGGATCTGTCTCTCTGTCTCTCTCTGTTTCTGCCTGATCTTTTCTGGCCCTTCAACGTTTCTTAAATATCCGGAGATCCATAACTCCGATTGGGGTGAATCTTTCGCTCAGATCTTTCTCATAAAATTATCTTTCTTGCGGCAAAAGAAGAGCGTCAACCGCCTTACAGGATGGCCACGAGGATCAGGGGCGCGCCTGACACCCTGGGGCACGCCCCCCTACCTCGTGCCCCCCCCCCTCGGACACCCTCTCGCGTTGATTTTACTTCCCAAACATCATAAATATTCCAAAATAATTATCCGTCCGTTTTTATCCCATTTGGACTCCCTTTGATATTGGGTTTCCGTGAAACAAAAAACATGCAACAAATAGGAACTGGCACTGGATCAATATGTTAGTCCCAAAAATAGTATAAAAAGTTGCCAAAAAGTATATGGAAGTTGTAGAATATTGGCATGGAACAATCAAAAATTATAGATACGATGGAGACGTATCAACATCCCCAAGCTTAATTCCAGATCGTCCTCGAGTAGGTAAATGATAAAAAAGATAATTTTTGATGTGGAATGCTACCTAGCATAATCTTGATCATATGCCTAATCATGGCATGAATATTAAGACACGAGTGATTCAAAGCAATACTCTATCCTTTGACATAAAAACAATAATACTTCAAGCATACCAACCAAGCAATTATGTCTTATTGAAATAACATAGCCAAAGAAAGCTCATCCCTACAAAATCATATAGTCTGGCTATGCTCCATCTTCACCACACAAAATATTCACATCATGCACAACCCCGATGACAAGCCAAGCAATTGTTTCATAGTTTTGACATTCTCAAACCTTTTCAACTTTCACGCAATACATGGGCGTGAGCCATGGACATAGCACTATAGGTGGAATAGAATATGATGATGGGGGTTATGTGGAGAAGACAAAAAAGTAGAAAGTCTCACATCGATGCAACTAATCAATGGGCTATGGAGATGCCCATCAATTGATGTCCATGTGAGGAGTAGGGATTGCCATGCAACAGATGCACTAGAGCTATAAGTGTATGAAAGCTCAAACTGAAACTAAGTGGGTGTGCATCCAACTTGCTTGCTCATGAAGACCTAGGGAATTTGAGGAAGCCCATCGTTGGAATATACAAGCCAAGTTCTATAATGAAAATTCCCACTAGTATATGAAAGTGATAACTCAAGAGACTCTCTATATGAAGAATATGGTGCCACTTTGAAGCACAAGTGTGGTAAAAGGATAGTAACATTGCCCCTTCCCTCTTTTTCTCTCATTTTTTTGTTTTCACTTTTTTTGGGCCTTCTCTTTTTTTGGCCTTTTTTTATTTTTTTATTTTTTCGTCCGGAGTCTCATCCTGACTTGTGGGGGAATCATAGTCTCCATCATCCTTTCCTCACTGGGGCAATGCTCTCATAATGATGATCATCACACTTTTATTTACTTACAACTCAATATTACAACTCGATATCTAGAACAAAGATATGACTCTATATGAATGCCTCCGGCGGTGTACCGGGATGTGCAATGATCTAGCGTAGCAATGACATAAAAAAACGGACAAGCCATGAAAACATCATGCTAGCTATCTTACTATTATGCAAAGCAATATGACAATAAATCCTCAAGTCATGTATATGATGATGATGAAAGTTGCATGGCAATATATCTCGGAATGGCTATGGAAATGCCATAATAGGTAGGTATGGTGGCTGTTTTGAGGAAGATATAAGGAGGTTTATGTGTGATAGAGTGTATCGTATCACGGGGTTTGGATGCACCGGTGAAGTTTGCACCAACTCTCGAGGTGAGAAAGGGCAATGCACGGTACCGAAGAGGCTAGCAATGATGGAAGGGTGAGAGTGCGTATAATCCATGGACTCAACATTAGTCATAAGAACTCACATACTTGTTTCAAAAATCTATTAGTCATCGAAACAAAGTACTACGAGCATGCTCCTAGGGGGATAGATTGGTAGGAAAAGACCATCGCTCGTCCCCGACCGCCACTCATAAGGAAGACAATCAATAAACACCTCATGCTCCGACTTCGTTACATAACGGTTCACCATACGTGCATGCTACGGGACTTGCGAACCTCAACACAAGTATTTCTCAGTTTCACAATTACTCAACTAGCACGACTCTAATATCACCACCTTTATATCGCAAAACTATTGCAAGGAATCAAACATATCATATTCAGCGATCTACAAGTTTGATGTAGGATTTTATGACTAACCATGTGAATGACCAGTTCCTATCATCTCTCTAAATAGATTTAAGTGAAGCAAGAGAGTTTAATTCTTTCTACAAAAGATATGCCCACGCTCTAACAAGTATAAGTGAAGCAAAAGAGCATTCTACAAATGGCGGTTGTCTATGTAAAGAGAAACAGGCAATCCAAGCTTCAAATGATATAAGTGAAGCACATGAAGCATTCTATAAAGTCATACTCAAAAGATATAAGTGAAGTGCAATGAGCATTCTATAAATCAAACAAGGACTATCTCATACCAGCATGGTGCATAAAAGAAAAATGAAAACTAAATGCAAAAGACGCTCCAAGATTGCACATATCGCATGAACGAACCGAATCCGAAAACATACCGATACTCGTTGAAGAAAGAGGGGATGCCTCCCCAGCATCCCCAAGATTAGACGCTTGAGTCTCCTTGAATACTTACTTGGGGTGCCTCGGGCATCCCCAAGCTTGAGCCCTTGCCTCTCTTCCTTCTTCTCACATCGGAACCTTCTCAATCATCGAACACTTCATCCACACAAAACTTCAACAGAAAACTCGGTAAGATCTGTTAGTATAATAAAGCAAATCACTACTATAAGTACTGTTGCAAACCAATTCATATTTTGACTTTGCATTGTGTTTACTGTAGTATAACTTTTTCATGGCTTAATCCAGTGATATAAATTGATAGGTTCATCAAAACAAGCAAACTATGCATGAAAAACGGAATCTGTCTAAAACAGAACAGTCTGTAGCAATCTGAACATTCACCATACTTATGATACTTGAAAAATTCTGCGAAATATAGGAAAAATAAAAAATTTGGACAGAAAGACAGTGCAAGAAGAATCAGAACCATTTGATGTTCCAGTACAAAATTAAAATTCATGCACTACAGCCAAAGTTTCTGTCCTGCACCGCACAAACCAACAAGCATCGTAAACATCCTAAAGGCAAACCTTGGCACATTATTTTTATAATACAATGGAATTGTACAAGGGGATAATTATTTTTGTTGAAAAGTTTCTGTAATCAAGATTCACAAAGTTGCCGTGAGCATGAACAAAGTTCAAGGAGCTCTCCCACTTCAACAATGCTTGTCTTTCTCACTTTCAGTTTCCTTTTTGAAAAAGTTTTGGTTTCCCCTATTTATTTTTATTGTTTTTAAACTATATGTAAGCACTCAACAGAAATAAATGACTCTATAAAACTTCCGGGTTGTCTCCCTGGCAGCACTTTCTTTAAAGCCATTAAGCTAGGCATATAGTGCTCAAGTAGTGAATCCACCCGGATCCCAAGGTATATCAAAGCCAATTTTAATTAGCAATGACTTGTAATTTAGTAGAGAGCACAAAGCAACATATATCATGTAATGACGAAGTCTAACTCTCTTCCTATGCATTGGCATGTCATAAAATAACAATTCATGCACACCTAGTAAAGGCCAATGCATAGTATAAATAGTTTCTTGCAATTTTGTCATGTGGGAAACATAGAGAGGTGGAGATATAGTTCCTCCCTCATAATAATTGCAAGTAGGAGCAGCAAGCACATGCATATTATATTCATCAAAATCATCATGTGTAACGGTAAAAGGCAACCCATCAATATAATCCTTAATAAGGGCAAACTTCTCCGATATAGTGTAGTCGGGAGAATTCAAAAAGATAATAGGACTATCATGTGTGGGTGCAATATCAACAATTTCATGTTTAACATAAGGAACTATATCAAGTTCATCTCCATAAGCATAATTCATATTGGCATCTTGGCCACAAGCATAGCAAGCATCATCAAAAAAGGATTTTTCAAGAGAATCAATGGAATCATAACAATCATCATAGCAATCATCCTTCGGTAAGCACGAAGGGGAACTAAACAATGTATGAGTTGAAGAGTTACTCTCATTAGAAGGTGGGAACGGGTGATCAATCCTCTCTTCCTCCTTTTGTCCTTCGCTCTCCTCCTCATCTTTTTCATCCAATGAGCTCACAGTTTCATCAATTTCTTCTTCCATAGATTCCTGCAAAATATTAGTCTCTTCTTGGATAGCGGAGACTTTCTCAATAAGTGCATTAATTTCGTAATTGTATTTATAATTCTCATAACAATATTTCAGGATAGCTAAATTTTCAGCTTTATAGCAAGCATCATCAAAATCATCAAACTCTTTAAACATAGATTCAATTTCATAAGCACCCATAAAAGCAACAAATTCTTCTATTTGTTCCACATCATAATAATCATATATACCTCTAGCATAATAAGCCAAGGTTTCATTATCATTAAATCTGCATGAAAAGGGGAGGTGTGGAGCATTCATCCTAGAGGAACAATTATAATCATAATTCAAGCATACTTGCCGAGCATACCACTTCAATATATAAATTTGATCCCATAATAGTTTTCCTTTTTGTGTCAAGCGATAATCCCTAGAGTATTCACGTTGATCCAACGTTACTCCCATTACCAAATTGAATGAGGTTTTCTCAGGATTATCAAAGTGGTACATAATATTTTTCACATATTGAGCATCGAGGGTTTTAGGAGGTTCCCCATCTCCATGAGTAGCAAGTACACCTAATTTTTGTGGTATTTCATGTTCCATATCCATAACTAAAGATAGAGAACAACTAAGAACAGCAAATAAAAATTACTTAGTGATAAACCAAACAAGCACACACGAGAATATTCACCCCACGCTATTGCTCCCCGGCAACGGCGCCAGAAAAAGGTCTTGATAACCCACAAGTATAGGGGATCAATTGTAGACTCTTTTGATAAGTAAGAGTGTCGAACCCAACGAGGAGCTAAAGGTAGAACAAATATTCCCTCAAGTTCTATCGACCACCGATACAACTCTACGCACGCTTGACATTCGCTTTGCCTAGAACAAGTATGAAACTAGAACTACTTTGTAGGTGTTTTGGTGTAAGCTTGCAAGAAAGTAAAGAACACGTAAATAAAAGCTAGTGGCTGTTTAGATGAACACACAACTAAATTGGTTTTAGTAGAGAGCTTTTGTCAACAAGAAAGTTATTTGTCCCTAGGCAATCGATAACTAGACCGGTAATCATTATTGCAATTTTATTTGAGGGAGAGGCATAAGCTAACATACTTTCTCTACTTGGATCATATTCACTTATGATTGGAACTCTAGCAAGCGTCCGCAACTACTAAAGATTCATTAAGGTAAAACCCAACCATAGCAGTAAAGTATCAAGTCCCCTTTATCCCACACGCAAACAACCTACTTACTCGGGTCTGTGCTTCTGTCACTCACGCCACCCACCATAAGCAAATCATAAGCATATTGCAAACCCTACAGCAGGAATCCCTCACGCTTGCACGACACGGAGAGCACCATAGGACATCACCAATAATAAAACATACAACTCAAACCAATCATGATCATCAAATAGCCATTAGGACAAAAAAGATCTACTCAAACATCATAGGATAGCCATACATCATTGGGAAATAATATATAGCGTTGAGCACCATGTTTAGGTAGAGATTACAGCGGGTAAGAGAGAGGTTACACCGCTGCATATAGGGGGGAAGAGTGGGTGATGATGGCGGTGAAGTTGTTGATGAAGATGACGGTGATGATGATGGCCCCCGGTGGCACTCCGGCGCCACCGGAAGCGAGGGGGAGAGAGCCCCCCCTCCTTATTCTTCTTCCTTGACCTTCTCCCTAGATGGGAGAAGGGTTTCCCCTCTGGTCCATGGCCTCCATGGTGTGGGAGGGGCGAGAGCCCCTCCGAGATTGGATCTGTCTCTCTGTCTCTCTCTGTTTCTGCCTTCTGTTTTCTGGCCCTTCACCGTTTCTTAAATATCCGGAGATCCGTAACTCCGATTGGGGTGAATCTTTCGCTCAGATCTTTCTTATAAAATTATATTTCTTGCGGCAAAAGAAGAGAGTCAACCACCTTACGGGGTGGCCACGAGGGTCAGGGGCGCGCCTGACACCCTGGGGCATGTCCCCCTACCTCGTGCCCCCCTCGGACACCGTCTCGCGTTGATTTTACTTCCCAAAAATCATAAATATTCCAAAATAATTCTCCGTCCGTTTTTATCCCGTTTGGACTCCGTTTGATATTGGGTTTCTGCGAAACAAAAAACATGCAACAAACAGGAACTAGCACTGGGCACTGGATCAATATGTTAGTCCCAAAAATAGTACAAAAAGTGGCCAAAAAGTATATGGAAGTTGTAGAATATTGGCATGGAACAATCAAAAATTATAGATACGACAGAGACGTATCAGACTTCCTTCCCCATTGCGGTGACATCGACGATATCTTTTTTTGGTGGTTTGGCGAAGTGCGTTCGACGGAGAACACCATTGAGGGAGACCACGGTAAGTCGTTCACAAGTGCCGCCTGCAAGTCGAGACAACCGCCTTATTTGCATCTAGGAAGTCCTTTACTAGTACTACTAGGAGTACTAATGCGGTGAGATGGCTTCTCGAAGAAGACGATGGAGAAGCGGAGTCAGCAAAGAGTGAAATGATGGTTGCTTCGTCCGTGCTTTTGTGATTTGACGCCTCACTGCTTTGTGATTTGTGATACAAGGGACAGGGGAGTAGACTTTGTGCTATATACTGTACTACATGCGTCCAAGCATGGGAGAAAGAGGAGAGACGTTACATTTTTCTATTCCTTCAATCAATCAATCAGGGAGCTTCGGTTCCATCTTTTTGGCTTTGGCAACACTGTCCACAATGGTTCCCACGATGCCAAAAGCTATTTTCACATTTGGCTACACATTGTGGATGCCCTTAACCGTACCACTTGGTTTTGCTCCTGTGTGCTATCTATACAAATCTCAATTATATTGATCTAAAAAATTATAGAATCGAGATTAGTAAAAAAGGAGGTGATTTTGCCGCGCGGATGGCGGGGGAGGTTTCTTATTTGAGCAATGCTACATCCACGTAATGTTTTACGTAAAGTTACAAACTGATGTGATGTGGGACTATTTGATTGGATTAAAGGAGAGGATTAGGCCCACCCCACCTGAAAATCAGGGGGCATATATAGATTAGATGGAAAGTATACGTAGCAGCTACGTAGCCCTTTGTAAGTCTAGGATTAGGCTTCTTATTTTCGGAGGACGTTGTCCTGGCGGTTTGCTAACATGCGGTCCCACGTGTCAGTGCTTTACCAAGCCGATCCGCGTCCCACATGAGGCAGAACAACGGCAGAAGCAACACGTGGTTAAGTTGAAGAAGATGAGGGAGAAGCGGATTCAGCAACGAGTGAAATGATGGTTGCTTCGTCCCTCCAACTTAACTGCGGGAAAGGCGCAACTTTGTGATTTGACGCCTCATTGCTCATTACTACGCCGGCGGCATGACAGGGGTGCTTCACCCCGGCTGCTCTGCACTGTATTCCGGTATGGCACGTGGACCCGGTAGCTTGATGTCCCACATGTCGGCGAAAGGGACTAGAAGATTTATGAAAGCGAGCGCTCCACTCTTACGATGGAGGAGTAGACGACACGACGGCCCAATGAACTGTCACTTGTACTGTATAGTACTATAGTTTTGCTGTTTCGCACGATCCATCGATACAAACCCGATTAAACAGGAAAGGGCGGGATTTTTCCCGCGCGGTAGATGATACTGGCCATACATTTCAAAGGCAATTTTAATGTATGCAAACTGAATAATTATAAGTAACAATATGATATCTAGTAAAACTAAAAACACATATGATTTATTGTGTTAGAGTGTAGTAGTAGTGCTGTATTGCATAGTTGTTAGATGTAACGTGCGAGAACGTGTAGAGATGTAGTTTTGGGGCCTACAGAGAGAAAAGCGTAATACGGTCACCGAACTTCAGAATAAGCTGATTACAGTCACTATATACGTTTTGCGGTGATTATACGGTCACTTGCTCACAGTTCAGCATCGGATTGCACTCTGTTGACCGGCCAAATAGTCTGTGTGGCGCCATGTTGACTAGTTAAATTGACCATGTTCCTTGTGGGTCCCACCTGTCAGTTCGCATAGGCAAAAGGTCAGATAAACACAAATTTACGCAGGTGCGGCAAGGCTCCAACCCGTGCGCGAGAATCACCTGGTTGTGTATGTGTCTGTCAGGGCCTGATGTGTGCGCATACACGTGTAGGTTGAGCACTTGAGCGTGAGAGTGTGTGTTGGTCGTGTGGTGTACTGGTGTGTGCATGCATGCGTGCGTGTGTGCGTGTGAGTGTTGCGTGCGTGCGTGGCTGCGTGTGTATGTGTGAGTGTTGCGTGCGTGCGTGCGTGCGTGGGTGCATGTGTTTGTGTGATTGTTGCATGGATGCAGTTCGTGTGCATGCGTGCGTGTGTGTATAATCACCACACCAGCTCTTGTGTGTTAAAACAGACGGCTCGGCATACCAATACAAGGCCACCTTGTCCGCTGTGCCCGTGGTCATGACTTTGAACCACCGTCCAAATATTTTTTTGTCGTTTGTTTTCATTCTTACTAGCAAGATGCCTGTGCGTTGCACGTAACATCAAGATGCATTTGTATGACTTTTTTATCTTGTGAGAGAAAAGGATGAACGAGGGAAAGCCTTATTTGCAAATGTGGAGAGGTGTGCGGGTACCTTTTTGCAAAATTGCCATAGTTTCTTTCCTATCCGTTAGATATAAATAGGATGGCCTATATTGCAGGATGGCAGGCACACCATCATCACCAAATCTGTTTTTTATAAGAGTGTATTTTATGTATTTTATAAGAGTGTAGATGTAGAGTAGATACAAGTCGACAGGTGGGAACAATGGTAGTGAGATAATGTGGTGCAACACTAGAGGTGCCATGTGGAGCGTTTAACTGGTGAACTAGTCATGTCATGAGCAAATACAGAGTTGTACGGTGAGCCGGTGACTGTATAATAACCAGTAAACGTAAATGGTGACCGTAATGAGTGGATTCTGAAGTCCAATGTACGCATCGTTCTTTCGCTTCAAATACGATGATCGTCATTGCATATATCGCGAGAGAAATATGAAACATGCGTGAATTTTCTGGGGGCTTACTTTTAGAGGACATGGAGATAGTTTTGTGTGCATACGTGAAAGGGTCGTATAGGGGGGGTATGCGATGGAGAGAGAGATGCTCTTCGTTTCTCTTTATTATGACTAACTTTGTATATAGTATAAAAATATACAAATTCATAGTGCGGAATAAATATCATTGTGGGCACCATGCAATGCAAATTAGCGTTGGTACTCCTCCATATAACTTTGTAATGTTGTATATATGTAGAAACTCTAAAATAATTTTTTGGCCACACATTGTTCAAAAGGAATGTTGTATGCGAAATAAACATGAAGAGAGGGCTTTTTAGATCAATGGGGTACGTGATGTAACATGTGTGAATGTGTAGTTGATGCATTTGGCGGGGCCTAGAGAGGTATGTGTGTGTATTACGTATTTGAGAGAGGCATGGATAGAGGGGCCGACGGGGGGGGGGGCGGGCGTAGGAGAGATAGCACGAGAAATGAGAGTGGTCTAAAGAGAGAGAGACGAATATGACATCACGACAAGAGATTCCATTCCCTTGAGTGTGTATATGCAAGGGGGGAGGGAATAGAGGCACCAGGAGAAATTTTCTGTGTGTGGTGTTTGTGTTGGTATGTTTGGGTGTGAGAAGGTAATGAGACGTGGGGGCAGAGGGTGTGTCACCGCGTGAGGTCCGGTGGGTCGAGGTGAGGCCCTTCGTTCGGTTCCATCCTATGCCACATTGGTCGGCCCGTGACGCATTTAGGAAGACCCATGGATGACTAGTCGTACAAGACAAAGATAGTAGAATTGTGAAGGACTCTGTGTCCACTGACAAAGCAGGCTAGGATTTGTAACCCTAGGTTCTCGGACTAAGGTAACCCCTTTATATCTGATATTATACTATTCATCCAACCTAACTTTAAGGGGCATCCTACAGAATGCTCTGCTAGAATCATACTCGTCGATTAGGAAGAGAGGTGTGAGACAATGCGTGAGAGACAGGCGTAAAGATAATGTGCGTACATGAGACACTTAGTCAGGTCCATGTATATAGAAAGGGCCGATGAGGATTGTGCGTGTGTATGTTTGCGAGAGGAAGAGTGCTTGTGATAAAGGTTAGTGAAAACAGTTGTAAATGGTTACGAGAGGGAGGGAGGGTTATATCTAGAGCATGTGTGCGAGAAAGACACCTCGGGAGAGAGTGTGTGAGCATGTGTGAGAGACCACCAATGGAGAGTAAAACTACACGTAAAAGACTGCTCTACACATTGATTAAAGATATAAATTGTATCCAAATATTAGGATGGGATCATGATATTTGCAATTCACGTAAGGAGCGGTCATTGATCCATAAGCCATCTAGATTCTATCGAATTTGAGCATGTCTGTGTTATTATTCGACACAATTGATCCACATAGTTAGTATTTTGAACTCCAGACAATGCATCGCTTTAGCAATCGAATATAAACGTGAGTATAGTTCATGTTGTGTGTGTAAAGCACATTATACATACGAAAGTTACACAATGGACATTATAAACAGCTACTACCTATGAATTAGCATACATTTGAATTCAACTTAAGGTGGTTTAAAAAAATCGAATTCAACATGAAGACCATTCATTTATTTGAATTTGATATCATGGCATTTTTAAACCATACCTAAATTATGGGGGCACCAATCTTTGCTCTGATTTTGTACATAATAGCATATGTAGTCGTGTACAAAATAGATTCAAATTTAGCTCCTCCATTCCAAAATAATCGTAGGAGGCCCTATGTAACTCTTGGCCTATTAATGGCCCATGGTGAAATTGGCCCGTAATGAACAGTGTATCACTTTACACCCATTAACGGCCCGTGGTGAAACTGGCCCGTAATGAGCAATTATCACTTTATACGCATTAACGTCCCGTTATTCCGTTGGGCTGTTTCCAGCCCATGTTATCTTTCGGCCTTCTCAGAGCCCATTTATTCTTGGGCTCATTTCCAGCATTCGTTTACTTACAACCCGTTACTGTCATTTTCTGCTTGTGGGCCAAATTCAGCCCGTGGTTACAGTCGGCCCGTTTGTGGTCCGTTAGTACGTTGTGCTGTTTTCATAGCATCATCAAATACGGCCTATTAACAATGGCCCGTTAGGTCGGCCCATGAACGGACGATTCCAACTCTAGACCGTTTACGGCCATAATGCGGCCTGTTATTGGCCCATGTTTGGCCAATCGATCATACGGCCCGTATAAGGCCCATTGATGATACGACCCGTAGAAGGCCCATTGTTTCTACGGCCCATAGAAGGCCTACTGTTTCTACGGCCCGTAAAAGGCCCACTGTATGGCCCGTAGGAGGCCCAGGGTCACTATAGTAAATATTAGCCCATGGTTATTGTGGCCTAGTTTTAAAAAATAGGTTATTGCAGCCACAGTTAGCCGCAGAAATAGAACTGCAATGACTACAAGCAAACAAATAAACAAGACAACAAGGAAATAAATAAGCAAGCAACTAACGCTAGGCTATTACGACTATCACACATATTACATCCACTGGGCATCAAAGTTCGCCACCAGTGCAAAAATAGGGAACAAAGCAGCATATCATATACACTGGCCTTCAAAATTGGCCACCAGTGCAAATAAACACGGCAGCAAAACAAGAGCATAACTGAAACAACTTCAGAAGAGCTCAAGAAACGTTATCCTGGGTATCCACCATGCTGGCAATAGGCCTAGCAAGCTGATTAGCTTTGTCCTGTTTGGCGCTAAAATCCTCCAACGCTTGTTGTTGCACCAGAAAGTATGCATCTGAATGCTCCAGGGACTTCCGCAGTCCTTCCGCTTCTTGTCGCAGCACATCTGATCGATGTGTTTCAGCTTGTAGTTGAGACTCAAGAAACCGAACTGATTCAGACAGTGAGTTTGAATAGCTTGTGCAAGCGGTAGTGGCCAGTAACTCCAACAATAAACCAAGACAGGATGTGTCACTATCCTGAACCTTATTTGCATTACTTCCTTTACCGTTGCTTAATAAGGCACTCTTCCCCAATATTCTGTCAGCATTCTAAAAGAAGAAACAAGCAGACACATAACAAGTTTAGCATGTACTACTATATGAAACTCATTTCGGTGAACCAGTTCATTAGTAAGGTGGACAGGATTAAACTACCAAGTCTTCTATTGCCAAGTACTAGTACATAATAAAAGCATCAAACAAACATACATCTATGTCCTATGGTAGCAATGGAATCTTAAATTAGAACAGTTGTTCTTCAGGTTTAGGCACTTGTTCTACATGAATAGAGTGCAGTAAGACGCAAGAATATAATACTTAAAAATAGAAAATGAGCTCATAGACCTTACCACATTCTTGGTTCGGGACCAATACAGAACAAGGCGTTCCCAGTCATCGTCCAGTAAATGTGTCTCAGGAGAATGTAAGGGAATTTGATGAGTTTCTTTGCCGGTGAAGTATGTTTTCTTCAGGTAATTCCGATACTGCCACCAAGCATTCTTGAAGATAGCAGAGGTATTAGCACAGGTTACCTCATCCTGAGTTTCCAAATCGGTCCTTCTCTATACAGAAAAATGGGAAAATTTGCTGTATTATAACCATCATGGAGGTAGGATGTATGGGACGAAGCAAAGTAATTGCCATGAATAACATTACTTACACATAACTCCTGGACAAACACCTGCAACTGGCATTTTCCTTCATCTTCAGTATAATATTTCCATGATGGGAAGATACACACATACGATTTAACAACATCAAATGCGATAGATGCTAAACTACGACTAGCTGGTTGTGCTTCCTCCACAGGAATAGGCATACTAACTGGTGGAGTTGGGGTTCGCCGTGATAGTACTAGCCCTTTGGGCACTGGAGCTGCCTTACTAATGCTCTTGTTTGGGAACTCTGTGATGGAGATGGTGCTGTGTCAACAGGAACTGGGTTACTATCGGCTGTGCTTGGGGTTAGATTGGGTGAAGCTGGTTCTCTGTCCATCGTATTAGGGGTACAATCTGCGAGAGTTTGGGTTATGTGTGGTAGGGCTGGTTCTTGTGCATGTACAACCGGGGTGCTATCTCCACCAAGAGGTAGCACTGTTTTATTTGAAGACCGTGTTTTTAGTCCGCTAGATACTGGCATCACCCGCTCCAATTCAAATGGCTGATAAACAGGAAACATAGTTGAATGTACAGACATTGTATGAGAGATAGATGCAATAGATAGTGTGGAAAAAAGAGGGCATGAAATAGTTGACATGTATATCGTTTAACTAAAACGGATAGCATGACATAATTTCACATATATGATGGCTATCTAAACTGGATAGCATAGCATAACATAATTCAAAGATATGATGAATAACTAAACAGGATCGCATGACATAATTCACCTACATGTTATCTAAGTAATCAGGATCGCATCATTTAATTCACATATGTGATTTATGTGCTAAACAGAGGGCATTCGATATGATGCCTGAACTAAGAACATGGTGTTGAATATTGTGTATATGATGTCTAAACTATGCAATGCAAGACACTGTATGCATGATATGAACAGTATAACTGTGCCAAGTTAGAGCATACACCTCAGTGGGGGAATAGGACTGGTCATCTGTCTCTGAATCCATCTCTGAGGAGCTATCGGGACCCAACAAGAGATCTGCTTCGACAGGTAGCACTGTCTGCTCTGAAGGCCTTGTTTTCACTCCAGATTTTTCCATCTCCCACCCAAATGGCTAATTCACAGGAAGAGTAGTTTAATGTACAAACATTGTCGACAAATGGAAATGTAATGAAGAAAAGGAAGGGCAAGATATCAGTCAAATATATGATGCCTGGTTAAACAGGATGGCATTGCACATTTCACATATATTATGGCTGGCTAAAAGACATGAGACTGCATAATTTCCATATATGATACAGAAACTAAACAGGTGGCATTACAGAACATGTCTAAACTAAGAAGATGACATATATGATGTCAAAAGTAGGCACTTCAAGGCAACATATGCATGAAATGACTAACATCATCATGCCAAGGTAGAGCAAACACCTTGGGGGGTAAATAGGAGTGGTCAGCGGCGTCCGAATCCACCTCAGAACAGATATCTTCCTCTGGATTACAATCTGGAGAGGGGTGGGGAGGGTTTGCCATTGAACCCACCATGGAGCGATGTCTGCATGACATTGTATTGCCGCGCAAAACTCTTCTCTTTTTCTCTACATGTTCAGCATGACTGTGTACAATATCTGACATGCATACGAAAAAAATATGGTGAGATTATGTAAGGAGAGCATGCAGAAATTTAGAGTGATGGTAACAACCAGTTGATCGATGTTTTTCCGTTGAACCAAAATAGCCCTAATGGATCGACGTGAATGTATAGTAATAAGTGATGCAACAAGTGTACAACCTCTTTGCCGTAGCCGTGTCGACCTCAGCATCATTGGGTTGGTCGCTGAAGTACTTGAGGCAGAGGTGGCTGTCGGAGGTGTGGAGGAAGATCTGAGGAATCTGTAGACGGCGTCCAGGGCACTGCTCTGTTGTGATGGATCGTTCTGTCGTTGGAGCAGCTCCGGTGAGCCGTAAGATGTCAAGGCTGAAGCAGCACAAGACAGACATCGTCAATCTCAAGTGGGATTCTAATAGCATCTCCAATAGATGATGTAAAATGTATGTAAAATTAACATCACCAAAAACCACTTGACTACAACAGATGAGGTAAAAACTGTTGACTCTGAACTTAACTGTCGAAACTGAAATTTACTATGGAATCTGAGTGCTACTGTCGAAACTGAACGCAATGGTAGCAGAGAGGCACTTGACATGTAGTTTAGGGAGGGCCTGCAGTTCATCTTCAACCTGCACCCCCCTGAGCCGCCAGCCACCACCGGCCGAACCGCCGGCCCCAACGCCGCCTCGCCGCCCCGAAACAACTCTCCACCGCCGCCCCGGCCAGCCCTCTAGGCCCCCCGCCCCCACCCTGAACCCTATGATAGATAGTGGGGTACCTCTCCGGCGAGCCCCCGTCCCTGCTGCGGGTGGTTCTTCCTTAACTCCGGCGAGCCCCCCAACCCCTGAAAATCGACTGACCCAAAAGTCGATTCAGTCGATTGAAGTGTGGCTTAATCGGAGCAGAGCAGCAGCACGAGCGAGGGGGAGAGCAGCAGCAGCAGCTGGGCGAGCGAGCGATCGAGCGAGAGCCGGAGCAGCAGCAGCAGTAGATCCGGTTGGTATGGACGCCGCCGACGAAGGGGCCTCGCACTGGGGGAGAGCCGCCGTGGAGATGTCGCCCGCGTCGCCGGCTTCAAGGTAGCCGCTCCATGGGGGTGCGAGATGGAGCACCGTCGGCGCCGGGTGGTCGAGTTAAGGAGAAGGTGCGATGCGATGAGTGTACAACTTATTTGGTGGCACCGAGTAGGCCTCGGCTTCATCCGAGGAGTCGGTGAGGATGCTGCGGTTCCGGTGGAGCAGGTTAAGGCGGCGCTGTGGGGATGGAGCAGCCGCGATAGAGGAGGTGATCGTCGGAGCATCTCCTTGGAGGTGGAGGATGGGGCGGTTGACCCAGCGGGACGGCGAGATGGACGATGGATCCTCATCCGGGGAGGTGGACGTGGGACGTCAAGCTGTTGCGGTGGACGATGTCGTCGGGGAAGAGGCTCCGGCTGGGCAGTGGTGACGTGGCAGATGGAGGAGGGTGGGGTTTCGCGGCTGGAGCGGAGAGGTTATGGCGGCCTGGGATTTCGAATGGCGAAAAGGGGGTGATGGGAGGGGGTGAAGCATGACTTAGGAACGCGCTAGTCCAAAATGTAGGGTGTTTTATAGAAGTACCCCCACCGATTTGAACTAGCGGCGCTTTCGGCTCAGGGTTAGAAGGGGGATTTCGTGTGTCGGGATTTGGCAGCTGGAGGGAGTTTTCGCACGCATTGTAATTTCGGGATAACAAGGCGCGGGTTGTGAAGGCGCCAATTTTGGGAGCACGATATCTGAATTTTTGGGATATAACAAGACACGGGTTGAATTTTAGGGACAAGCCTAGCATGTCGTAATATTGTACTTGTACGTACCAAATCAATTCGCACTTCCCTCAACCAAAAAGAAAACGAAAAAAATAAAACTATTCACACCACACAAAGAGAGAGTCTTGCCCCGTTTTACTATACAAATGCTATTCAAAGCTACTCCCTCCTTCCATCTATATAGGGCCTAATGCGTTTTTCGATGCTAACTTTTGGTCAAATATTAGAGCAATGATATATGACATGCAACTTACACAAAGCACACCGTTAAATTCGTTTGTGAAAAGTTCTTTCAATGATATAATTTTCACATTGTGCATGTCATGTACTATTAATCTTGTCAATAGTCAAAGGCGGTCTTAAAAATCTCATTACGCCCTACGTAGATGGAAGGAGGGAGTATGAATCCATGTTATGTCCGATTAAATTTTTTCACTTGCTTTATAATGCATGTAACCTACTCATACCAACATTTTAGTGCATTCCAAATGTCTATACTACCGCTGCAATTCGAACTAATTTTGAATTCGTTTCTCTATTTCAATAAGAATCTACAATCATGATTGTTGCCAACTTCAACCATCATAGTTTCCTTGCTATCCACCAGATATAAATCAGACGGCCTATAATGCAGGATGGCAGGCACACCATCATCAACATCTCCGTTTTTTATAAGAGTAGAGATAAAATATATTAAATGTAGTATACCATGTTCATAACCACACCATGTGTATCACCGTTATATATATTCACACATCCGTCGGTTTGAAACACTATGATAAATTCTTCAAATATCCGAATTCACTTTTTATAATGAAGTATATATGATCTCTATTCGTCTTTTACACTCACACAACCCTCTTATCTTTGTAGCTAGCGCTAACTTTCTCTTGTGCATGCACACGCCCGCATCCCTCTCACCCTTCCTCAGCATTCTCTAGCTCCATCGCGCAAATTCGTCTTTTCACTTTAGGTCGTTCACCCACGGTGTGTGTAGGCCCCCCAGCTCCTTCTTTACGGCACACATCGATCGATATGCCTCTCTAGCCAGGTGTGACTAGCACAAACACAACTTTCCCTCTTCTCTTGTCATCGTCCATGCCTCACTCCCACCACTCTTTTCATCGTTCTCGTACTCGCACACTCCTCCCCCTCGATATAGTATGCCTCTCGTACCACCTCCTACATGCATCCCCCTCTCTCTATCCTTCTCCTCGTGCCTCATTTGCTTCTAACACACACATGCATGTATACCGATCGATCTCCCAACATATACCTAGATCGACCTTAACTACCCCCATCGATCGACGTACCTCACAAGTTATGTCTCTCCTTTCTCTTACAAAGGGCGATTGATCTTCCTATGTAGTTACGTCTGCTTACCACAACCACATTGTCCCCCCTCATCATTCATGCATGCCTCCTAACCCGTCTCTCACACACACGTGCACAGACAACAAGCAGCCATCTCCTCTCTTATTGATATTGCGGGCGTGCCCTCCGTTTGTCTAGCAAGCCTATCCCACCATTTGTTAGAAGCAACTCCACTACCACCCCCTCAAACACTCTAGCTCTGTCTCTCTCCCAACCTTATTCATCTCCTGCACATATGCATGGATGCCGATCGATCTCCATTAATACATGAGGCAGATCGATCTCCATAATACATGAGGTAGGCCTCTCTCCTCCTCCACACATATTCCAGCCATTGTACCTCTATAGATAATTGGGCTTCCCTCTTCCCCCACCACAAACCGATAGTCGAGCGCTGCAGGTAGGTATCCATGCCACAGAGACAAACTGCACATGTCCCATCTCACGTTCCAGTAGGCCAGCCACTCTATATCTTTGACGTGGGCACACACAAATTCGATGGCACTCTTTATCGATCGCGCACGCACACACACACACACATCATCCCTCTCTTCGATTCTATGGACACCTCAAGCCGATGATACCTCCACTCTCTTCTCGTGGATCGCCCCTCTATATATATGTTATATCCAGGACTCTATTTCACACACATTGCATATGTTAATTTTTTTTATTGACCCCCCCAAAACTCTCAAGAACCCACACACTATATCTCTCTATGTTTGCATCTCTCTCACACAACCCCACGTAGGTGGTGTATGTATACAAGAAGAGAATAGGTGCACCGTGCATGAACTCACGCTTCGTGCCCAGCCACACCCGCGCGGGTACACGGTGGAGCTCATTTCTTTACGAAATGGCAGCCCACGTGCTAATTTGAACGCCTGTAGCGGTTGTTTACCTAGGGAGGTCGTGTACCACGCGTGCACGAAACAAAGTTCGACTTGACGCGTTGCCGCATTATTTTTAAATAAAGTTATAGCGCTCAATGGCACGTACACAGAATATAAAACGATTTTTATGGAGGAAAAGGTAGTCCGCTCTTCAGAGTATCTCACACAAGGCTCCGGTGGCCTCTCTCTCTCTCTCTCACCGTTGGTCACTAATCCGGCCGCATACCGTCCCCCGGGGGAAAGGGAGTGCGGTGGCCTCTCTATCTCTCTCACCGTTGGTCACTGATCCGCCCGCATCCCGTCCGCCGGGGGAAAGGGAGTGCGGTGGCCTCTCTCTCTCACCGTTGGTCACTGATCCGGCCGCATCCCGTCCGCCGGGGGAAAGGGAGTGCGGTGGCCTCTCTCTCTCACTCACCGTTGGTCACTGATCCGGCCGCATCCCGTCTGCCGGGGGAAAGGGAGTGCGGTGGCCTCTCTCTCTCTCTCTCAACGTTGGTCACTGATTCGGCCGCATCCCATCCGCCGGGGGAAAGGAAGGAAGAGCATCGTTTCTCTGTTCGATAGCGCCGAGGCAGCATGTCCCGATCTGCGGTACACACCATTCTCTCTGACCAAGCTCCGGCGTGGCAGGGCCTACGCCACCTGCTCGCAGATTCCGCCCGCCGCCGCTCACCTAGTTACATCCCGACGACCTCCAGGTATCCCCTCCAGCCTTGCTCCACTGCCCGTTTTCCCACGTCGCTGCATGTGGATCTTCCATAGTTCTTTGCCCAAAACGTAGCTCGTCCGGCGTACTTTCCATATTGCATTCTCGTCCTCACCTCACACCGTTTTAGACAAACACAGCCGTGTTATTATCTTCCCTTAGGACAAGGAATGTGCTTCTTTTTTGTCGTCGCATGTGTCATCAACTGTTATTGGCCAGTAATTGTTTCCTTTCTACTTCTTTTTTGCAAATAGGGCTATCCATTTCACCTCGTTGCTATTGCGACCTTTTGGTGAACTGCACAAATCACTTTTTTCTTAAGAGTGTTTTGTGCAGTTGTACTAAAATGTCACACGGGCAACGTCTCTACATTTCAGTGCGACTGCACAAAGGGAGATTGGTTTTGCTCTATCCTCCGCATCCAACTCTGAGCCTAATCTTCTCCAACTAGTTAGTCTTAAGAGAGACCGCAAAGTTGACCGACTTCTATTTGTGTGTTTATTGTTTCATCAGCAGTCCTCTATTATCGTAATCACACTTGATATCTTTGGAACAGGGACGCTCAGCTCTATTTTAGTGGAACTGCACAAAATGATGGGAATGTTGCATGCTCCAGACAGCTACTTTTTTCCCAACATGCCTTGTTGATTTAGACAGAGCTGGGGGGACGTTGCTGCTAATGAAAGCATGGATCAATTTTCATTTAACACCTTCTCACAACTTTGTCTTCAGTTGTGATGTAATTATTAGCTCTGATCTGCTAATAATTGACATGCATTAGCAAAGAAGTTAGTTTTTTTATTGTTTTTGAAAGAGCATCGATGGCAAGACACGCAAAACAAAAGCTGAAAGCTCACACCATTGTACAATTTCATGTCGCCGGAAAATTATTTGTATAGTATGATCAATTATGTAAACAAATGATGGAAGCTTGATAGCATTGCCAGAAGCCTCTTCCTCATCCGGGTCCATGTGCCATGCATGAAATTATACTCCTTCGTTCCTAAATATTTGTCTTTTTTCAAATTTCAAACGGGCATATTTTAGAGTGTAGATTCACTCATTTTGCTTCGTATGTGTACTCCCTCCGTTCCTAAATATTCTATTCGTGTTAATAGAGATTTCAACATATTTTAGAAAGACAAATACTCCGGAGTATATTTAAGAACTGAGGGGGTAGTGCACAACCGCATAGGAGACTCAGCCCGGTCGTTGCGCCGCATTAATAGTGAGTAATGAGCAGTCAAATCATAAGCCCCACCTTTCCCACTGTAAGTTGCTCTGAAGAAGCAACCATCAATACGCTCTTCTTTGAATCCGCTCATACTACTCCATCCGTCACTGTTTATACAGCGCGCTTCAGAAAAAAAATCTGTGGGACCAAGGCGACTAGAGATCGGCCTGAAAAATAGCATTGGTAGTTATAACACGGCGTCTATTACTAGAGGGAATAATGCGTACACACATGCATGCAGTGCTTCCACCCCGGGTACACACATGCATGCACTCCGTAGTAGTACAGTACATGGAGAGAAAATCGTGGACTTGATTGCGGTTACCATGCCCTAATTAATTGAGCATTAAACCAAATGCGTCTAAAGTCTCTTTGGTGGTGGAAATGCATTGAGAGAAATCCATCATAATGAAGCGCGCCCTGTAAATTGTGACGGAGGGTGGAGTAGTACTCCCTCCGTCTAGGTGAGTAAGTCACCTTACGAAATCCATATTTTCCCAAAACCATAAGGCGTGTAACATTGAATTCTCCTTGATCCCCTCCTATGCTCATCATGAGCGCTCTCTTTCCTCCTCGTTTCCCTCCGCTGCCTCATTCTCCTCCACGTGGAAACCACTGCATGCATTGCGGCTGTGCGTTGATTAGGGAAAAGATTGAAGATGATTTTGCATGCATGCGTTGATTAGGGAGTACGTGGGCCTGCATGGAGAGCTGAAAAGGCATGGGATTAAATGCTGATTTTGCTTTCCTTTGTCCCGGTGCTGTGATTGGAAGTTTAGCCCATCCCGGTGCTCCTCATCGCCCAATCTAAATCCCGGGAGTATCAAGGTGCAAAACCAAGTACGCGTACTAGTACTGCACTTGGCTCTTTGCCCCTTCGTGAAGTCAAACAATGATGGTACTCCGCATGTTGGGTACTACAGTGTATGCCTCTGACAATCTGACACCGAATGGACTGATGCATGTCCATCGAGGGTAGGTTGCATTAGTCAAAAGGCGTAAGCGAGCTTCACCTTGTCCTGCAAGCTTCTCCTCGTTCTGCGAGTTGACGGGACACACCAAAAAGTAGTGCTAGTCCATACTCCCTCCTTTCCGGTTAATATGGCTTAATCTTTTTTGCGGGTAAATGAGAGAGCTTTATTCATATATAAGCATTCTTAGGACGATCAGCCAAGACACTGGTCACTAGGAAGCCAAAAAAAGAAGTAGGAAGCGAGGTGTTTCATCAAGCCAGCTCTCGGCCACATTCAAAGTGCAGCAAGCACGATTCGCACGAAGATGCGCCGCAAGGTTTGCTGACCTGTTTACATGCTGAATAACAAAAAAAGAGGAAATATTACTGAGGCTACTATTTGTAACAGGTTATGAGCCAGAATTAAGCGAGAATTGCGGCGAGTGTTCCATGCAATCAACTTCCATTATCACATGCGAGAACCCTCGAAGAGAACCAAATGTGTTGAAGATTGCTTTATCACATTTTAAAATTATAATAAGTGTGCAGACGCTCCTCCATTCGGCTCCTAGTAGTATAGTGTAGTATGCTTCTAGCAATCTGACACCAATTAACTGTTGCACGTCCACCGCCTGAGCGAGGGAGAGCTTGCATTAGTCAAAAGTTTCTCCTTGTCCTGCGAGCCACCGCGCGCAAGCTTCTCCCGTCCTGCAACCTTCTCCTCGTTCGACAAGTTGATGGGACACAACAAAGTAATGCTAGTCCATGCTGCCTCCTCTCCGGTTAACATGGCTTAATTTCAAATGAGATAAATACACTGTCTTTCACTGTATATTTGTAAAAATATGGTCAGCGGACTTCATAATATGCTCATTGTGCTCAATATATATATTTTCCGGTGTTCATACGGTCACTAGCTCACCCTGACTGAGTATGTGTGTGCATGCACGTGTAGGTTGAGCACTTGAGCGTCAACGTGTGTGTTCCGTCGTGTGCTCGGACATGCATGCATTAGGGCGTGTCGCGCATTTTTGCGTCCATGTGTACGTGTGACTGTTGCATACACGTAGGGGGAGTACGTGTAGGGACCACTAAGGAGCAGTCAAATCACACAGTAAGTTAGTCGAAAGAAGCAACCATCATTTCACTCTTGAATGACACGTACGCAATATAAAATGGAGCAACCGCGTGCACCCGGAAGCGACGTGGGCGATGCTCTCTCGGGCGGCGCGGGCGACGCTCTCTCGGGCGGCGCGGGCGACACTCTCTCGGGCAGCGCGCCGCTTCAATGCCGGCGCCAGTGAGAGGTCGCGTCCGCTCTAGCCAGGCATGAATGCGGCACTGACCGTTTCGGGCAGGAAGCACGTGCGGGTGATGAAGAGGGTTCGGGTTGGTCAGGACCGGCCGTGGCAGCGGTCCAGACGTGCGCAAACAAGAGATGTTGTACGTTAATATTGCTGCGTATATAATTAACAACGTAAATAATGTGCCAGTTGGACAAATATGATTGGAGATAGAGATGGAAATGGAATTTTACGTAAACACGGATATGCATGTCTATGTCTATGTGTGTGTGCGCGACGACTCCCGCGACCTGGAAGCGGGGGCGTGTTTTTGATCGAGTTTTCTTTCTTGGTACGTTAGAAAATCAGTTTGTCTAATTCACATCTAGATGTTATTTAAGGATATCACATCTAAGCTCCCACAAGTATATAATGTAGCAACAAGAAACAAAAAAAACTAGGAAAAGACCACAAGCAGAGTGGACATCAACTTATATGTGACATAACTATGTCACATCTAGATGTGTCCTAGACAGACCCAAAAAAATTAGCCGCCAGTTTTCGTTTCTTTTTTCCGGGAACGCATGTATTCTATTAAAAACCACTGCTATGGAGAGATTTTTTTACTCCATTATAGCCTCTTGTTTGATAGAGTTTCTCGCAACTCGCTCTCTCACCCTCTCCATATCAAAACAAGATGACATCGTCCACTCTATCTCTCTCCTCACTGGTGGTCACAGATCCGGCCGAATCCCGTCCGCTGCGGGAGGTGAGGAGGTGCAGCGTTGACGTTGTCGCCGTTGGTGATGGAGGAAGCCGATGCGCACCGTCCTCTCGGAGCCGGCGCTGGCGCGGACGAAGATCCTCCACGCCCTTGTTCGCTACCATCGTGTGGGAAGATCCCGCCCGCCAGCCTAAACGACATCTCGCCCACCTGAGGTATAACTTCTTGTACTGCTTCAACTCCCCAGGTCACTGCGTGCGGGTTTTCTTCTATGCGACTACTCCCCAGCTCCCCATGCATAGTAGCTAGGGTTGGTCGGCTGGTCCAACATCACCTACTACTAGAGGAAATGCCACTCAAAAAGTTGTCCTGATTTATGCCTCGGTGGAGGTATACATGTTGTTTCGACAAAAAGTACATGGTGGTTGTGCGGTCATTGTCCATATGGTGGTAGTACTATCACTGGCTAAATGAAGAAATGCTTTTTTTCTTGGGTATCCTGGTTTAGTTCCCATCAAGATAATTATGATGCTTCTGTTTGTTGGTGTACTTTTCGTTAATTCTTATTGACAATTGAGATGTCGTTGCTAATCCTTTTTCATATTTTTGGAAACAGCGATGCGTGTCTCCATACCCGGGCATGTCTTCCTCAATTTTAGTGGAACTGCACAAAATTGGATGGCCATTGTTGTTCCGCCTCACTGTCCTTTGCCACGTGGTTCTTCCTTCCTCGAGCTTGATTACTGAGAAGAAACAGAGCACAATGAGGATTTGTCGAACTTCTTAGGTGCCTCACCCTAACTTGATGCCAAATGGATGATGCATCACCACGATGACCTATCGATGCTCATGGTTGCGCCTCATGGTTGCGTCGGCTAGTGAAGCTGATCGATTTTCGACAAAAAAAAGCTGTCTTCCATCAGTAGCTAGTCAGACTTTGTAATACTCTCAAACCTTTCCGATAATTGAAATTAAATTTCTTTATTTGTACACACTCTCACACGTTTCTGATAATTTGGCGCGTGTGTGGTTGTTCACTTAAGGGAGGGTAGTGTACCACACGTGAAGGACAGGAAGTGCGACCATGACGCGTGGGCGTGGATCGTTAGTTCATCGGAAGTAGTACTAGTTTTCTTCACTCTACATTAAATAAAGAGTTTCGTTTCTTACTTACACAATTTAAAACGATTGTCATGGAGAGAATAAGAAAACCACTCCACTATAGTTTAGTCATATACACGAGAGTACCATATGGACACAGCTTCATTGACTTAGTGGACTTGCCTTTGGATTTACGACAGGTGGGCCCAAAATGTGGCTGGCTCACCTGTCATACAGCCAAAAGCAGGTGCAGTGAAGGCACCGAAACTCAGCCCGTACTACAGTAGTATATATATATATATATATATATATATATATATATATATATATATATATATATATATATATATATATATATATAAGCGAGAGCCTCAGCGCTTGTTCACTAGGGTTTGCAGTCTCCACACGCTGGCCGCACTACATATATGTTACACGCTGGAGGCTCAGCGTTCATTTGCTAGGGTTTGCTATATTCACAGTCTCTCACCCTCTCTTCACCAGATCTAAACAAGACTGCATTGGCCTCTTGTCTCTCTCTCTCTCCCCCCTCACAGCTAGTGAAGGAGGCGTCCGTATCCCGTCGCCTCGGGAAGGGGAGGAGGTGCAGCGTTCACTCTATCGCCTTCGGCGAGGGAGGCAATCCACTGTCGGCTGTGCTGTTCTCTTTTACCCAGCGCGTGTGCGGGAGGGCCACCGACCCCTTCTTCCTCGCTGCCGTACGTAGTGTGGGCAGATCCGGCCTCCCGTCGCACGCCTTGCCACATCTCGACGACCCTAAGGTATAAGTTTCTTTGAAACCGTCGTTGCTCTAGCTGCATGTGGATCGTTTTCGATCTGTAGTCGAATCTAGGTCTTGGTTCAAAGAGGAAAGAAGGGTGCGGTGGGCTGGAGCAAGAATCTAGGACGTGGTTCAATGAGGAAAGGAGGGGCGGAAAGTAGTATAGACTGGCTATCCAGCCACTTTGTAGGTCGAAAAGGGAAAAAGGGGGTAACCCAGTACACACATCTGTAAGGAACCGATCTCTTTGTTGAAAAGGGAAAGAAACTGGGGGGTCGGGTAGTTTGTGCACGACTAGATTTGCTACCCTCACATAGGAAGAAGGTTCAAAGAGAACAAATATGGGACCAGCGCATATATGCTGCTTGGCTACATACTCTGCATCACCCATTTATACGTGTGGACGCACATGGTGCTGGCATGTCCCATGCAGCTATTTTGCTGTTGTTAATCTAAGAATGCCATCGGAAAATTGAAGCAATGCCACTGTTAAAAGTAAATTACATTTTTTAACGAATGTTGTTTCAAAAGAATGTCTCTGCTAATATGAATCAATGCAACCGTTTTAAATAAATGATGAATTGAAGCTATTGTATTGCTGTCTTTTCCCATTAAGTAGTGAACAAAAATGGGACCAACCCAGACATGATGCTTGTTGCTTTGTTACAACAAATTCAGCATCACCCCCTTTATAAGCCAGTAATTGATGCCACTCTCAGAATTAACTACTGAATCTTATTTCGAAACTGCAACACTTGTTAGGGATTGGCTGGATTACCATTTTTGTGGCCGCATGTTTCATCCTCCTTTATTCGCCAGTAATTGATTCCTTTTTTGCCTCTGTTTATACAGGGATATATATTCAACTTGTTGATATTGCGACATTTTGCTTCGCTACACGAAACACTTTGCTTGATTTCAGTGCAACTGCAAAAAACGATATTGGATTTCCTATTCGTGTTGGCAGATTCGTATTTTACAGTTGTCGGTCTCATGAAAGGTCAGTACAGGCCTTCATCCACATGATTGTGCAGTGTGCTTTGAGATGTTGTGCTACTTGTATTGGTACTATTTTAAATAAATGTTGAATTGAAGCTATTGTATTGCTGCCTTTTCCCATTAAGCAGTGAACAAAAATGGGACCAACCCAGACATGATGCTTGTTGCTTTGTTACAACTAATTCGATATCACCCCCTTTATAAGCCAGTAATTGATGCCACTCTCAGAATTAACTACTGAATCTTATTTCAAAACTGCAACACTTGTTAGGGATTGGCGGGATTACCATTTTTGTGGCCGCATGTTTCATCCTCCTTTATTGGCCAGTAATTGATTCCTTTTTTGCCTCTATTAAAACAGGGATATCTTTTCAACTTGTTGCTATTGCGACATTTTGCTTCGCTTAATTTTGGTGGAACTGCACAAAATGAGACCGGATTTCCATATATTTGTTGAGATCTCTATGAGATCTTCCTCATGAGTTGTTTCAAATCTTGGTCTTGAATGGTCAGTACCGACGTTCCTCCGAATTAACTACTGAATCTTAGTTCAAAACTGCAAACACTTGTTAGGGATCGGCAGGAGTACCATTTCTGTTAGGGATCGGCCGGAGTACATGTTTAAGAAATGTATTCTTCAGATAATGTCTATGTTATTATATATCAGTTACAGACTTACAGTGTTATACAAATGGTACTATCCTACTTTGTAGTTCTTTCTGCATGTTTAACCAAGGTATTGTTAAGATAATGTCTCTGTTAAAATGAATCAGTCACATTGTTTTAGGAATGATACTTTTCTGCTTTTTCGTTCTTTATACATCCTGAAACAAGGCATTGTTAAGATAATGTCTCAGTTAATATGAATGAATCACACTGATTGAGAATTGCTACTCTCCTGCTTTGTTTCCCATTAAGATAAGGTAGATCAGTAGATGTTTTTCTTCTGGGAGTACAAGTCATCAACCGTTATTTCTCAGTAATTGTTTCCCTTATACCTTTTGTTGCTTACAGGGATATCAAAATTAAAGCTCGGTTTTATTCCAACTTCGACTTTAGTTCAACTGCACAAAAGGAGCCAATGTGTCCAAGGCAAACTGCTGCATTACTGGGTCCAGTTGGTCGTTCCACTTTGCAGAAAGAAGCAGTCACTGTTTGCGCTACATTACAGAAGGAATGACCGAGAAGCTTTACATAGTATTATTAGACACCGGTGACATGACTAGTCTGCAGAGACCATTAGAAATTTAACAACACGTGGAGTGCCTCCACGATCATAGGCATTACATATTTTGAATGGGAAAAGCTTCTCAAAGTTTAATCATTGATGTTAGCAAGAAGCGACAAGACTCCACGATCATAGGCATTACATATTTTGAATGGGAAAAGCTTGTCAAAGTTTAATCATTGATGTTAGCAAGAAGACGTTAGTTTAATATATTGGAATTGGAAAACCTTGTCAAAATTTGCTCATTGATATTAGCCAGAAGCGTCGAGTGTTTTTTCCTATTCCTGTGTTTAGTTTAGAAGTAAATAGTTACTCTGTTGAGATATTCCTGTGTTAAGAGTTTGTTCTGAATATTGTCTATGTAATGCCAGGCCTTGTGTTTGATTGCAAAGTTGAGCTTGGAATGTTGTGGCATGCGGCATCACGAGCTGTTCACGGTGCCTCCTGAGAATAATGCTTTGTATTGTTTTGCATGTCGATCTAATGCCAGTGATTTGCTTGTTAAGAAGATCATCCTCTTCTATTGTTTTCGTGCTTAAGAAGTTCATCGTCTAATGTTTCATTCATAGCCTATACGACAAGTCGGGTAGGTTAGACGTGAAACCATATGATCTTCCGACCAACTCATGATATTAGGCCGTGATTGGATCATCGTTTTCCAACCAAAACCGCTTGTAAAACTGACGCTTGTAAATTAAAGCAGATGGTCTCGGGCGAAGGCGCTTGGTTGGTCGATTTCGACTAGTAAAATATCGGAAGTACTTGACACACGATAAAAACGCTGAACGACACTCGGACGATTGCTAATCCAGCCATTAGCTGCTGTTTCAGCCTTGCCCATGGATGGCATGATACGCACGTCGTGCATGTATTATCTGGTAATGTCGTCCATATAGCAGTGCTCGTAAAATATACACTGGTCTCTCAAATTACACGCGTAACCCGACGGTTTTACTTACAGACCTCGGGCCCTCGGTTTCATTACGCCTGTATTTTACGCGTTGTTTTCGATGACGAGTAAATTACACTTGTATGTTAATACAGGTTTGGAATAAACCAGAGCTCCCAAGCGCAGCCTTACCGTTTCATGCCGTCTTAGTTTCTCGAAGGTGCTCATAGGTGTCCGATGATCCTGGCTTCCTGAATAAGTAGCGGGCGCTGTATCAGACCATCCGTAGGGCCCGCAAGGCCCTCTCCATTGTCCTTCGAGTTGTTGCACTCGCCGTGGCGCCGAGCATTGTTAACATCGTCAACGAACATGAGGATTCAAGAGATGACTTTATTTTGACTGGATGACACTAGGGACCCACTAGGGCCATAGCCGTATGTACGCAAGTGCCCCCTTATTATGTACAACTATATTTTTTTGCTTTCTCCTGGTTTCCTAACATCACGGTCCCACACCATTGTCAACCTATGTAGTCAATATAAACTAGAGAATTGCACAAGGTGCGGCCGACAGCTGGGACCAAGCAGCTCGAGCAGTATTTGTGTTTTTGAGGCGTGAGCACTGCAGAGTTTTTCTTGGCGATGATTTCGTTGTTGTTCAGAGGAGAGCATGGTATTAACTGGGCGAGCTGTGGCCCATCTAGCCCAGGCCAGATATCCAGCCCAGATACTAATTTTTTCAAGATGAAAATGGCTAGCCCAGCTATACGTCTTTTTGAGGAATACCCGTTGGGCTACAAATCTTTCCTAGGAGGGATGCATTAGGCTTAACAGGAAAATGGGCTTTAAAAAATAATAAATAGGATGTAATTATAAAAATTGGGCAGTAACTATAAAAAAATGCACCAAACACGAAATTAGTTTATAAAATACTATTTATGGATTTTGAAAATCTTAAATTTTCATTGTTGCGTGCGCAATGTTTCTTTAGATTTTTACGTAATACAAATTATATTTAATCTGACTAGACATTTCGGGATAAAAATATTTCGGAGCCCATCAAAATGTGGGAAATTTTATTGGATTCTGTCTTCAACGGTTGGTTGAAATTATTAATCATTGTCCTAGCTAGAAAATGGGTTGTACTTTTAACAAACTGTAAATGGGCTGTTGTAAATTCCATTAGAATTCCAAAATGGGCTGTACATTCTTACAAAACGTAAATGGGCTATAAGTTCTCTGCCACACACTTGTGGGCCTACTACGTGACGCGTCCCCTAAAAAAATAAGTTGACGCGTATGCAAGGCTTTGCCAACTTATTATAGTCAACACACGGTTCTAGCAGCAGTAGCCGTTGGATGTCTATCTAACGGGTGTCGTGCTTCTTCTTCAATTTCGGATATTCTTAGCTTCAGCCGCCCAAAAAATGATTCCTCCCGCTGACATCTGGGTCGCACCGTTTTGGAGGCTGACCTGTGGGCCTACTAAGTTTGAGCGTACCAAGGGCTTCGTCAACTTAGTCAATAATAAACGTTTCTAGCTTCAGTGACCGTACGATGTTCATCCAACGGCCGTAGTGCTTCTTCAACCTCTGGTCTTCTTGCTCCAGCCGCCCAAAGCAGCGCCGGTCGTGCCGCCTGCTCCTGCCTCCCATGGCCGGCTGTGCTGCCGCGGAGGCCTCACCGCCCCCATACTACTCCCACCGCTGGCCAGGCTATCCCTCCACTCACCCACACCCCCTGTTATTCTGCGGCGACGACAGCCTCACACCGCAGCCGAACCAGTGAACCCTCGTACTCCTCTCCGCGCGGGCTTCCACTACCGCGTCTTTCCCAGCTCTGCGTCGTCCCCTTCCTAGGCCTTGCCGTCGTCTGGACCACCGCCCTGGTGCTCTCGGCGCGGCGTGGTCCACGTGGTCAATGACCGACTTCCATCGGAAGAGTATTGTACGTGGAGAGGCTGATAGCTGGGTCCAGGCGGCCGCAAGGAAGTGCCTCCTTATTACGCGCAAAATAATTATTCCTCCACCTTACAGCAGGGACCCACCGGACGGGCCACCTTACTTCGCGAAAAAACGTTGCCCCCCTGACTTCTCGGACCCACCGGACGGGCCAGCGTATTTTGCGAAAAAAACGTTTCCCGCGCTGTCAGCTCGAACCCACCGGAAGTGCCTCCTTATTACGCACAAAAAAATGAATACTCCCCCTGCTAACTGGGACCCACCATGGTGGGAGGCTGACTTGTGGGCCTACTAAGTTGACTGGGACGGGGGCCTTTGTCAACTTTAGTCAATATGAACGATTATAGCTCCAGTGACCGTACGATGTGCATCCAACAGCCATAGTGCTTCTTCAACCTCTAGTCTTCTTGCTCCAGCTGCCCAAAGCAGCGCCGGTCGTGCCGCATGCTCCTGCCTCTCGTGGCCGGCTTTGCTGCCACGGAGGCCACACCGCCCCCTACTATTCCCACCGCTGGCCAGGCCCTGCGGCGACGGCAGCCTCACACCGCAGCCGAACCAGTGAACCCTCGTACTCCTCTCCGCGCGCGCGCGGGCTTCCACTGCCGCGTCTTCCCCAGCTCCCCGTCGTCCCCTTCCTAGGCCTCACCGTCGTCCACCGCCCTGGTGCTCTCGGCGCGGCGTGGTCAACGTGGTCAAGGAACGACTTCCATCAGACGTGGACTGTACGTGGAGAGGCTGACAGCTGGGTCCACGGCCGCAGCAAGGAAGTGCCTCCTTATTGCGTGCAAAATAATTATTCCTCTACCTGACAGCGGGGACCCACCGGACGGGCCACCGTATTTCGCCCCCTGACTGCTGGGACCCACCAGCTACATCTTCGCAGGCAAGGAAGTGCCTGACAGTCGGGACCCACCTGGTCGAAGCGTATGTAGCATTGTCATTCTGGTCGCGAACGTGTACGTACATATATACTGGTGGATGTAGAGGCGCGCACGTGTTGTAGTAGAGCCGGCCAGGGTGCAAGAAAGAAAATACGGCCACGTATGTGTACATACGGGCGGGGTCTCGAACGCCTACTCGCGCATACGTACGGCTAGGGCTCGTGTACATGGCTGGGTCGGAACGGAGAAACAACGTCGTCGTCGTGTTCATGGGTCGGAACGAAATGTGTGGTCGTGTTCATTGGGAGGGCTTGGACGGAAGAGGCGATGGAAACAAGGCCTGGCGTACCGCACAACGGAAGAAACGGACCTCCTACGGTCGAAACGGGGGTACTGTTGATCGGGAGGGGTGTGGCGTACCGCACAACGAAGGAAACGGACCTCCTACGGTCGAAACGGGGGTCCTGTTGATCGGGAGGGGTGTGGCGTACGTGTATGAGAGAAACGCGCATCGCTCGGCCCCCGACCTCCCACCGTAACCGGGAACTCCCCGAAATTTTCCTCCCCCTTGCTTCTACCACGGTTTTTTCCGTCATGGACGGCCCAAAGAATGTTATGCAGCTGCGTCTCCGGCCCGCCCAGGACGAAAAGCCCATTTTCTGTCATGAATTTTGTCATAGAGGTAGGACCCCACCACATCTATGATGATACCGGGTTTTGTCACAATTATCGTCATAGAAGTGTCATATGAATGACAGAATTTTTTTTCGTTCAGCCCAAAATGTCACGGATGTGTCCTTTTTTTTGTAGTGATACGAGCCATAGGATCCATGGGTCTCATACGGGTCGTCGATAAATGGGCCTATAATTGGTGGGCCTCGGGCTGTCGGATAAATGGGTTTACATGAGCCATAATCGGGCATAATTGGTATCGGCCCAGCACGGTAACAGGCCGTTAACAGGTCGTAGGACATCAAAGGCTTAATTCTGTCACAGGCATAACGGGTCGTTAATGGGCC